>CM040834.1:35719500-35747000 GCA_022828995.1 Vimba vimba
CACACACACACACACACACACACACACACTAACCTGACCCCTAAACCTACCCATCACACACACACACACACACACACACACACACACACACACACTAACCCGACCCCTAAACCTACCCATCACACACACACACACACACACACTAACCTGACCCCTAAACCTACCCATCACACACACACCACACACACACACACACACACACACTAACCTGACCCCTAAACCTACCCATCACACACACACACACACACTAACCTGACCCCTAAACCTACCCATCACACACACACACACACACACACACACACACACACACACACACACACACACACTAACCAGACCCCTAAACCTACCCATCACACACACACACACACACACACACACACACACTAACCTGACCCCTAAACCTACCCATCACACACACACCACACACACACACACACACACACACACACACTAACCTGACCCCTAAACCTACCCATCACACACACACACACACACACACACACACACACACACACACACACTAACCTGACCCCTAAACCTACCCATCACACACACACACACACACACACACACACACACACACACACACTAACCCGACCCCTAAACCTACCCATCACACACACACACACACACACACACACACAAACCCGACCCCTAAACCTACCCATCACACACACACACACTCCTCTCTCACTCCTAACATCAGCAGTAACCGAGATGATGCACAAAAAATGAAAATGAAAAGATGGAGAAATGAAAACAGTCGAGAGAGACAAGATGAGAGTGAGGAATGGCAGAGTATAGTGTTGTCAAAAGACCCGGTACTTCGGTAACAAGTCGGTACTAAAAAAATTAAACCATTACAGTACCAGCTTTTCTTAAGTCCCGGTGGTACCGGAGTAGCGGGTTAATCCGGTTCTTAATGCGCTGTCCGAAAGGTGCACAGTTGCGTCCTCTTCATAAGAACACTGAGACATGGCGACGGCTAATGCGGCGGCTCTGAATCCACTCGTTGACGAGAAGGGAGGAAAGAGCCACATATGGAAGTATTTTGGATTAGGCTAATGTCACATTGCCATAAGGGGCCGTTCACACAGCGCGCTATTTGCGCGTGCAAATGTAGGCGCGCGGCAAGCGTGCTCATAATAAAACCTCTGTTCATGGTTGCACAGCAGCGACAGACGCCACAGGAAGCGCTCGTGGAGACGAGGAGGAAGCGGTGCGAACTGCGCTCTCCATGATGACGAGGAAGCATCAGCAAAGAAAGAATTAACTGATTTCTAGCCCTTATATTAGCTTTACTACTAGATATATTTCACGAGTTCACACTTACAAATAAGTCAGATAGAATAAATGCGTATTTGGCGTGCTGTCCGAGGAGAGGGCTACGGGCTCGGTATTTGGCCCGAACCCAGAGTACTCCCCCTGTATTCCTGGCTGTGAAAGAACAAGCCAAGAGTGAGGAGTCGGGGTGGTGGAGGGATGCTGAAACTGTCAAGGAAGTTAGGTGAGTAGAATATATATATGCTTCCTCTCATGCTGATAGGGTAGACATGGTAATTGTTTGATGAGTTGATTGATTGCTTGATTATTTGAACGTGCTCCTTTGTTAATAAAACATCATTTATGGACATGAGAAATAAAAAGCCGCCCTGTTCAGCTATGATCGGTATTAGTTTAATACAAACACTTGATGTTTGTACACTTCATTCATTGTGCATTAAATAATGTTAACAGATAAAACTTTTGATTTTAAAAATGTATTAGTAAATTTTTAAATTAACCCCAAGGAGAATAATTGCTATTGTTAGGTCATTTTATCTAATGTTATCTAACAAATGGAATCTTATTGTAAAGTGTTTTTACTACAGTTTCCATCTTTGTAACTGTGATATACACTTTAAAGGTGCTGTATGTAACTTTTTTTATAAAATGAATGCTTTTTTTATTGCCTGTCTGTGAAGGGGTTGTAATCACACATTACAATGATCCACTTTTCGTGTTTTGCTATTACCTCTGAAGGCCAGTATTCCTATTTTTATGTTAAGTCTCCGGGTCGGATTTTCTGCGAAATCCACCGGATGTGACGTGCATGCGCGCTCCCGAGCCTCTCTCCTTTTTATATACAGTCTATGCGACGGCACTGCAGCTAACGACATGGAGTCTGATAACACCAAAAAGCGACCTGCCTCCAGCACAACACAGACTCCAACACAAACTCCAAAAAAATATAAAAAACAAACAAAAAAAATTCTGCTGAAGCTCGTCAGGCCAAACGTCAATCGGATCGACGCAGGACGAAAACACGGATCAACATTGGCAGAGCGTTTGAATTATGGAGAGACCTCCGCTTTGTTTTAGGTAGCCTATAAAAACAGACCCTGAGTTGGCTTTTTTTCTGATAAATTACAAGTTTTCAGATATGCTGAAATAAATAATAGTAAACTGTAATGAAATAGCAAGGTAAAATACAACATACATGAGACATGAAATGAATACAAAAGACTGTTCCATGATAACAAAAAGTAGGTGCTTTAGGATGTAACTTTTATTTTATGTACTAGATCTACTGTCTAACGTCACTCATCCCACTACGATCATATTGTTTATAATACACATTTCCAGACACGTTCAGTAGGCCTACAGTAATATTACTTCCTACTGTCTTATTGTTACACTGAAATTGTTCAGTCTAGTTGACTAACCGTTTTCGTTATCATTCATTGACCTATGTTGACATTGCTAATTGTGAAAGATACACGAATAGTTAGTGAAATGCCTTATGCTAGATAACACCACATGTCGGCAAAATACAGTCAATGTAACGTTATCATGGTACGAGCATGGAGCATTAGTTATACGTCAAGCTGATAAAAGTAGCCTATTATGGTAATGTAGCAGTGGGAGTTTACATGAGTTTCCAGCATGTTGTGTGATGCTTTCTCCGTTGTGTTGAAAGTCTCAGTGTGGCCGGTAGTGAGTGCGGCGCGCGCTCTTGAGTTTGAGCACCCGCACGAGCACGAGCGCTGTTGTTGCAATCTGAAACATCACCACTAGAGGCCGCTGGATCCTACATACAGCACCTTTAATATATGTAAATTTAACCTAAATTAAGCTTTGGTACCGAAATTGGCACCGAGAACCGTGGATTTTCACTGGTATTGGTACCGAAAATGAAGAGTAGTAAATGAAGAGTAGTAAATGAAGAGTAGTAAATGAAGAGTAGTAAATGAAGAGTAGTAAATGAAGAGTAGTATCAGTGAAATGTAACGGAGCTGGTGTTGTCAGCTGAATCTGTCACACACACACACACACACACGAGTCTCACTGAACTCACTGTCAAACACACACACACACACGAGTCTCACTGAACTCACTGTCAAACAAACACACACACACTCTCTCTTCTATCCACCAGAGCCTGCTGATCTCAGGACACACACACGAGAGCGATGGCAGTCTGACAGCACGAGTACGGCACACACACACACAGAGCTGCAAATAAAGAAATCATGTGTGTGTTCCTCAATGACAGGCTGAGTGTTACAGAAGAATGTGAAATCTTGATGAGTCGAGACACTGCGAATACCAGTGTTATTAAAGGGACCGTTACAATCCTGTCATCGTTTACTCTCCCTCCCTCTGTTCCACGCCTGCGCGAGTCTCTCTCGTCTGCTGAACACAGGAGATATTCTGAAGAACGTAAGCAACACCACACACTTTCTTCACACACGTCTCCTGCCCCGTAAGACTGACAGGATATAATCGGCCCTGATCATTGGCTGTTTTAAACAATGGTCGATAGTGAAAAGAATGGCTTTTATTGGCCGAAGCATCGGAGCATCGCGACTCAGAGCTGAGCCAGAGCGAGATCATCCGTCTCAGCTCACAGGTCGAGTAAATCTGCCCTGAATTATAAAGCTGTCCAACTATAATCCGTGTTGAGCGAGCACGGGAATCAAACAAGAGTGTGTGCTGTTGGGATTGAGAGCCGTTGCGTGAGAAGAGTGTAGGGCTGGGCGATAAAACGATAACGATAATTATCGCGATATGATTTTTCTCGATAAAACGATATCAAGAGGTCGATAAATGTTCGATAATGTTTATGCGCAAAAAGCGGAACGAAACTCATTTGAACCGCGCGCCACACGGACCATTTATCCGCTCGATCGGCTCAAAGTCCAAACGGCAGTGCGAGGCTCCGCGAGCGCGAGCTCACTAGAGCAGATGCGTTAACTCTGATCGGTCTCGTCACGAGATCCAGTGAGAAGCTCTTGAATTCAGCGAAGAACACAATGTCTCAGTGATTTAAACCAGTTTAAAGGCAGATGAAACAGCGCTGACAAACAGGAGAAACACTGTGCGCAACGATACAGTCTGAAGGCTTTTCCTTCTACAAATTCCCATCATTTACTGTTAGCCTAGTAATATCAACTGCACCATGAAATGTGGGATATACATATTGAATTGTAATATATTATTAATGTAGACAATGTATTAAAGGACTAATGGAATATAATTACAGTATTTAATGATGTATTTAGGATGCTGTTTTTCATACAAATACCATAGAAACCATAAAGTTAAATTTTGCCATGATAGTGAGGTGCTACAGGCTGTGCCTGGTTTCATCTGTGGTTATCATGATCTAAATGCATGATACTGGATGACCAATGGTTAAGTTTAATAAAACTCAAACAGTCAGAATATCACATTTTACCAAAAAAAAAATTAGCACATGCAGAAACTAAGAAATTGTCCAATAAATATATTTATTTTGTTAAGGAAAAATGACAAATGTTTGAATGTTCTACCTCAGATTTGTGAAATGTTCACCTGTTTGGCAAGTGTTTGCCATGATATGTTCTGACAATAAAGAGTAGTTTAAAACCACAGTTAACGCTCTGGTTTCTACAACTTTCACTTAGGAGCAAAAATCTGCCTTTAAACTTGAAAGAAATAAAGATTTGACTTTTATCGTGATAATTATCGATATCGACTGATATAAAAAAAATTATCGTGATATTTTTTTTGGGCCATATCGCCCAGCCCTAGAAGAGTGTGTGGGGGGGCAGCTGTAGCGCAGATATGGAATATGGGTTACAACATAAACACACACACACACACACGGGAGGGAGTGAACGTATGGATGGAGATCAGTCTTCTAATGAGATCACATGACCTTCGAGATCACATGACCTCTGACAAGAGAAAACGTGGACTAGTATTTATATTTAAATTAAAATCAGTTCAGCTTTAAATGTGTAACTGTATATGTACGTTTATAAATTTAACTTTGTAATCTTAAGTGTACATTATTTATGAGTCCACGAGTCCCACATGATTGTCCTGAAGCGGATCACTGGGTTCCTCCTCGACTCTTCCATCTATTCAGCTGTTCCTCTGCTGTGATCCACGGTTGCACCGTCTCATTGTGGACTCTTAAAACACACCCATGTGGAGTCAGTCCCACACACGCTTCACTGACGGCCACGCTAATCCCATTCCTGCTTCTCAAACATGTTAATCCCAGCAATCCCAGATCTCCTGGATGACCAGTGACACGTCCAACACCGCCAGCACGAGAACACCGCCAGCACGAGAACACCGCCAGCACGAGAACACCACCAACACGAGAACACCGCCAGCACGAGAACACCGCCAGCACGAGAACACCACCAGCACGAGAACACCACCAGCACGAGAACACCGCCAGCACGAGAACACCGCCAGCACGAGAACACCACCAGCACGAGAACACCACCAGCACGAGAACACCGCCAGCACGAGAACACCGCCAGCACGAGAACACCACCAGCACGAGAACACCGCCAGCACGAGAACACCGCCAGCACGAGAACACCGCCAGCACGAGAACACCACCAGCACGAGAACACCACCAGCACGAGAACACCTCCAGCACGAGAACACCGCCAGCACGAGAACACCGCCAGCACGAGAACACCACCAGCACGAGAACACCACCAACACGAGAACACCGCCAGCACGAGAACACCGCCAGCACGAGAACACCGCCAGCACGAGAACACCGCCAGCACGAGAACACCACCAGCACGAGAACACCGCCAGCACGAGAACACCGCCAGCACGAGAACACCGCCAGCACGAGAACACCGCCAACACGAGAACACCGCCAGCACGAGAACACCGCCAGCACGAGAACACCGCCAGCACGAGAACACCGCCAGCACGAGAACACCGCCAGCACGAGAACACCGCCAGCACGAGAACACCACCAACACGAGAACACCGCCAGCACGAGAACACCGCCAGCTAGAGAACACCGCCAGCACGAGAACACCACCAGCACGAGAACACCGCCAGCACGAGAACACCGCCAGCACGAGAACACCGCCAGCACGAGAACACCGCCGGACGGAGAGAGAAAGCCGTTTCCGCCTGAGGAGGTCTGAGCACAGAGCTGGACGGCCTTGAACGATGCGGACTGAAAATCACGACCTTTGAACTCTCCACAACCGGTTCCTGAGTCTGGCTTTCAGAACGGCTCTTCCCGTCCTCACTCTCACTCGTGGCAGGAGAAATATCACTATCAAACTATTTGATTGTGACTGTAAAAAACAAAATGCAATAAACATGCAAATATGAGACGTTTAATATCTCAGCGGCCTGATCTCTCTCACACACACACACACACACACACACACACACACAGACACATACGCTTATGTAAATGATGAATGTGTCAGGCTGCTTTTATCCTGCAAGGAGAGGCGTATAAATAGATGTGAACTCACACATGCAGAGACGCAGTGTTGGACTATAATGTTGGAGGACTGAAAATATTCCAGATAACAGGAGAGTCCAGCGCCACACGGCCCTCTGGGTAATATCAGATCATGTCAAAACCAACCGGTTGTGTCTGTGAACGCCTGAGCGCTGAGTTTAACAGTTCAGCATATTAACACACAACAGAGTTCAGTCAGTAAAACAGGTCAAACCATCCTAAAATTCAGAAGGCAGGAATATATATTTCATGAATAAAGACACAACTGAAATAATGTCATGTGTCAGATTCAGGGCCGCCTCGACTGAAGATTGTTCTGGTCGACTGGTAGTCATTCATTTAAGCGAATAGTCGACTAATTGCACATTTATGATATTAATTGTATTAAATATCCACTGGGGGAGGGGGGTATATATATGTAATATAGTCATTAAATATGAAATATACAGTGCTGACATTGCTCTACATTACAGAGAACATAATATTGAGCCTTTAAAATATGAATGAGCACTCAAGCATAAGACTAGACAGGAACAGTAATGATTATGAACAGAAGGAGAGGTTGGTGAACTAGCGTTAGCGTCGCTGCAGAGGTGAGGCTGAAGATGCTGATTCCCGCAGTATTAGCGGACTCCAGAGAAGTGCACGTTTCATTCGGGTTACATCAGCTGAGAATATCCGGTTTCAAATGTGAACTGGTTCATTTAAAAGTAGACTTTCGATAGACATAGAATATGCGTGCCAGGCGAGTATAAAGTTCATTTCTGTGACGCGCTTCATCGGTTCCGAGGCCGAGACGCAGGAAAAGCTCATCCTGTTTGTTTCTTTATTTTACACAAGCACAAGCTGTTGTTGTGAGTGAACACATATACAAGCAGAGCCTTTATGAGGCATTCCTCTTCTCTGTATGACCAAAGATGATTTTAAGTTCTTTTCGCTTTTGTCAGGAAAAACTGCAATTGATCTCCGCACAAGCACTTGGTCATGTGACTAACAATAGCACACATGTATCCAGGTTAACGGAGCGAGCGGTGAAGAGGCTAACGCTAGGCTAACGCTTCTGTGAATGATAGACGGGCATCTGGATCTCCAGTCTGACACACGGACCGTCGTTTAATGATCTGTCATTTAACTGGCACTTCCTGTGGACTAACTCAGATGTGTTGGACTGAGCCTCTCCTCGTCCGCTAGCGTTAGCTGACTGTCAGGGCCCTAGGCAAATATTTCATTTCTATTACATTATTATTTTCTATTCACTATAGCACTGTACTGTCATTTATTTACATCTATATAATCCTTCTGCTCTTTTCCCCTAATCTTTCCCATAGAGGTCCCTGGAACACCGCTTGAAGATCCCTGAAATATAAAACTAGAGTTCAGAAACTCAGAGAAAGAGAAATCTGATCATGCATGAAAAACACATTCACACACACACACACACACACACACTCGCACTCTCTCTCACAAACACACACACACACACACTCACACTCTCTCTCACAAACACACACGCACTGCCGCACTCTCTCACACACACACACACACACACACTCGCACTCTCTCACACACACACACACACACTCTCTCACACACACACTCGCACTCTCTCTCACAAACACACACACACACACACACACTCGCACTCTCTCACACACACACTCGCACTCTCTCTCACAAACACACACACACACACTCGCACTCTCTCACACACACACTCGCACTGCCGCACTCTCTCTCACAAACACACACACACACACACACACACTCGCACTCTCTCACACACACACTCGCACTCTCTCTCACAAACACACACGCACTGTCGCACTCTCTCACACACACACTCGCACTCTCTCTCACAAACACACACACACACTCGCACTCTCACACACACACTTGCACTCTCTCTCACAAACACACACGCACTGTCGCACTCTCTCTCACAAACACACACACACACACACTCGCACTCTCTCACACACACACTCGCACTCTCTCTCACAAACACATTCACACACACACTCGCACTCTCTCACACACACTTGCACTCTCTCTCACACACACACTCGCACTCTCTCTCACAAACACACACACTCGCACTCTCTCTCACAAACACACACACACACTCGCACTTTCTCTCACACACACTCGCACTCTCTCACACACACTCGCACTTTCCCTCACAAACACACACACACACACTCGCACTCTCTCTCACAAACACACACACACACTCGCACTCTCTCACACACACACTCGCACTCTCTCTCACAAACACACACACACTCGCACTCTCTCTCACAAACACACACACACACACTCGCACTTTCTCTCACAAACACACACACTCGCACTCTCTCTCACAAACACACACACTCGCACTCTCTCTCACAAACACATTCACACACACACACACACTCGCACTCTCTCTCTCTCACACACACACACACACACACACACACACATAACTTAATGAACACTCATGTTTTTAAAAGAGGACCGTCACCGTTGAAAGCAATATAATGAATATAAACCTGTAAAAGGTTCTTCTGGAGACTGTGGGCATCAGATCTCTACAATAACACACACCGTATATGAGCAGAACACACATGCACTGATACGAGCCGCTCACGGATCATGATGCTGATGGAACACAAACACCATCAAACAGCAGAAACAACAGGAGCTCATGAAGAGATGAATGCGTCTCGTTTCACTTCTCCTTTCTAGACTTGCAGAGTTGAACCATCTAAACCAGTGAGAGAGAAACCAGCCGCTCCTCGTTCTGCCAGCTGGGACCATTCACCAACACACCGCGTGCTATATGAGGATGTTATGATGTTACAATGTGATGTTATGATGTTATATTGTTATGATGTGATGTTATATGATATTATAATGTGATGTTATGATGTGATGTTATATGATGTTGTATTGTTATGATGTGATGTTATGATGTTATATTGTTATGATGTGATGTTATGATGTTATATTGTTATGATGTGATGTTATATGATATTATAATGTGATGTTATGATGTGATGTTATATGATGTTATAATGTGATGTTATGATGTGATGATGTGTGTTATGTGATTATGTGATGTGATATCCTCAATGACAGCTCAATCACAGCTGAAAACTGATGGATATTAAAGGTTTATACAGGATCTGGACTGTTCATTTACAAACAATCTATCAGTATTCAGGAGATATGAAGCTCATTTCCACAAACACTGATCATCTGCGGTCAATAAATGATCAATTCAGATCTCAACATCACAGCTCAACTTTTCCTGAAACCTTCATATGAAAAATGCGAGAAAACATACTTCAATGCGTTATTATAGAAGCCCATTTCACAAAAGAAAAAAAGCATGCTTTTGTAAATCATAAAAAAAAAATATCTAAATTATACATATACTGCCATTTATCAGACAAAAACTTGAAATGTATAACATACTAAGTTGAAATTTACATTAAAAGTCAAAATTATGACTTAAAAAGACAGAAAGTCATAATTTCACCTTTTTATCTCAAAATTTCTAATAATTTAAATCGCTTAATTGTTTTAAACAATTTTAAGGTGACGTAGTTACACGTCACTTGTACCTAGCAGCAATAACAGTAAATTATGCATAATTACAAGTAGCTAACCCTAAACCAAGCCTTAACCCTTAACTCTAAATAACTATAGTAAATACATGTAGTTAATTAATATTACTGGCACTTGTTTGTGTAATTACACTGTAACAACGTCAACTTAAAATAAAGTGTAACCAATTTGTTTTTACATTTTAAAAATTATATCGTCTTAATTATGACATACCAAGTCAGAATAATGACATTTTAAGTCATTAGTATGTCATAATTTCGACTTATAATTAATTTCATAATTATGATTTACCACCAAACATGATTTATTTCCTCATGTGGCGGAAATGGGCTTCCATGCGTTCCAGACTGACTCAGGTAACGTCAACTAGTCAAGTAAAGCTTGATGCTTCACCTACTGTGTGTGTGTGTGTGTGTGTGTGTGTGTCTGTCCAGGTGAAACGATGTTACCTTTGAAACACATGATGAAGAAGGCTCGCAGACTCCCGTCGGGTCTCCGTGTCCGGCGTGTTGTTGTTCTGGAGCTCCTCTCGGTGTCGGTCCCCGGTGATCCGTCCATGTTTTCCGGGGCGCGCAGGTGCAGACGCGCAGGTCACACGCGTTCACAAAGTGCGCAGAAACGACGGTTATTCTCCTTCTCCACACACTGAGATGTAAATGAAGCGCGCTATGAGTTCGGTGACATTAGAAGAGTCCGGTGAGGGATCGCTGTATTCCTGAGGAGTCTCGGTACGCGTCTCGGTTCTCCTCACGGGATCCGCCTGTAGTCCGTGAGAAACTGCGGGTCACTTTCCTCGGTCCCGGGTTCTCTCTCTCTCTCTCTCTCTCTCTCTCTCTCTCTCTCTCTCTTTCTCTCGCTCTCTCTCTCCAGCTTCCGGTTTCGGCTCTCTCGCTCATGATCGGGAAACGGTCAATGCTGCATCCCGCTGGCAGCACTGGGAAACAACGACCACATTACTGAACAGATTTCTCTCTTTCTCTTCACAAAACAACTGTTTGGATTTACGCTTGATGGCGAGGTGTCCAAAACACTTCTGTAAAAGCTAGAAAACACATGTATAAACCCCTTAAGTTTAGCTATTAAGGCCAAACATTGACCTAAACGCGCAGGCAATAAAAGGCATATTTTTTTCGAACCAGCAGCGGCTAGAAAACAACATACTTGACTATCATCTCAGGGACTATGCGTTATTTAATGTTAAAATAATATATTGTGGGAGTTTGAATATAATTTCTCCTTTATAGCCGATAATTCACCTCAGATCTTGAAAATAAATTAAAGGAAATAAGAGCGTTCAAACTGTGAACAAACAAGTGAATTTTATGACGATTGTTTTAGTCATTCAATATATTTAATAAGCTAAAATGGTCTGTATCTGTATAACCGTGGAATCCGCGCTCTTATCTACAGTTAACTTTAACTATGCTGAACTAATCAAAATTAATTTCACACCACATACTGTTCGTTTTTGAAGGCATCTCCGCTTCTCTCCATTTCAGTCAGTAAACAGTTTCGCGGTTCTTCTGTGTAATGTCAGTTTAACTGCCGTTAGTGATGGTAATGATGGTAGCAGCGCGCGCTTTTTTGTGGCGGCAGGTGACGTACCTGTTTAGGCGGGAAGCGCGTGCGCACTGCACTGTATTCGACTGCATTGATACTGAAATAAATATGCGTGATATCATATTAAAATTAATTAAATATATAGTCTAACCACAGAATAATAAACTACTCCAACTGAGCTGCAGATTTGAATGACCTTCTAAAAACTGTAATTTTACAATGAGAAATGTTTTAAAGGAATTAAAATAATCTTGGACAGGACTGTAAAAATTGGCACAATTTATTATTGGCTTGAGAACATTATTTTCTTGACCATTTGGGTGTTACAGAAACAAATGACATTAACGGAAACTAAGATTACAGATAAATAACCTCCTCAAGAACCAATATGACCTCAGATCAGACAATATAATCTCAAAGAGCATAATTTCTCATCCTCAAGTGGATGGCAGCTTTGGTCGACATTTTCAACAACAAAAAAAGTGGTTTGATGGCAAAGAGACACATATATCATCATCATCATCATAATCATAATCTCAAATGATCATATCAAAGTAACAAAGGCATTTTTTTAACACTTGGATTCGTTTACCAGTAAAACGCAGATATAAAATCAGCAGGATCCTCAATGTTTTTCTTTTGCTCTTTCTAAAATGCATTTACAAACTGAGAGGATCATCCATAATATTTACACCCAAACCATAACCCATAAACATTCATATGTCAGCATGAGGTCCTGTAACGACAGACTGATGATAAATCAGTGATTTTAGACTCATGTTTCATTATTCAAGCACTTGACTGACAACATCAGTACAATAACCTGAATGAGTTGATATATATATATATAGATAATATTCATGCAATAACCCACTTACTCAAATATATAGAAAACCCTGATACCAACTGTGTTTACAGTGAAGTGTTATAATATTGATGCCCTGCGTAAAGCATCTGGAAATATAAATAGCAAAGCATGTTTCAAGGTGACATCATTCAGTGGTTTTGTGTGCAGTCTTGCACCATTTGCAGATATTTAGATTCTGTAGATATAACCTCATATCTGTGCTGCACATTATACAAATATGAACTGATTATTCATGATATATTGACCTTTCTGAGACGCAGCGTCACGTGTGTGTGTGTGTGTGTGTGTGTGTGTGAGTGTGTGTGTGTGTGTGTCCCCTGAGAACAGACGGCGTTTTAAACACCCCCGCACAGAACTAAAGCACTGCTGATCATCATGTGTGATCTTCATTATTTCAGCACTGCTAATTCTCTTACAGTCAGCTTTCCTTAATGAGTTTCAAACCCCCTATAAACAGATTAAAGGAATCTGAGAACCCTCTGAGAGACTCAGATATCAGCAGATCATGAAACATCATCTCCAGTGAAGCTCTGAACAGGCGTCCATGTAAACAACAACACATCTCTACTGTAACTCTACTGTAACTCTACAGTAACTCTACTGTAACTCTACAGTAACTCTACTGTAACTCAGTAACTCTACTGTAACTCTACTGTAACTCAGTAACTCTACTGTAACTCTACTGTAACTCTACAGTAACTCTACTGTAACTCTAGTGTTTTACGGTTTCTGGTTCATTTTCACCAGAGCAGCATCAGTTCCTTTGACCAGAAGAGTCCACTTCTAGACCATTATGGCTTTACATGAGTGAGTGAGTGTGTGTGTGTGTGTGTGTGTGTGTGTGTGTGTGTGTGTGTGTGTGTGTGTGTGTGTGTGTGTGTGTGGTCAGGACAGGTTTAGCTGCTGTTGTACAGATCCACATAACTGGAGCTCAGGCCTCGGCTGCCTCTCAGTCGTCTGCCGCTCAGAGTCTGGACACAAAACACACAAAACACACAAAGCGAGAGATGAAACATGAACTGTAACATCGACTCCACTGACGGGCTCTGGTTTCACACCAAACACTTTACATATTCAAAGACAACATATTTATAATACCATGAATCAGTGTTCATTTCGTTGACGAATAAATAAAATAAAAATAAATGAATGCATTACAATTGAACTAAACATTAGATTTTAGTTGAATAAATTAAATGGCAAAAGACTGACTAAAACTAAATCAAAATTTGCTGTCAAAATGAACACTTCTATATCTGGGAGAAAGTGCAACGCAACATGGCGGAGTTAGTGTCAGCGAGACCGGACATCTGGAACATCATAGATCTGAATCGCTCGAGAGCGTCTCGGAAAAGCCTCGAGTTTAATTGGCACTCGTGTCGTGAGTTACAGTGATTTTACCGCAGTAAAATGTCTTAATCGCTTTATAAAATACAGCACAAGCCCTATAACCCTAACCTAACCCTATAACCCTAACCCTAACCCTATAACCCTAACCCTATAACCCTAACCCTCACAGCGGTTTCATCAAACTGGTGATGTTCAATGAATAGATCAGAATGAGAATGATCAGTGTGTTCTGTGATCATCAGTGTGTTCTGTGATCATCAGTGTGTTCTGTGATCATCAGTGTGTTCTGTGATCATCAGTGTGTTCTGTCACCTGGTAGCTCTCGTCACTCTTGTTCAGGAAGTTCAGTGAAGCGGCGCGCTTCATTCTGGAGAGAACACACACAGATCACATATCCAGAGCAAAACATACGAAACAAGTCTTGGTGAGCAGAAGAGACTCGAAAACATTAAGAAAATCAGAATTATTCCATTCATATATATAAACCTTTGAGCGGTAGTGTAAACACACACACACACACACAGATTCATACACATGAGAATCAGGCCGGTCTGGACAGCATGGGCGGCGCTAGGGAGAGGCTAGCAGGAGCTTCAGCACCAAAGCACCCCGATAGCACCCCCAAAAATAATTTCTGGAAGCAATTACATCCAGGCTGTATTCTGGAAGCCCTGAACCGCATGGTGAAGGAAAAGAAAACTTATCTTTTTATTTCGAGATATCAAGTCATTATTTCAACATAATATCTTCTTATTTCGGCATAAGTCGTTATTTCTGTTATTTCGACATATTATCTCGTTATTTCGACATAATAAGGGGACATTCTAATCTGCATTAAGCCACATTAAGCGTTCTTATAATGGTTTTCTATGGGAGGAAAATGCTTAACGTGTTATTAAACGTTCAATTATCCATGAACTTGATAAATGTTGATAAATGTTTTACTATGCACAAACAAATGCCTTTCAACTTGTGTGTGCAAAATTTAGAATTAAATGAATGTGCAGCAATTTGTACAAATAGAGAGTCTGTAGGCCTACTGTACTGTTGTAGCCATTAAATAAGAGCATTTAGCTTCATATTTGTTAAAATATTATAATGTTATTTTTTTCCATCTATGTTGATTATGAAAAGTGAACAGCATGAGTAAGATATGGATGCGCTATATATCGAGAGACATGGAGCGGGTCAGACATGATTTTGACCACTTCATTAAGTTTTGTAGAAAGCCTTTCTTTAAAGTGAATTTCGTTTTGTATAAATTGTATCTTAATTTTTAATACATTTTTCATCAACCAATTGCCTGGATTTAATAAATAAGAAGAAGAAATATATCAGAGAATATAATCATGACATGGAGGCGCCGGCGCGGTATTGCATTGCACGTGAACTGGAGGCATCTCATCATAAATTAACCGAAACTCAGTGTATGCCTCACAGACATGAGCAACACATCTAGAAAGCTTGAAATGTCTTTAAACGAAACAATTTAAAACGAAAAGAAATAGGCTACTCTCTGATTATGTAATCCATGATGTGCATTTCTCTCTATAGGCGCGTTCACTATGGAGATGGCAATCGTCAACTTCATCTTTGCAGCCGACACTGACACAGAAAACACTAGTTTATTAATAAAAATCAATGCACGCGTCACCGGATTGACAAATGCACATCTTGCTTGTTGCACGCACACATATTATGTCGAAATAAGGAGATTATGTACTAAATATTTAAGAATATTTGATTGAATGCTGAATGTTGTGCTTGTTCAATTTAATAAAAGTAAAACTTTAATTGTGACAATTAAAATAATTGAATATTAAATATTGAGTGGCCAAGTTTTGCTCATTCATTAATAGTATTGATATATAATATTATATATATATAGCCTATAATTGCGCCGCTCCCCCTGTCAGTGATCTAGCACCCCCTCAGCACCTGCGTTAAAAATTCTCTGGCGCCGCCCCTGCTGGAGAGACACAGAGATAATAAAGTAAAGATAATTCTAGCACTAGCATCACACACACACACACACACACGTGTATTACACACTCCATCATCACGAGTCATCTAATGCTGAGACTATTATAGTGTGTTTAATTAAAACCCAGACAATCAGTAGCTAAAGCAGCACTAGGGTCTGAGAACACACTGCTGTGTGTGTGTGTGTGTGTGTGTGTGTGTGTTCATACGTGTTGTTGTGTGTGTGTGTGGTGTGTGTGTGTGTGTGTGTGTGGTGTGTTCATACGTGTTGTTGTGTGTGTGTGTGTGTGTGTGGTGTGTGTGTGTGGTGTGTTCATAAGTGTTGTTGTGTGTGTGTGTGGTGTGTTCATACGTGTTGTTGTTGTTGTGTGTGTGTGTGTGTGTGTGTGTGTGTGTGTGGTGTGTGTGTGTGTGTGGTGTGTTCATACGTGTTGTTGTTGTGTGTGTGTGTGTGTGTGTGTGTGTGTGGTGTGTGTGTGTGTGGTGTGTTCATACGTGTTGTGTGTGTGTGTGTGTTGTGTGTGTGTGTGTGTGTGTGTGTGTGTGTGTGTGTGTGTTCATACGTGTTGTTGTGTGTGTCTGCAGGTCCGCTGCCCTGTAGTTTCTTCACCAGTCTCTCACTGCTCCTGCGCAACACGTCTCTGAGCCGCCCGATGGAGCCGCTGCGCTGGAGCACACCGCTGCCGTCCTACACACACACACACACTCTCATTACACACACACACTCTCATTACACTGCACAACACACACACACACTCACTCATACACACACACTCTGCTGGGTCTAGTGTACTTGACATGCACAAAATCCTGCTCTTCTTCTTCTCAGTGTCTCTGTCTCGTTCTCCAGCACTAATATCTTAAATCAGGACACGTTTACTGGAGAAGAAGCAGAACGACTGAAGATATTAAGACTTGTTTACTGAAACTGATTATTTTTCTGACTTTATCTGCAGATATTTGTTCTTGTTTTAAACACAAACTCACTTCACTTTTAGACATTTCTCAGTAAACAAGTCTTAATATCTTCAGTCGTTCTGCTTCTTCTCCAGTAAACGTGTCTTGATTTAAGAATGTTTGGATATTAGTGCTGGAGAACGAGACACTGAGGAAGAGGAGGATGGGACGCACCGGTATTAACATTTTGGCCGATACCGATAACCGATAATCTTTATATTTGAAAACCGATATATTAGTCGATAAATCTAAATCCAAATTTTTATATAATATTTGAGAGCCTGATTACAAAAACACAAGTGTCATCATTAACAGCCTCGACCCAAACACACATTTATGATGTTCTCATGATGATATGACAGACGTGTGGCACTGAACTGTGTTTTACTTTCTAAAGTGATTCCAATCAATTCAAAGCCATCATGTTGATCAGTCGCATCTGAAGCGTCTCGGCTGGAGGAAATAACACATTATTCATCGGCTTTAATATATCAGACACATGTTCTTATCGGCCGATAACATTATAAATGATCATATCTCGCCGATATCTCGTCATCTCTAGGAAGAAGATCATATTTTGTTTGTGTGCAGTTCCAGCTTTAATCAGGATTGATTCTTGTATATTATAAAACACATGAACTCTTTATATGCAGATCACACCAGGAACACTGAAAACAGCAGAAAACTCAGATGTACATCATTAAACTGTTTCATTATTTATTAAATAACATTCAAAACACTTGATCTCAATATAAAAACAGATCAAATTTTTAAACATACACTGATATAGAACATGAGAAAGTTCAAAAATGAAACCTTTATTGAAGATATCAACAAACATCACAATGCAGTGGAGTAATACGTCATATAATTATTAGCAGATCTACTCACTATGGAAGAACAAACGCTGTGAAGAAGAACACACACACACACACACACACACACACACACATCAGAAGAAGAGCGTCAATAAATAAGCAGAACTCCACGACACACTCACAAACACCAGTTATCGAGAGAACCGGAGAAATGTTTTAATGTGTGTGTGTGTGTGTGAGTGTGTGTTTGTGAGAGAGAGAGTGTGTGTGTGTGTGAGAGAGAGTGAGTGTGTGTGTGTGTGTGTGTGTGTGTGTGTGTGTGTGTGTGTGTGTGTGTGTGTGAGTGTGTGTTTGTGAGAGAGAGTGTGTGTGTGTGTGTGAGTGAGTGAGTGAGTGAGTGAGTGAGTGAGTGAGTGAGTGAGTGTGTGAGTGTGTGTGTGTGTGTGTGTGTGTAATAGGGCTGTGCAACAATTATTCATAATTAATCGCATCCAAAATAAAAGTTTGTTTACATAATATATATGTGTGTGTACTGTGAATAATTATTTTGTATATATAAATACACACACATGTATATACTGTATATACAGTCAAACCAACATTTATTCAGACAGCTTCAACATTTCTCACATCATCACAGTTTATTCGCTATAGTTCAGTCTGTGTGTAAAAGAGCATTAGCAATTAAAGAAAACACACTTCAGCAAAACATGATCAGCTCAAAGTGTCCGAATCATTTCTGGGCCCAAATGTTCATTAATGTCACTGGATGAAGAGTTTATGGGTGTAACAACTCACAGTTATTCTGCTCTCCTCACTCACACTAATGGACTATAGTGTCCTGATCACACCAGTAGAGCATATCAATAATGATGTCTGGTGTCTGAATAATTTTTGGTGTGACTGTGTTTATATATAATTCAAAAAATCTTAAATATATACATGCATGTGTGTGTATTTATATATACAACATAATTATACACAGTACACACACACATATATTATGTAATCACAAACTTTTATTTTGGATGCGATTCGTCGTTGTCCAGCCCTGATGATCAATCATCGTCAGTGTAAATGTGGAAATAAAGGAGAGCACAGACATAAACTGAACTGAACCGCGTCTTTAAGGCCTTTCATCGAGATCAAACACTGATGTGTGTTCAGTGTGTGTTCAGTGTGTGTGTGTGTGTGTGTGTGTGTGTGTATCCAAGAACACACTCAACAAACTCAATCAAACGCTTCAATCGCTCAGAATCGCTGTTCACACACGAGATCGAGTCGCAACGAGGAGCATGTTTCAAATCATCAGCGCATGTGTCTGATAAACACACACACACAACACGAGCATTTCTCTGATAAACACACACACACACACACACACACAACACGAGCATTTCTCTGATAAACACACACACACACAACACGAGCATTTCTCTGATAAACACACACACACACACACACAACACGAGCATTTCTCTGATACACACACACACACACAACACGAGCATTTCTCTGATAAACACACACACACACACACACAACACGAGCATTTCTCTGATAAACACACACACACACACACACAACACGAGCATTTCTCTGATAAACACACACACACACACACACACACACACACGAGCATTTCTCTGATAAACACACACACACACACACACACGAGCATTTCTCTGATAAACACACACACACACACACACACACACACACAACACGAGCATTTCTCTGATAAACACACACACACACACACACACACACACACACACACACACACGAGCATTTCTCTGATAAACACACACACACACACACACACACACACAACACGAGCATTTCTCTGATAAACACACACACACACACACGAGCGTTTCTCATTAGTGTAATTAGCTGAAATATAATATAAATGATTGACAGGTCCAGAACACTGCCTCACCCCCACGCGAGCGCTAACACTGTAACGTCACTGACACTGAAGCACAGAGGTTGTGCAGTAAAACACACTGTGTTCGTTGTGTTGTTCAGCTTCGGGTGTGTGTGTCACACACACGTCCTCAAGCCACATCAAAACATCCTTTATCACGTAATACAAAAAGTTTCAAGAGCAAGTTCAAGGTTTCTGTGAAACATCAACAATGATTGTTCAACACCAGAATCTGTTCAAAACCACAGAAAACCATCATCATCATCATCATCATCAGAGAGAGACGGAGAGATGAAGACGATCACGAGACAGAAGAAAAGAAGAGCAGGATCAGGAGAGACGGAGGAGTAAAGAGCCGCTACACCAGAGGATGATGATGCGAACACACCACACACATCACTTCCTGTGTGAGGAGGAAGAGGGTGGAGGAAACTCTGGACGGCCTTATGCCTGATGGAGAGAGGGATAGAGAGAGAGAGAGAGAGAGAGAGAGAGAGAGAGAGAGAGAGAGAGAGAAACAGAGAGATAGAGAGAGCGAGATAAACAGAGAGAGAGAGAGATACAGAGAGAGAGAGAGATACAGAGAGAGAGAGAGAGAGGGAGAGAGAGAGATACAGAGAGAGAGAGAGAGAGACAGAAGGAGAGGGAGAGAGAGAGATACAGAGAGAGAGAGAGAGAGACAGAAAGAGAGAGCGAGAGAGAGAGATACAGAGAGAGAGGGAAAGAGAGATAGTATAAAATTAAGAGGTCATTTCGAACAAACGTGTGGCCTGTGTGTCTGTCTGTGTGTGTGTGTGTCTGTCTGTGTGTGTGTGTGTGTGTGTGTGTGTGTGTGTGTGTGTGTGTGTGTGTGTGTGTGTGTCTGTGTGTGTGTGTGTGTGTGTGTGTGTGTCTGTGTGTGTGTCTGTCTGTGTCTGTCTGTGTTTGTGTGTGTGTGTGTATGTGTGTGTGTGTCTGTGTGTGTGTCTGTCTGTGTCTGTCTGTGTGTGTGTGTATTTCATAATGCTGTGCGTCGAGTGTTTATATTTACACTGTCACTCAAAAGTCTGAAATCATTATGATGTTTAAATGTTCTGTAAGAGTCTCTGCTCATCAAAGCTGCTTTTATTTGATAAAAAATACAGTAAAAACAGTGAAATATTATTAACATGATACTCTAACATTCCATGTCTGGAGTGAGTTAGATTAAAACTTTTATTCATCAAGGACGCATTAAATTGATCAAAAGTGACAGTAAAGACATTTATAATGTTACAAAAGATTCTGTTTCAACTTTCTATTCATCAAATAAAATGTATCACAGTTTCCACAAAAATATGAACTGTTTTCAACACTGATAATAATCATAAATGTTTCTTGATCATCAAATCATCATATTAGAGTGATTTCTGAAGGATCATGTGACACTGAAGACTGGAGTAATGATGCTGAAACTCAGCTTTGATCACAGGAATAAATTACACTTTACTGTATATTCACCCCCTCCTTGAACTGCCACCTTACCGTGGTGGAGGGGTTTGAGTACCCGAATGACCCTAGGAGCTATGTTGTCCGGGGTTATATGCCCCTGGTAGGGTCTCCCAAGGCAAACAGGTCCTAGGCGACGGGTCAGACTAAGAGCGGTTCAAAAACCTCTTATGATGGACTTGAAATCGAGGACTGACGTCGCCCGGCATGGCGCAGCCGGGGCCTCCACCCATGGGGTCTGGCCGGGCTCAGCCCGAAGGAGGGACCGTAAGGGGCCGGTGCTGAGAGGATCGGGCGGCAGTCGAAGGCGGGGGCCTCGACAACCCGATCCCTGGACACGGAAACTAGCTCTAGGGACTTAGAACTAGGGATGTGCACGAATATTCGAATTTTCGATCTGTAATTATTATTCGAAAAATAAAATACTATTCGAATTTTATCGAATTTATGAAGCCGTAAATACTTTGCGGGTCGTAAATGCAGTGAATCCCTGATAAATCCCAAGCACTAACTCGCAGTTATAATTAAATGCACTGGGTGGCACTGTGGCGCGTGTTTAACAAGTTGTTTGTATTTGATCATAATGTCGTCATCTGCCTTGCGAAGTTTGGAATTACTAGTCGAAAATGAGGTTACTAAATGATTTTACTAAATGGAATTACTTTTGATCAGATTAATTAATTAATCTGGAGTTATAATATCATCACCACAATGAGAAATCACATGAAATCCAAACAGCAGTCGACTGAAGAAAGACAGCTGTCCATCACTGCATCACGACTGCAGGTAAGCGCAGCTGTAGCGCGAGTGATCAGAGATGATAACTTATCTAATAGCTAAATGATTTTGAGACATATTCTTCCTTTAAGTTTTCTTTGAGAGAGGTTTAAGAACAGAAAACGTGCTGTTAGAAACTTAGAACTAGAACACCGTTATCTTTATTTCTCTGAAACGTCTGTCAGCGCAGCGCATTTTCTCACTCGAGCATAAATTGCTGGCGCGCCTGCATGTGGATATTATTGTTTTTCTCAACATAAACGTGAAACAATATAAACACGATAATCATATGCTGACTCGAGTGTATGTGTACGTTCTGTACGATAACTGGCGCAATCTGCTACTCTGCTTTATTAGGCGTTTTTTCCGTTCGCGCTGCTTGAGCTTAAATCCTTTTGTTCTTTATATTTTCTTGTTTACACATAGGCCTACTGTTTAATGTTTTCAATTAAAAGAAAACTTTAACATATTGTAAGACTGTTGTGTATATTGCAAGCTTGTTGTGTACATTGCCTAATCATAAGCTTCTTCAGAAATGGTGACAAAACTAAAAAAAAAAAAAAGTACCTTAAAAAACAACGTCTTTTTCGTTAAACGTCATTTTTAAACGAATATTCGAATATTCGAATTTTATGAGCCCGAATATTCGAATGCAATATTTTTGAAAAATGCCCATCCCTACTTAGAACGTCACCTCTCTGGCGGGGAAGGAGCCTGAGATTGTGCGTGAGGTTGAGAGGTACCGACTAGAGATAGTCAGGATCACCTCCACGCACGGCTTGGGCTCTGGAACCACATTCCTAGAGAGAGGCTGGACTCTTCACCACTCTGGAGTTGCCCATGGTGAGAGGCGGCGGGCTGGCGTGGGTTTGCTTATAGCCCCCCAGCTCAGCCGCCATGTGTTGGAGTTTACCCCGGTGAACAAGAGAGGGTCGTTTCCCTGCGCCTTCGGGTCGGGGATAGGTCTCTCACTGTCGTGTGCGGGCCGAATGGGAGTGTAGAGTACCCGGCCTTCTTGGGGTCTCTGGGAGGGGTGCTGGAAAGTGCTCCGACTGGGGACTCCGTCGTTCTACTGGGGGACTTCAACGCCCACGTGGGCAGCGACAGTGACACCTGGAGGGGCGTGATTGGGAGGAACGGCCCCCCTGATCTGAACCCGAGTGGTGTTCTGTTATTGGACTTCTGTGCTAGTTACAGCTTGTCCATAACGAACACCATGTTCAAGCATAAGGGTGTCCATCAGTGCAAGTGGCATCAGGACGACCTAAGCCCGAGGTCGATGATCGACTTTGTGGTCGTTTTATCTGGTCTCCGGCCGTATGTCTTGGACACTCGGGTGAAGAGAGGGGCGGAGCTGTCAACTGATCACCACCTGGTGGTGAGTTGGATCCGATGGCGGGGGAGGAAGCTGGACAGACTCGGCAGACCCAAACGTACTGTGAGGGTCTGTTGGGAACGTTTGGCCGAGTCTCCTGTCAGAGAGATCTTCAACTCCCACCTCCGGCAGAGCTTCGACCGGATCCCGAGGGAGGCTGGAGATATTGAGTCCGAGTGGATCATGTTCTCCACCTCCATTGTCGACGCGGCCGCTTGGAGCTGTGGCCGTAAGGTCTCCGGTGCCGGTCGAGGCGGCAATCCCCGAACCCAGTGGTGGACACCGGAAGTAAGGGATGCCGTCAAGCTGAAGAAGGAGTCCTATCGGGCCTGGCTGGCTTGTGGGACTCCTGAGGCAGCTGACGGGAACCGACGGGCCAAGCGGACTGCAGCCCGGGTGGTTGTGGAGGCAAAAAATCGGGCTTGGGAGGAGTTCGGTGAGGCCATGGAGAAGGACTATCGGCTGGCCTCGAAGAGATTCTGGCAAACCGTCCGGCGCCTCAGGAGAGGGAAGCAGTGCCCTACCAACGTTGTTTACAGTGGAGGTGGGCAGCTGTCCATCACCCAGGCTGAAGTCACTGAGGTAGTCAAGAAACTCCTCGGTGGCAAGGCACTGGGAGTGGATGAGATCCGCCCTGAGTACCTCAAGTCTCTGGATGTTGTGGGACTGTCTTAGCTGACATGCCTCTGCAGCATCGCGTGGCGTCGGGGACAGTGCCTTTGGACTGGCAGACTGGGGTGGTGGTCCCTCTTTTTAAGAAGGGGGACCGGAGGGTGTGATCACACTCCTCAGCCTCCCCGGGAAAGTCTATGCCAGGGTACTGGAGAGGAGAACACAGCCGATAGTAGAACCTCGGATTCAGGAGGAACAGTGCGGTTTTCATCCCGGTCGTGGAACACTGGACCAGCTCTATACCCTCTACAGCAGGGATAGGCAACTCCGGTCCTGGAGGGCCACTGTCCTACAGAGTTTAGCTCCAACCCTGAAAAAATCACCTGCCTGTAATTTTCTAGTAATCCTGAAAACATTGATTGCCTTGTTCAGGTGTGTTTAATTAGGGTTGGAGCGAAACTCTGCAGGACAGTGGCCCTCCAGGACCGGAGTTGCCTATCCCTGCTCTACAGGGTGCTGGAGGGTTCATGGGAGTTTGCCCAACCAATCCACATGTGGGTGGATTTGGAGAAGGCATTCGAATGTGTCCCTCATGGCGTCCTGTGGAGAGTGCTCCGGGAGTACGGGGTCAGGGGCCCTTTGCTAAGGGCTATCCGGTCCCTGTACGACCGGAGCAGGAGCTTGGTTCGTATTGCCGGCAGTAAGTCAGACTTGTTCCCGGTGCGTGTTGGACTCCGGCAGGGCTGCCCTTTGTCACCGGTTCTGTTCATTATTTTTATGGACAGAATTTCTAGGCGCAGCCAGGGGCCGGAGGGGGTCAGGTTTGGGGACCACACGATTTCATCTCTGCTCTTTGCGGATGATGTTGTCGTGCTGGCTTCATCAGACCAGGAACTTCAGCATGCACTGGGACGGTTTGCAGCCGAGTGTGCAGCGGCTGGGATGAGAATCAGCACCTCCAAATCCGAGGCCATGGTTCTCGGGTGGCTTGTCCACTTCAGGTTGGTGGAGAGCTCCTGCCTCAAGTGGAGAAGTTTGAGTATCTTGGGGTCTTGTTCACGAGTGAGGGAAAGATGGAACGGGAGATTGACAGGCGGATCGGTGCAGCTTCTGCAGTAATGCGGTCCCTGTACCGGTCTGTCGTGGTGAAGAAGGAGCTGAGCCGCAAGGCGAAGCTCTCGATTTACTGGTCAATCTACGTTCCTACTCTCACCTATGGTCATGAGCTGTGGGTCATGACCGAAAGGACAAGATCCCGGATACAGTCGGCCGAAATGAGCTTTCTCCGCAGGGTGGCTGGGCGATCCCTTAGAGAGAGGGTGAAGAGCTCGGCCACTCGGGAGGAGCTCAGAGTAGAGCCGCTGCTCCTCCACATCGAGAGGGGCCAGCTGAGGTGGCTCGGGCATCTGTTCCGGATGCCTCCTGGACGCCTTCCCGGGATGGTGTTCCAGGCACGTCCCACCGGGAGGAGACCCCGGGGAAGACCTAGGACACGCTGGAGGGACTATGTCTCCCGGCTGGCCTGGGAACGCCTCGGTGTCCCCCCGGAAGAGCTGGAGGAAGTGTCTAGGGAGAGGGAAGTCTGGGCGTCTTTGCTTAGACTGCTGCCCCCGCGACCCGGCCCCGGATAAGCGGAAGAAGATGGATGGATGTATATTCACATAGAAAACAGCTGATTTACACTGGAATAATATTTCACGCTTTTTACGGTATTTTTGATCAATGAGCAGAAGAGTCTCTTTCAGAAACATTAAAACAATCTTGATTTAAAAGTCTTAAACTGATGTTGAGTGTCTCTGGATGTGATGAAGGACCGGAGAAGGGAAGAGCACAATCCCACAATCCACTGTGTCGGGAAAACTGATCACGGTTGCATTTCCCAGAAGCCTCGTGAGTAGAGCTGAAATCGCTAACTAGCGACTAGCGACGCTGTTGGGAAAGGCGGCCCCTGATTGGCTGATTGGTTGTCATGGCAACAACTGCGATGGCGTAGCAGGTTAGTAACAGTAAGTGATGTTGAGCACACAGACTCATGCAGGTCTCATGCACACACACGCACACACACACACACACATGCCGAGCGTCACGTCAACACTAATGAGTGTGTGAGATCGTCATGAGACACAAACAATCTGAGAATGCAAGATTGATTTATTCTGGGTATGAATGTCATCTTCACATCCACAGTCTTACGCGCACGGCCTGAGGAATCACACAGAAACACACACCGTCACAACACACACACACACACACACACACCTGATGCGTTTCAGCTCATGTTCCAGTTCAAATATCTAACAATCCAGAAACAAAACACACAACACTGCATGTGACATTCAGACTAGTTTAGTGTGTGTTTGTTCTGACAGATTCTTCCACATGTTTTAGCTTGTGTTAAACACACACACACACACACACACTCAAAACTAGTCAAGGCAAGTCCGTGTGTAAGAAGCGGTGAAGGGCGAGAGAGCGCGAGTGCTTTAGTGGCGCGTTCACAGCTTCATGTCATCATGATTATGATTATTATATCATTCCACACACTAGCTGGTGTTAATGACCGAACGCATGAGGCTTCACATGCAGGATATGACATCAGACCGAGCATCATGTGACTGAACCACACGAGGACACGAGCAGGTCACATGTCAGCCTGAAATTACAACAATAACATGAGCTTGATGATCTCGGGTCATGTGACCTGGCCGTGTTCTGGTGAGGATCTGTGTGTTTCAGAGATGCTCACACACACGTTCATACACACACACAAGCATGTTAAATCAGCACAAACATGCCAGGACACACAATCAGCTCATAAAGACCTTGAGAAGAGCAGGCGCCCGACAGGAGACCGTCGAGATCAGACACACGGCAAGACATCGTCTTCTTCCTCAGTGTTTCTGTCTTGTTTTACAGTAAAAATATCTAAACATTCTTAAATCAAGACACATTTACTGGAGAAGAAGCAAAATCACTGAAGATATTAAGACTTGTTTAATGAGAAATGCATCAAAATTAAATGCTTAAAGTCCCCCTGTGGTGAAAATCCAGCTTTTAATGTTGTTTATGTGTCTATGTGGTGTTTTTAATGTGCTTTAAGACAAGCATGTGTAAATTCATAAGTCGACTCCATTGCTGAGTATTTCCTCCTTAAAACTGCAGTGAACCAAAGACAGTCTCAAAAACATGCTTTGAAATCGCTGGTGTTTCTGACGTCACAAACTACCTTGTAACCAATCAGATCAACGTGTGATCGTCAACCAGTGGATCTCTGAGCTGAGTGAGTGAGTGGAGGCGGGGCTCATTTGCATATTCATAGAACCGCACATACTAAATGAGGCAAGGGTGTCGAGTTACACTCAAGATATTTTAAGGCATGAAGACATTCTTTTCAAGGAAAAACTTTTAAATATGTAATTTTGGAG
>CM040834.1:35754500-35772000 GCA_022828995.1 Vimba vimba
ACGGTTCGGATGCGGCTCTGACGCGGGCTCTCGCCGGCTCTCTCACCTGTACACCAGCGCCAGGATGTTGAGCATGGTGGCCACGTCGGGGTGGTCGTGTCCCGAGGTCTTCTCCAGGTCCTCCAGAGCCTGTTTGCAGAGCGGCACCGCCACCTCGTAGCGGCCCTGAGACGCGTACTGGATCACCAGGTTGTGGAGGGTCCGGAGCCGCGCCGGGATCTCGTAGCCGCCCTGCTGAGCCGCCGCCACCGCCGCGCTGTTGTGCTGGTGCTGACCTGCAGAGGTCAGGGGTCACAGGCTTACAGGCTTACAGAGGTCAAGGGTCACAGGCTTACAGAGGTCAGGGGTCACAGGCTTACAGAGGTCAGGGGTCACGGGCTTACAGAGGTCAGGGGTCACGGGCTTACAGAGGTCAGGGGTCACGGGCTTACAGAGGTCAGGGGTCACGGGCTTACAGAGGTCAGGGGTCACAGGCTTACAGAGGTCAGGGGTCAAAGGCTTACAGAGATCAAGGGTCAAAGGCTTACAGAGGTCAGGGGTCACAGGCTTACAGAGGTCAGGGGTCAAAGGCTTACAGAGGTCAGGGGTCACGGGCTTACAGAGGTCAGGGGTCACAGGCTTACAGAGGTCAGGGGTCAAAGGCTTACAGAGATCAAGGGTCAAAGGCTTACAGAGGTCAGGGGTCACGGGCTTACAGAGGTCAGGGGTCACGGGCTTACAGAGGTCAGGGGTCACGGGCTTACAGAGATCAAGGGTCAAAGGCTTACAGAGGTCAGGGGTCACAGGCTTACAGAGGTCAGGGGTCAAAGGCTTACAGAGGTCAGGGGTCAAAGGCTTACAGAGGTCAGGGGTCAAAGGCTTACAGAGGTCAGGGGTCAAAGGCTTACAGAGATCAAGGGTCAAAGGCTTACAGAGGTCAGGGGTCACAGGCTTACAGAGGTCAGGGGTCACAGTCTTACAGAGGTCTGGGGTCACAGACTTACAGAGGTCAAGGGTCACAGGCTTACAGAGGTCAGGGGTCACAGGCCCACAGAGGTCTGGGGTCACAGACTTACAGAGGTCAAGGGTCACAGGCTTACAGAGGTCAAGGGTCACAGGCTTACAGAGGTCAGGGGTCATAGGCTGGTCTGCTTCCCGACAGGTCCCAGAAAAACTCAAGAGGTTTGGGTCGGGTTCGGGTTACTGTTTAATGAATGGTTTGGGTTTGTAACTAAGAAAAGATCTTAGTCTGAGCTGTGATCGTAAATAAAAGCATGAGAGAGAGAAAGTACGTGTGCAGTTTCAGCGTCCTCTGATGGCTGTGTTGTGGCTGAAACAGTGCGAGCGGGAGCACATGCACACTACATTCAGCCACAACACGGCCATCAGAGGCTGAAACATCAACTCTCGACGCTGTTCTCTTCCTTCATAACTCACACCGAGAAGGATATATTTGTGGGAATAGTTGTGCAACACTGGTTCAGAAGTTTAATGTTTGAGTTCCAGAGGAATGTGTGACTCGTTCAGCCACAGAAAAGGTAATTGGTCAGTCCGTGCTTTTTCTCTCGTGTGCAGAGGGGCCTGTGCCGTGGTGAAACTGTGTTTGAACATGTATGTTTAATTATCGTCATATATATTATTATATATTATCGTAATCATTAAATACAGCATATTGCGAAAAAAAAAAAAAAAAAAGGTATTCACTGTGAGAAACGGACCTCGGGTTCCTGAAATATAACTGCAATGGTCGGGTCGGGTCGGGTTCGGGCTCAGTTTTAACCCCGTGCAGAACTCTACTCAGGGTTAATGTGACGGGACACGAGCGCGTGTGTGTGTGAGGGTTCACGTACTTCCTTGAGTGTGTTCCTCCTCGTCGTTGGGGAAGAGGTCGTCCAGAGAGTCCTTGGGCGGCTCTCCGTCCTTCTCCTCCTGCACACACAGCAGATCCAGTTACTGATAAAAATGCTGGGTTTTTTTTGCTATTCATAGTTTATTAAGTAATATTAACAAATGCAACTTTTGGTTTTCAAAGTAAATGTTGAAATTACCAGTAACTAGATTGATAAGTATAGCTCAGCATTAAATGCGACACTGGTTACAGTGATTAATACAGGAGCCAGTTCTCGGCCAGAGGAATCGTTCGCACAGACGCTGCACTCACACACTCAGCCGCAATACTGGGGGCTTCGCACCGCTAGTTCTGGGAACTCAGTTCAGGATCTCTAGCCACCAGGCTGGTTCCCATAGGAACGTTTTCCTTGTTGAGTTCGCACCGCTAGTAGGAACTCTGAAGTGACGTAAGCCGCGCTTGTTGCTGAGACTTTTATTTTGACGGCGCTGAGAACGCCGTAGCCTGAGCTAATAAACAGCGTAAAGATTGAGAGGCTCATCTATCACAGTTTTACATGTTTGTAGAGTTAGTTTCTGGAGTAAATATATAGGCTATAATCGGTGTGTTTACAAAGCCTTTTTAAAAATGGCGGGTGCTGGTGTTTCGCGTGCGTTCGGCCAATCAGCGAACACTACCGTCACTGTAGTTCCTATAGCACTGGTCTAGACCGACTCTGAAGTAGGAGTAAATTAGTTAAATTATTAAAGCCCCTACTGATAGTGCTAGAAACATGGCTAGCACATTTGAGCGGATCGCTGGACTGAGTAATGCGCGTCAGTAATGCACCACCTCACCGAGGGAGACACGTCCTCGTCGTACTTCTTGAGCTGGTTCATGAACTCCAGGTGTTTCTTCTCCTCCTCCAGCTGTGCCACGCTCTGCTCGCTCTTCTGCAGCTTCTGCTGAGTGTTGGCCAGCTCGTCCCGCAGCCACTGGTTCTCCTGGCAGAGCCGGCGCACCTGAGCTCGCAGCTTCTGCTTCTCGGACTCCACCGCGGTCAGGTGGTTCGACAGAGCCATCATCACCTGGACACACGAGCACACTTCATTCAGCCAGAACAAGCACTGGGACACACGCACTGGTTCACTCTCTGAAGTCAATATGAAACGGGATTCAGATCATGTGACGGAAACTGAAGCTGTGATTCTGAAACCATCGGGGCCTTAAAGGAGTCGTTCACTTCAGAATTAAAATTTCCTAATAATTTACTCTCCCCTCGTCATCCGAGATGTTCATGTGTTTCTTTCTTCAGTCGAAAAGATGTTTCTCCATATAGTGTCTTCAATGGGGTCCAACGGGTCGAAGGTCCAGATGTGAGTTTCAGTGCAGCTTCAAAGTCTCGACACGATCCAGCCGAGGAATAAGAGTCTCATCTAGACAAACCAGCCGACATTTATAACAAAATAAACATTTATATACTTTTAAACCACAAATGCTCGTCTTGCACGTCCACGAATTCACGCATTACGTAATCAGGTTGAAAGGTGGCGGTAATCTGATGTAGAGCAGAGCGAATAACTCTTTTTCTTAACTTCAGAATCGTCCGACATCATTGTTTTACCTTTTATTTATTTATGTTTTTTGTAAATGGCGTTTGATTTAGTCTTTGCACGTTCTCTTAGTAAACACAAGATCTGTTCTTCCGCCTACGTCACGCTTGACCTTTCACCCTGATTACATAATGTGTGGCGCATCACAGCTAGTGCAAGACCAGCATCTGTGGTTAAAAGTTTATAAATGTTTATTTTGTTATAAATGTCGGCTGGTTTGTCTAGATGAGACTCTTATTCCTCGGCTGGATCGTGTCGAGACTTTGAAGCTGCACTGAAACTCACATCTGGACCTTCGACCCGTTGGACCCCATTGAAGACACTATATGGAGAAACATCTTTTCAACTGAAGAAAGAAACGCATGAACATCTCGGATGACGAGGGGAGAGTAAATTATTAGGAAATTTTAATTCTGAAGTGAACGACTCCTTTAAGAGTGAGTGAATGAAACGCTTGACCCCTGCCCTCACCTGTGCCTCTCCCAGCCCCTGCCCTCACCTGTGCCTCTCCCAGCCCCTGCCCTCACCTGTGCCTCTCCCAGCCCCTGACCCCTGCCCTCACCTGTGTCTCTCCCAGCCCCTGACCCCTGCCCTTACCTGTGCCTCTCCCAGCCCCTGACCTCAGCTGTGCCTCTCCCAGCCCCTGACCTCACCTGTGCCTCTCCCAGCCCCTGACTCCTGACCTCACCTGTACCTCTCCCAGCCCCTGACCCCTGCCCTCACCTGTGCCTCTCCCAGCCCCTGACCCCTGCCCTCACCTGTGCCTCTCCCAGCCCCTGACCCCTGCCCTCACCTGTGCCTCTCCCAGCCCCTGACCCCTGACCCCTGCCCTCACCTGTGCCTCTCCCAGCCCCTGACCCCTGCCCTCACCTGTGCCTCTCCCAGCCCCTGACTCCTGACCTCACCTGTACCTCTCCCAGCCCCTGACCCCTGCCCTCACCTGTGCCTCTCCCAGCCCCTGACTCCTGACCTCACCTGTACCTCTCCCAGCCCCTGACCCCTGCCCTCACCTGTGCCTCTCCCAGCCCCTGACCCCTGCCCTCACCTGTGCCTCTCCCAGCCCCTGACCCCTGCCCTCACCTGTGCCTCTCCCAGCCCCTGACCCCTGCCCTCACCTGTGCCTCTCCCAGCCCCTGACCCCTGCCCTCACCTGTGCCTCTCCCAGCCCCTGACCCCTGCCCTCACCTGTGCCTCTCCCAGCCCCTGACCCCTGCCCTCACCTGTGCCTCTCCCAGCCCCTGACCCCTGACCCCTGCCCTCACCTGTGCCTCTCCCAGCCCCTGACCCCTGCCCTCTGACCCCTGCCCTCACCTGTGCATCTCCCAGCCCCTGACCCCTGACCCCTGCCCTCACCTGTGCCTCTCCCAGCCCCTGACCCCTGCCCTCACCTGTGCCTCTCCCAGCCCCTGACCCCTGACCTCACCTGTGCCTCTCCCAGCCCCTGACCCCTGACCTCACCTGTGCCTCTCCCAGCCCCTGACCCCTGCCCTCACCTGTGCCTCTCCCAGCCCCAGCTCGATCATCTCCACAGACTTGCGCAGCAGGCTGGACTTCTCGTGCACCACGTTGGCCTCCTCGTCCTTCTTCAGGCACTTGATGGTCTCCAGGAGGCTGTGCAGGATTGAGTTGTGCTCGTTCTTCAGCGCCTCCAGGCCCTGGATCACCAGCTTGGTGTTGGAGATGATCTCCTCCTGCGACAGCTTCTCCAGCTTCTCATCTCGAGGGTACAGGAGGGCAGACATGATCCGGCCTGAGGACACGGGCACACAGAGACCGTGATGAGGGTTAGCGGCAGTGCTGTGCACCGAAGAGAGGATCTGTCACGCCATATTAAAGCTGGCGCATTACGCCCCTCTTCACCAGAATGTGCCTGAACCAGCTCAAAATACCAGATCATTTATAAGAGCTTGTCAAATTTGTCAAAAACACCACATAGACACACAGGGGGACTTTAAAGGTTCTTCACACGAATGAAACAAGGTTCTTTGAGGAACTGAATGGTTCTTGTATGGCTTCGCTGTGAGTAAAACCCTTTTGAACCTTTATTTTTAAGAGTGTAGACTAAAAGATTCAACAGAATGAATTAAATACGTTTCATTTATAAAGCACGTTTAAGTTCAGCTCACACCGACCAGAGTGCTGTACGAAAACTATTATGAGAAATAGAATTCTTATGACTGTGGGCGGATCTCGGGCAATAAATGTGATCGGTACGTTAACAGGCTGGGAAGGACACTGAATAAAAAAGGAAGGAGCAGATTTATTATATCAGAGATTGAGTATTGTTGACCCAGCGGACGTGTTTACTTGAGGTTTATCCACTCTGTGTGCATGAAATAAACACTGACAGTCAAAACACACCATCAGCACTAAAGCACTAAAGATCCCTGCTTTTGTCAATGATTTCGTCCCTCCAAAACAGTTTCAGCCAAAACCGAAAATGAATTTACATTTTCCTAAATGTCAGATCATCAGTTAGATCAGCTCGACACTGAGAGGCGAGATCAGGCGTGAGCTTCAGAGGAACTCCAGCCTCGTATCAAACACGCCATTTCCCTAGATAACATCCGTATTCTCCACGCAGTCCTCCACACACACACACACACACACACACACACACACACACACACACACGTCAGGAGTGGGACATGCGTGACGGCTCAGATACAGTAGCGTACGACACACTGCATGACTGATGTGATCATCGTTACCATGACGAACCACAGGAAGACATCAGATACAGTCATCACTGATGTTTCAACACCACGAGCCAATCAGGAGGAGGCGGCAGAGTCCAGACAGCCAATCACACACACACACACATTACTAATACTGATGATTCTTCCTGCAGGAACACAAACTGGCCTCGCGAGTTCATGCAGAGATAATTAACGGAAAGATCCTAAAAAAGATGAATATTTTATTTACTTGCACTCAAACAAAAATGTGTGTGTGTGTGTGTGTGTGTGTGTGTGTGTGTGTGTGTGTGTGTTGATCTCACCGTCAGCACCAATGATGAAACAACTCCAGTCTCAGCGACACACACAGGAAACAGAAGAACACACACGACTGAAGCGAGCGATGGCCGACACCCATCAGAACACAGAAGAGAGAGATAGAGAGAGTGTGAGTGTGTGTGTGTGTGTGTGTGTGTGTGTGTGTGTGTGTGTGTGAGCATCATCAGCCCCACCCTCACAGAGACTGACAGACGGGAGGGGGAGGATGTAGCTGAAACACACACACACACACACACACACACACACACACACACGTGATCAGAACCACAGATTCACATCAAACACAACCACTGCAGTGACCTCTGACCCCGCTCGGGTCATCAGTCATTCGCTCCCCTCCTCCATGCGGTTCTCCTGGGGATTTGAGCTGCTTTTACTTTTAAATGCTGTGGTTTCTCCAGAGGGTTAAAGGTTTGACACTATGCATAAATTATATTCGACTCAAACGCGTGCTTCATGTTTCGGCTGTTTATGATGGGCTAGATTTGCAGAAATGCCCCGCCCCTTTCCACGACACATGCCCCGCCCCTTTCCACGACACATGCCCCGCCCCTTTCTACGACACATGCAGCGTGTGTGATGTCAGACGGACAGCTGAAGATTCATCACACACACACACACACATTCTCTCTCTCTCTGCTGAATAAGAAGTAAAATTACAATAAAGAATTTTTAAATAAAAACAAAGTAAAATACTATTTTACATTAAAAAAATAAATAAAATAAAAGCATATAAAAGCGTTAATATAACAATTATATTAATAAAACTAACTAAAAATATGATATAAAAAATAAATAATTTAAACTAAAAAACATAAAAATAAAACACTTACTAAAAATATATATTTTTTACATACAATTTAAAATAAATAATTTAAAATAAAACAGTCAAAATAAAGCACTTGCTAAAACAGATGTTATTAGTTCTTGTGTTCATCACTGACATCAGAGACCTGCGAATATGCGGCAATATTAACTGTAAAGCTCAGGGTTCTTCAGCCGAACGCGCGTGTGTGTGTGTGTGTGTGTGTGTGTGTGTGTGTGTGTGTGTGTTACGCTACAGGTTACAGCTCATCTCAGTTTATAAACACACACACACAAAGGTCTATAATGAGAGAATATACTCAGCGCTCTGAATCACACACACACACACACACACACACACACACATACACACACAACATGAGTTTCGAACCGGGAGGATTTTCTCCTGGTTTATAGAGAATCTGATGTTTAAAACACTGATTCTGATCAATGGCATTCGGCCTGAGCTTTAAAGCGTTCATGAAACCCTCCAGTTTGATCCTCATGTGTTTCACTGATTCAGTGTGTGAGTGTGTGTGTGTGTGTGTGTGTGTGTGTGTGTGTTCGTGTGTGTGTGTGTGTGTGTGTGATCATCGAGAAGACTGAGCTCAGGATTATTACACTGCAGAAACACTCAATCCTCTCATATTCCCTTTAATCACATCAAACCTGGAATATACCAGCGCTTTATAAATAAAGTTTATTATTATCATATTATATACAGTTACAGTGACATGAACTCCTGTAAATCAGACAAGCACACTGTGAAGAACACACACACAAGAACTGGAGCGACGGGTCAGACGAGTATCACACACACACCAGAAACAACACACACAGATCTGAGCTGACCACACACACACACACACACACACACACACACAAGTTTTGGTTCCTTCCCACTGTCGCCTTTGGCTTTTGTCTCGCTCAGTCGAGGACATTTAATTTATTATCCCACAATATGAATGATCTCCTGCATTACTAAATTAAGAACTGTTTTACAACAATCATCACTGAACTGACTTCAGCTGGACTGACACTATTTTCTTCTAGAAACAAACTCTGTTGCATTATTCTCCTGTTATCTCTGTAAAGCTGCTGTGAAACACTGTACTGTAAAAAGCGCTAAATAAATAAAGGTGACTGACACACACACACACACACACACACACACACACACACTCACACTCAGTTGGAGGAGTTATGCTTTGATAAACCTAGAAAACACAAATTATCAGCCAATCAAAATATGTAAATGAAAGATTTCAGATGTCATGAGGAGGACGAGTCTGTTCACTGGAGCTTAACATGACAATATAATGAAAGAGGAACAGATTCTTATTTTGGACTATTAGCATAACATTACAGTTACAGTTACATATCATATCATACACAGATCTGTGGTGGACACTCCTGTTTCTGCAGCGGATTATTAACATCACAAGGCAGAACATCAAATCAATCAATCAATCAATCATATATATATATATAATCTGATCATAAATATAAATACTCACACACACACACTCTCGCTCACACACACACACACACACACACACACACACACACACACACACACACAGCACATTATTATATATAGTCTGCCAGTCCAGATGGCATCGACAGGCGGACAGCATTTGTCCGTCCAGACTCTATAGACAGCACACTAGTGTGTATCGAGTGTGTGAGGATCCAAAACACTATTCAGTCAGTCACACACACACACACACACACACACACACACACACACACACACCTCAGCGGCTGCTTCATCTCACACACACCGCGAAACGAGCTTCATCAATAAACACACATCTCGAGCGGCTCACACACACACTCATATAACACACATCACCGTGAACGCGCTTTAGAGAGAGAGATCTCACACCTGAAATCGTTGCTTTTGTCCGGATTCGTTCGGAGTCGCTTTAAATCCAAGATGTCCACTGTGGATGTGACACTGCGCATGCGCACAAACACGGACGCGTCGCTAGAAATGACGTCACCCCTCAGGCGGTGTTCTCGGGTGGGCGTGGCTTTCTGTTCTCAGGTGGGCGTGGCATTCTGTGCTCATGTGGGCGTGACTTTCTATTCTCAGGTGGGCGTGGCTTTCATCTTCTGTCAACAAACCACCTTCAGCAAATAATATTCACCTCAGCGGTTTCCTCCGCATTATTAATTATTATAAGAACCATTTGTTACAGGAAAACAATAATTATAATCATCAACAATACAACATACGTATACCAAATAACTATGTGTGCTGTATTACGTGTTCCTCTCAGTGAACAGCAGGTGGCGGTGGCGCGCGCAGTGCCCGCTGGCGAGAACGCGCAGAAGAAAGAGACTGTGACGCGAGTTATGCGCGACGCCGCGAGCTGAAGGACAGCGAGTGTGGATTATTAATATTATTATATTCATGTTTTGAGTGAGTGGATCTATAGTTCGCGGTGAGTGATCGCATGTGCTTCTGTCTGCGAGAGAGAGAGAGAGAGAGAGAGAGAGAGAGAGAGAGAGAGAGAGATCAGGGTTGCCAACTCTCACACGCTTTCAGCAAATCTCACAATGAGAATATGAGATATGAAACAAAGATCAGAAACAAATGTCGCCGACACACGGTCAGATTATACCAGCGCTAGCACATCTGAATGGCTTACACACACAGCAGTGTGTGCCATGATTATTACGCCGAAGACACTTAGTTTCATTTTATTCTGGAGAGGCAACATTAATGTTAATGTTTTTCTTGTATTTAACCCTCAGTTATTCCTTACTTATTGGTCACACACTCAGACTCATTGGACAAATGTGGCCATACACATGAACTATGTTTTAATTAAATAAATGTTCTATATTTTAGTTCAATAATATGTATTAAATATGTTGAGGAGATCTTTCGGTAATAAATACTATTTGTGCAATAATTATAAAATCATATTTTTTTATTATTTATATTACAATTAGTGTAGTATTTAAGGTTAAAATGGAGAAAAGTGTTTTAATTTAGGAAAATTTTAGTCATTTTGTGGCCAGAAAAATTATAATTTCCATTTGTAATGCCGCTGTTTGTCCACTAGGTGTCCGTGTGGCGCTATAACACACTCTGCTAGTGTAGTTACTCTAAAGACTGTTGCAGGTCATAACAGCTTACTTATTTTTAGGTTTTGCATTTTAATAAATATTTAGACATGATCAAACACTAGATTTTTCAAATGATTCATTTAAAAAGAGTTAATAATTTGTAACTTATTATATTTTAATGAAACTCGTAGGTGTACATGTATGATGATCGGAAATGCTTTGGCAATACATTGAAACAACTGTCATGATAATAAAGCACACTGAATTGAATTGAGAGAGAGAGAGAGTGTGTGTGTTTATATTATCAGCGCTTAACTAGTGATCAGTGGTTTAACATGATCAGTGATCCTCTCATTACTGCACTCATCGTGCTCATGTTTGATCTGAGCTGCAGTGACTGATTCATTTATTAGTTATCATCTGCATTAATGCTTTTCTTATTCCTGCGGTGTGTGTTCAGACTGAGGATGAGCGTCGGTCTGCTGTCACGCGCACTGAGCGCGCTCTCTGTGTCGCGCGCCGTCTCTCCGCAGGTCAGACCTTCATCTTCCTCTTCATCACACATTACCTGTCATCATCACTTCAGCTGATCATTAATCACGTGTTGTCTCTCAGATCGCGAGTGTGTCCGCGGCTCTGACCGGAAGTCGCGGCTTCATGACGAGCACGTGTGTGTGTCAGAACCGGAGCCTGTGGAAACAGAGAGAGAAATACACCGTGCGACCGATCGGCATGAAGAAGACCGGGGGACGAGATTACACAGGTCACACACACACACACACACTCACTCTCTCTCTCTCTCTCTCACACACACACTGACAGTGTTTGTGCTGCAGGGAGGATCGTCACACACACACACACACACTCTGTCTTTCACACACACACACACACACACACACTTACTGACAGTGTTTGTGCTGCAGGGAGGATCGTCTCACACACACACACACTCACTCACTGAGTGTTTGTGCTGCAGGGAGGATCGTCACACATACACACACACACACACACACACACACACACTTACTGACAGTGTTTGTGCTGCAGGGAGGATCGTCTCACACACACACAAACATAAACACACACACACACACACTCACTCACTCACTGACAGTGTTTGTGCTGCAGGGAGGATCGTCACACACACACACACACACACACTCACTCACTGACACTGTTTGTGCTGCAGGGAGGATCGTCACACACACACACACACACACACACACACTCACTCACTGACAGTGTTTGTGCTGCAGGGAGGATCGTCACACACACACACACACACACACTGACAGTGTTTGTGCTGCAGGGAGGATCGTCACACACACACACACACACTCACTCACTGACAGTGTTTGTGCTGCAGGGAGGATCGTCACACACACACACACACTCACTCACTGACAGTGTGTGTGCTGCAGGGAGGATCGTGACTCACGGTATCGGCGGCGGACACAAGCAGCGCTACCGTATGATCGACTTCCAGCGTCTGCGCTACGAGCCGGGCCGCGAGGACCAGCCCATCGTGGAGAAGGTGGTGGAGGTGCGGTACGACCCCTGCAGGTCAGTGTGTGTGTGTGTCCTCACGCCCCTCCTCACGCTCGTCCTCGTGTCCTCGCCCCTCCTCACGCTCGTCCTCGCCCCTCCTCACGCTCGTCCTCGTGTCCTCGCCCCTCCTAAAGCTCGTCCTCGCCCCTCCTCACGCTCGTCCTCGCCCCTCCTCACGCTCGTCCTCGCCCCTCCTCACGCTCGTCCTCGCCCCTCCTCACGCTCGTCCTCATCCCTCCACACACTCGTCCTCGTGTCCTCGCCCCTCCTCACGCTCGTCCTCGCCCCTCCTCACGCTCGTCCTCGCCCCTCCTCACGCTCGTCCTCGCCCCTCCTCACGCTCGTCCTCGCCCCTCCTCACGCTCGTCCTCGCCCCTCCTCACGCTCGTCCTCGCCCCTCCTCACGCTCGTCCTCGCCCCTCCTCACGCTCGTCCTCGCCCCTCCTCACGCTCGTCCTCGCCCCTCCTCACGCTCGTCCTCGCCCCTCCTCACGCTCGTCCTCGTGTCCTCGCCCCTCCTCACGCTCGTCCTCATCCCTCCACACGCTCGTCCTCGTGTCCTCGCCCTTCGCCTCATGTCCTCGCCCCTCCTCACGCTCGTCCTCATCCCTCCACACGCTCGTCCTCGTGTCCTCGCCCTTCGCCTCATGTCCTCGCCCCTCCTCACGCTCGTCCTCGCCCCTCCTCACGCTCGTCCTCGCCCCTCCTCACGCTCGTCCTCGCCCTCGCCCCTCCTCACGCTCGTCCTCGCCCTCGCCCCTCCTCACGCTCGTCCTCGTGTCCTCGCCCCTCCTCACGCTCGTCCTCATCCCTCCACACGCTCGTCCTCGTGTCCTCGCCCTTCGCCTCATGTCCTCGCCCCTCCTCACGCTCGTCCTCATCCCTCCACACGCTCGTCCTCATGTCCTCGCCCCTCGCCTCATGTCCTCGCCCCATGTCCTCGCCCCTCCACACGCTCGTCCTCGCCCCTCGCCTCATGTCCTCGCCCCTCCACACGCTCGTCCTCATCCTTCGCCTCATGTCCTCGCCCCTCCACACGCTCGTCCTCGCCCCTCGCCTCATGTCCTCGCCACGCTCATCCACGTGTCCTCACTCCTCCTCACCCTCGTCCTCATGTCCTCGCCCCTCTTCACACGTGTCCTTGTGCACACAGATCAGCTGACATTGCGCTGGTCGCCGGCGGCAGCCGCAAGCGATGGATCATCGCCACGGAGACCATGGAGGCGGGAGACGTGATCCGGTCGTCCAGTACCATCGGACGCATGGCGGTTCTGGCCAAAGAGGGAGACTCCCATCCACTCGGAGCTCTTCCCATCGGCACACTCATCAACAACCTGGAGCTGCTCCCCGGGAAAGGAGCGCAGTACATCCGCGCCGCAGGTCCGACACACACACCGCACGACACACACACTCTCAGTGAGTTGTTCCTGACTGACTCTCCTGTGTGCAGGAACCTGTGGAGTGTTGCTGAGGAAGGTCAACGGCACAGCCATCGTTCAGCTGCCGTCCAAACACCAGATTCAGGTGAGGAAACACTCGCAACTTCCTGTCACAGGTTTAAGGTTTTCCCAAAACAGTTTTTTCATTGAGCTCTATGTGCTCTCCGACTAGTAAAGGAGAAAACCTCCAAAATACACATTTAAGTGTTTATTTCAGTGCTTTTGATCTATTAGCATCTGTAGATTTAAATCGCAATCTCCACTTCAGCAGCTTCACACACACCAAATTATTCATATCTATTGTTCATATATCATTATACAACATTTTACTTCTACAAACAGGGAAAATTATTTGTTGACAGTATTTTCAGATTTATGGAGTGATAAAAGAATCAGACTTTCTGTTCAGACTTTATCTAGAGTTTGTTTGTGGTCAGCGTAAGCTGAGTGTGAATGCTCCAGATGTTGTGTGTAAAGCGTGTGCTCTCTCAGGTGTTGGAGACGTGTGTGGCTACAGTGGGCCGAGTGTCTAACGTGGACCACAACAAGCGCATCATCGGGAAGGCGGGTCGAAACCGCTGGCTGGGCATCCGGCCCTCGAGCGGCCGCTGGCAGAGGAAGGGCGGCTGGGCGGGTCGCAAGATCAGACGTCTGCCGCCCATCAAGAGCTTCGTCACACCCGCGCAATAAACTGAGCGTCGCAATTACACACCTGTGTCACGGGTCACGTCTGTTCACACACAACATGCCTGTGTCACGCCTGTTCACAAACACACACACACAACACGCCTGTGTCACGCCTGTTCACAAACACACACACACACACACACACACACACACAACACGCCTGTGTCACGCCTGTTCACAAACACACATCACGCCTGTGTCACGGGTCACGTCTGTTCACACACAACACGCCTGTGTCACGCCTGTTCACAAACACACACACAACACGCCTGTGTCACGCCTGTTCACAAACACACACACACAACACGCCTGTGTCACGGGTCACGTCTGTTCACACACACGCCTGTTCACAAGCACACACACAACACGCCTGTGTCACGGGTCATGTCTGTTCACAAACACACACACACACAAAACATCTTGTGCGGTTAAAAACCCTTTATTAAACACAACTGCATGTGTAAGCATGGAAAGCAGCAGCGTTATAAAATGACATTTCATACTCCAGATGTAAAACATGCAACGGTAAAATCGTGTTTTCAAAAGTCTGTCATATGTAAAAATGAGGTCTTGTGCAAAGATGCTGCGGTCAGCGTCACAAATACTGTACGAAACGCAGTCGTTATTAATGTGCTGTGGAGTTATGGAGACATGCGTTTAATATGATACTTTGAGAAGAGTTCATGTCTAACAGACGTACACAGAATCCCTTCAGGAAATGATGTAAACGCACCGGTGGAAAGAGCTCTTAGTGGTTCTTGAAGCAATAATTCACCCAAAACTCATCCTCATTCTGTCATTATTTACTCAGAATACCCAAACCTCTCCTGTGACACTCAAAAGATGATATTTTGAAGAACGTTGGGAACCAAAGAACATTGGACCCCATTGACTTTCATTATATGGACAAATAAACACTGAGGCTTTGTTCCATAGAAGAAAGCAAGTGTTTCAGGTTTGGGAGGGACTTTAAATCAAAGTGTTCATATCTCCAGAACTCAGTTTACCGTAGTAAAAGTGCAAATACTGCGTGTGGATCTGGTGTTGATGACGCAGCTTTCATGAACCGGAGTCTTTTGGTATTTTAAGTGGTCATTCTGGGAGTAAAAACAGAAGGTACTAAAGCATCTCAATACATTCATCAGCAATAATGACTAAATGAGGGTCGCCATCGAAACAATCACATGAGAAGCACCATTAAACATTCAACACACATCATTAAACATTCAACACACACCAATTCAAACAGTCCAGATGAACACACTGATTAGTTCAGCATGTAATGATTGCAAACGGTTGTCAGATCAGCTGCTGCTAAACTGAGTGAAGGACCGAAGAAAACTGAGTTAATTGAAAAAGGTTCAGACTGAAGCGCAGACACTCAGTCTCCCATGATGCCTCAGTTCGTTCCTGTCACTCCTGAACAGGACAGAGACGTGAGCGTCTGCAGCTTGTGCTGTTACGAAACTGCAAAATATGGCTTGTCAAAATTACACTGGCTTTCATTCACGTCAGACTAACGTCTATGATCACATGACCACAGCTTCACTGGTTACACTGGTCACACATGAGTGTGTTTGTGCTGTACGACGGACCACAGAAGCATCTCTGTAAAGGTCCACGTTCACACCAAGAACGATAACTACATTAGATGATGTCCTTCTGTTGATCATACGCACTGCAGTTTGCCGTCTGCCGCTTTACATGCTCCAGCTCTAGAAGCAGGACGGATTCTGATTGGCTGTCAGTGTTTTTATGGTTCATCCGCTGGAATAAAATCACTCTGAAAGTGAATCCAACGAGATCGTTCTTCTGTGTCGTTATAGTTGTGATTCTTATTGAGTTAGAGCGAATATTAAAACGTAATACTTTTCATCCTTGACTCAGTCAGTTTGTGTTTAAAATACACTTAATATTCACTAATATTCCTGATTTAACTACATTATAATGATCTGAATAATGGCTCTTTTGTAGAGATCAATGTGAATCTGTATAAAGCGCTGTAGAAATAAAGCTGACTCGACTTGGTGTGAACGGGCCGTTACGCTCGGTGTGTGTCATGCTAACGCTCTTCCAACACACACATCATAGAGGTATTAGTAAAGTGCCAGGAACTCTTCGTCTGTCCAGAGTGTGTGTGCTTTGAAAAGGCAGGTTCAGTTTAGCGTTTCAAATTCATCGTGTAACTACAAAATATCACAAAGACACAAAACAGCTTTTACATTTGGGGTAAAAAACATCCATTTAAATTCACAGCAAAACACCTCAACACGACCTCTCGACACACACACGTGCTCAGGATCCGTCCCATCATGCAACATTCTACACAGGATTTCACAGAAATTATAAAGTACCAAAAACAACAGAAAGTGCTTGACGTTTGCCGTCACCGTACAGTTCATCATGACCTAAAAATATATATATATTCATATAAAATATCACTAGTGCTGTTTATATAGAGTCAGAAACAGCAACTGAACACACACACCGATAGAAATGAACTGAAGACGGCCAGGTTTCCATGGGAAACTCGTCACTGAACGTCGCGGTGGCTTTCCTCCTTCAGCACACACACTCACACACACGCCTGCAGGACGTCACATGGGTTTGCTGTAGCCGAACACCCCGACGGGGAAGTGCTTGACGTGAGTCGGCCACTGGGCGGCCAGCTGGAAGAACTTCACATCGTTCCACTCCACGCCGTCGATCGAGACTGAAACACACACACACACATTCACTGTCACTGACCTGCAACACACACACTGAGGTCAACTCCTGAGGGTGAAACTAGCGAACGTCTGAATTTGAATTTATTTACAATATTTGTAGAAATGATCATTCTTTGTAAATGTGATGTAAACACGCGGTCCTGCGACTGCAAACAGAAACCGGCGCGGCTGAAGTACGTACGTGTGTGTGTCCTCTTTCTTTTGTGATTAAACGGTAAATACCACTTTATTTCTGTGTGACTAATGTGCAATTTTGACACAAATCAATTCATTATGATCAATGTATAAATTGTTATTGTATAACTGTTAAAACATCTACGCTTGGGTTTTAGATCTTTAAGTAAACAACAGAACTGTCAGCAAACGGCCGCTTTCATCGTGTTCGTTTGGCGATCTCAGTAGTTTCCAGTGAGTTTTTTGATGAAACCTCCATTAGTTGGTGACATGATGTGTGTGTGCGCCGTTGTTCCAGAGAGGTGTGTTTTAGTGAAGCGCTGCAGTGTGTTTTGGGCTCGGTGTTCCAGACCCGAGGCTATCAGCCCCGCCCGGCTCACACTGGCCCCACGGGGAAACACGACTATTCAGTGTGAATTACCCATAAACACGTTCACACCAGGGTTATTATAGTTTGGCATTTTTCATTAGTTTTTATTTTTATTTCGTTTTGACTTTTTGTTTTCAAATTCAGTTTAGTTTTAATTAGTTTTTAAAGTGGGTTTGCTAGTTTAGTTTTTATTTTTTGAAAATGCTTAGTTTTAGTTTAGTTTTTATTAGT
>CM040834.1:35777000-35797000 GCA_022828995.1 Vimba vimba
CTCAGCATCAAAATTTAATGCTAAAAGATTAAGTTTGAGATTTTATAAAATCAGTCACTACATATTTCAAACGTAACCAAACGTGAGGGTCGACCCAGAATGCTTTGAGTGCAGACGAGGATCTGAACTCACCTGATGTGGACAGACTGTGCTCCACGATCCCCACCTTCACCACCTGACGGAGCGCAACAAGCGTTAGCCTCTGCTCACACACTCATACATCATCATGTGACATCTGCAGGCTTACCCCGATGAACGGCACAAACTTTTGGCACGAGTCTTCATCCGGACTGAGAGAGAGAGAGAGAGAGAGAGAGAGAGACAGCGAGAGAGAGAGAGAGAGAGAGAGAGAGAGAGAGAGAGAGAGAGAGAGAGAGAGACAGAGACAGCGAGAGAGAGAGAGAGAGAAGAGAGAGAGAGAGAGAGAGAGAGAGAGAGAGAGAGAGAGAGAGAGAGAGAGAGAGAGAGAGAGGTTATAAAACTGCAGCACACAACACGTCTGACCGGTGAGATGAACATCACGATGAGATGAGCAGAAACACCTGATCACACACACACACACACACACACACACACACACACACACACACACGTGACCCGAGGACACGAGCGTCTGACCATCATCCACTGGCCGAATCAAACACAAGCTCATAAAGCCTGAGCCTGCGAGACCAACGGCAGTCTCGACAGATCTGCAGATCTTCAGGCATTGATGAGACAGAGGTCATGTGACTGGAGATGGACAAATCAAATGTAGAGATGGAACAATAGAGGTCAGAGGTCAGATACCTGATGTACAAATCAAAATACAAACTCCTCTTCCTTGGAATGCAAACGCAAGATGAGAAGAAATGAGGGCATAAGTGTTAATTATAATAATGATTATAATAATGATGATTCTATCAGAGGATGCGCATAATAAAGCAGAATTATACAAACAAATAAAACAAGCAATGTCTCATTACTGAGAGTGTGTGTTTCCATCAGCACACTCGTTACACTCTATTATAAGGTGTCATTGTTACAGTGTAGTTATATATTTAAGTGCTGAGTAATATTAAGCAACTCCATGCACTCACTGTAGGGTTTGGGTCAGTTGTGTGTAATGATGCATAATTTACTGTTATTACTACGGTAAGTTCATGTAACATATGTAACAAGGACACTAAAATAAAGTGTTATCCCAAACTCTACTGCGATATACACTGGCCATTACATCCTTTATTCAAGATTCATCATTTCCTGTTTCAGCAGAGGGGGCGTGGCCTGATACACACCTGATGTGGAGCGCCCAGTTTGCTTTCAGGTTGAAGATAGAAAAACATGTACACACACACACACACACACACACACACACACACACTCACACACTCACACACTCACACACACACTCACACACTCACACACGCTCACACACACATACTCACACACTCACACACACTCTTACTCGCACACACTCACTCTTACCTGCACACACACTCACTCACTCACACACGCGCACACACACACACTCACTCACACACACACTCACACACACACTCACACACACACTCACACACACACTCACACACACACTCACACACACACACACACGTACCTCTTCTGTCTGTAGGTGAGCATGGCCTCAGAGATGGGAAACTGATGAGACACATTCGCTCCAGCGAGATACTGAATAATCCGTCCAGCGACATCAACTGAGTCTGTGGAGGCACACACACACACACACACACATACAACAGGTAAATGTCAAGAGTTTGCAGCAGCACTTCATTTCATCTCCATATTGGGGTCAAACTGTAAGTGAGCATGAGATGAGCCTGTGGCAGTGAGGGCTGATGGGATACGAGTCTGATGTGAGACAGATGCAGGTGAAACAGACACACACACACACACACACACACACACACACACACATCACCTGCGCTGGGAGGCTCTGACCGGCAGAACAGCTCCCTCCATGACGGCTCCATGAACAAACTGCTGAACTTACAGTCGAAGGACGACACACACTTGGCGAGAGGATGGGAACCTGAGAAACACAACGTTAGTGTGTAAAAACAACACAATAAACCAGTATTATTATAAACCCTGAAAACACCTGACATGAAGATCAGCGCGGCGCTCACCGATCGGGATGATGAGGAAGCGGATGTAGCTCAGCCAATCAGGAGTCTTGTTGGCCAGTTGCTCCACGAAGAAGCGCAGCACTGTGCTGAGATAGCCCTGATCCCCGGCCACGCCCACCTTCACTGTGGGCGGAGTCTGGGCGTTACAGTTACAGCTGCGGGAGGAGTCACATGACACGGGAGGAGTCACATGACACGGTCACACACTGATCTGAGGCCCACTGAACGCTGACTCTCATACATACGAGAACTACAGATGTAACGATAAATATGACTAAAAGTAACTAGAAAGTGGTAAAGTAAGTAAAAAATAACTAAAAGTGGAATTATAACTATAACAATAAATAAAACAATAACTGTAGTAACTATAACTATATTGATAACTATATAATACATATATTAACTATAACTATCATATATATATATATATATATATATATATATATATATAATATATTAACTATAACAATAGCTATATTAGTGTCCACACCAGAGGATAACGTTCTATTTATAATAAGTGTGCTGCAGTTTTAAGTGCTCGAGCTCTTTAAAGCAGGATGGATTCTGATTGGCTGACCAGAGTGTGTGTTAGAGTGTTAGAGTGTGTGTGTGAGTGTGTGTTAGAGTGTTAGAGTGTGTGTGTGAGTGTGTGTTATGAGGATCATATCACACTGACAGCTGTAGATGCTCAAGACTCAAGTGATAATGAACCGCTGCGACGATCAGAAACACTCAGACGCTTACAGAAACAGTGTATTTATAGAGCTGTGATACTGTGTGTGTGTGTGTGTGTGTGTGTGTGAGAGTGTGTGTGTGAGAGTGTGTGTGTGAGAGTGTGTGTGTGTGAGAGTGTGTGTGTGTGAGAGTGTGTGTGTGTGTGTGTGTGTGTGTGTGTGTGTGTGTGTGTGTGTGAGTGTGTGAGAGTGTGTGAGTGAGAGTGTGTGTGTGTGAGAGAGTGTGTGTGTGTGTGCAGGGCCGGCCCGTGGCATAGGCAGTATAGGCAAATGCTAAGGGCGCCGGCGCCGTATACCCTAGGGGGGGCGCCAGAGCCGCGTAAGGAACTTTCCGCTTTTATTGTACTTCATTAACACTGCAACGAGTGGAGCAATAATGGGATTTACATGGCATTGACTTTCTTTCTTTCTTTTTTTTTGTGATCAAATTTTTCTAATGGCATTGACTTTCTCTTATAAATTCTTACTTTAACGTGACCAGGGGGGAGTTGAAGTGATCATACACTTCCACCAATCAGACTTCTTTTACCCGCGGCCCCCATTCGGTTTTCGTTTTTATTGCGTCAAAAAAAGTTAATATGTCAAAGCGTCCCAAATTATCTGGTGCCCAGGGGAGGAAAAAAAGAAAAGAAGAGGAGGAAAAACGCGACAAAGACAAAGGTAATGTTACAGTAAAGATGATGTTAATGATATTATTTTGATGTTACAGAAAGATGATCAATAATGCCATTAGTCATTAGCATACATGGTGGTTAGCTAACGTTAATCTATAAATAACCAGCGCTATCTGCTAGTTCTAATCAAAATATTAACAATCAATGGTTCTAACAGATAAGCGTAGCGCTATTATTATGGAAAATAGTAATATGAGTACCTTCCTCGGACAAATGTGTAAATATTAGTAATTTAAGGCAGGACCAAAAACACCAATAGAGCTCTTTTTAAGATCATCTTTTCATTTTTTTAATTCAAATCCTTGTAGTATTTCTGTGCCTACTTAATAGATAAGATATATAAGATAAGATAAGATAAGATAAGATAAGATAAGATACTAATGTCTTATTTTGCACAGTGCCGTATTTCTATTGTATATAAGTTAATGTCACTTGTTTACACTTTTCATTTCGGGAGTATTAAAATGTAATAAGTAAGCTATCTATATTGTATTTCATATATTGAGTTCATTTTTTTATTTGTTTCTTTAATTATTATTATTATAATTAGTATATTGAATGTGCAATTGTTTTAGTTAAATAAAAGAATGTCTAAAACAAAGCTATTAAGTTTCTTGTGAGTATGTACACTAACAGTGCAAGTACTGTACTGCGATGCAAGGGGGCGCCACTTAAAATCTTGCCTAGGGCACCAAATTGGTTAGGGCCGGGCCTGTGTGTGTGTGTGTGTGTGTGTGTGTGTGTGAGTGTGTGTGTGTGTGTGTGTGTGTGTGTGTGTGTGTGTGTGTGTGTGTGTGTGTGTGTCATGTGTGTGTGTGTGTGTGTGTGTCGTGTGTGTGTGTGTGTGTCGTGTGTGTGTCGTGTGTGTGTGTGTGTGTGTGTGTGTGTGTGTGTGTGTGTGTGTGAGAGTGTGTGTGTGAGAGTGTGTGTGTGTGAGAGAGTGTGTGTGTGTGTGTGTGAGAGTGTGTGTGTGTGTGTGTGTGTGTGTGTGGTCACTCACAATCTCTGTATGCGAGTGACGATGGTGTTGAACGCTGCCTGGACGTCAGCAGAAGAGCAGGTCGACACGATGGGCTGAGTGTGTTTCTGCAGCAGCTCCGACACATACTGAACAACACACAACACACAACACACAACACACAACTCAGCTGAGACACGCCTGAGCTCATCAAAACTGCACGGATGAGGAGACAGTATGAAGCCAGTGTGAGAGACGGACTTACACTAGAATGGATGATCATACACACACCTGCACTGATCTATGGACAGTAATAATAACCACACTACAGACGCTCGATCCAAAGTGGCATCGCCTGCATTCAGGGTTACATCATGAAGTTCCTGCATTCCCCTGAGTGTGGCGTTGGGAGCGCTGGGAATCACACACACACACACACACACACACACACCTGCCCCTGCCAGTCCACTGTGTTGATGAGGATGATGTTCTCCGGGAGCCTCTCGTCTGAGATCAGGATGTGATTGAGCTGGTCATACACTGATTTCCTGGGCACCTGAACGACACACACACACACACACACACACACACACACACACACACACGACACACGACACACGACACACACACACGACACACACACACGACACACACACGACACACACACACACGACACACACACACACGACACACACACACACACGACACACACACACACACACGACACACACACACACACACACACACACACACACGACACACACACACGACACACACACGACACACACACACGACACACACACACACGACACACACACACACACGACACACACACACACACACACGACACACACACACACACACGACACACACACACACACACACACGACACACACACACGACACACACACACGACACACACACACGACACACACACGACACACACACACGACACACACACACACGACACACACACACACACACACACACACACACGACACACACACACACACACACGACACACACACGACACACACACACGACGCACACACACACGCGACACACACACGCGACACACACACGCGACACACACACGCGACACACACACGCGACACACACGCGCGACACACACGCGCGACACACACGCGCGACACACACGAGCGACACACACACACGCGACACACACACACGCGACACACCCACGACACACACACGCACACGCACACACACACACACGCACACGCACACGCACACGCACACGCACACGCACGCACACACACACACACACACGCACACACGCACGCACACACGCACACACGCACACACGCGCACACGCGCACACGCGCACACGCACACACGCACACACGCGCGACACACACGCGACCCACACACGCGACCCACACACGCGACCCACACACGACACACACACACGACACACACACACGACACACACACACGACACACACACACGACACACACACACGACACACACACACACACGACACACACACACACACACGACACACACACACACACGACACACACACACACACACACACGACACACACACACACGACACACACACACACACACACACACACACGACACACACACACACACACACGACACACACACACGACACACACACACACACACACACACACACGACACACACACACACGACACACACACACACGACACACACACACACGAGACACACACACACACACACACACACACACACACGACACACACACACACACACACACACACACACACACACACGACACACACACACTCGACACACACACACACACACACACACGACACACACACACACACACACACACGACACACACACACACACACACACACACACGACACACACACACACGACACACACACACACGACACACACACACACGACACACACACACACGACACACACACACACGACACACACGACACACACACACACACACACACACACACACACACGACACACACACACACGACACACACACACACGACACACACACACACACACACACACACACACACACACGACACACACACACACACACACACACACGACACACACACACACACACACACACACACGACACACACACACACACACACACACACACGACACACACACACACACACACACGACACACACACACACGACACACACGACACACACACACACACACACACACACACACGACACACACACACACACGACACACACACACACACACACACACACACACACACACACACACACACACACACGACACACTCTAGTCAAGTCTCCTTCATGTATACAGCGCTGTTACAGTAGATAACAGAGATTACAGTAACAGAGATTCAGGCTTTACAGCAGCTCTAGAATAAAGTTATTGTCCAGATAAAGTAGTTTTGATTGATTCAATATTATATTCAATATTCAATATTATAATCTTATCAGTAACGGTTAATACTCGGATAACGAGCGGCGGTTGTCGGTCGGGAAATGAGCATCCCTAATTTACAAGATTGATAATATTAGAGAGACCATTATAACTGTGCAACGGTCTACTGTTCCTGAGCCTGATGTATCCCAGAGTTCAGTGTGATCCTCGGAGACGCACCTGTGTGTTGAACTCGCTGTCCACGCTGGCTCTGGAGTTCTGCCGGTCCTTCATGGACGAGCTGCGCGTGCGCCGATGGACCCTGTGCTCCGCTTTACTGCAGAAACACAGAGAGATCATCACACACACCGCTCCGCTTCTACACTTCTACTACGCTGGTCCTTCAGGGAAGGGAATCGGCATTCACTTGTCCGGGTAAAACACATGCTTGTCCGGAATTGTTGTAAATACAATTTATTCTGAAGTAGTGATGGGTCGGTCATTTTGAACGAATCTTTAATATGACTCAGGACTACTGAGTTGTCTCAGAGAGTGATTCGTTCATTTTGTGTTGACCGCGCATGCGCGACATCCTATAGGTCCTGCACCGGACACCGAATGATTAGCTCATCTCTCCAGTCTTCAGATCTGATTCTTCTGAGTCTCGTTCTTTTGTCACGTGACGTGATGTGACAGCGCTGGACACAGGGTCGGCGCCCCGAGGGGGCCCCAGGGGGCCTGGCCCGGCCACCTAGGTTACTGTGCCCCCTCACCTCTGGTCAGCACACCACCCTTCCTCGGAGCGCGATTTCATCCGTTGAGACTCAGCAACAGGCTCGGTGACGGCTCCACTGTGCCCTCTTATTCCTGACATATAATTAACTACATATCGTCGCTGTCGCCTGTCGGGTGGAAACCTCGTATGTCCAAATTTGGTCAATTTCATATTTTTTTTCACAAATCGATGCTATTGGTCAGTCCCCACGTGGTACTGTTATTTTTACAAATTATTCACCAATCTAAAGTGTTGAAAATAGCTTGAGAGCAAATCTCTTAACTCCATTGGACACTTCAACTGTCTGAGAATCCTCGTAACCTCTTCTTCACTCGCGGCGGGCGGGAGCCTCGCGGCATTTTGTCTCCTCAGGATTGAAAGTCACAATTAAGAAGTCCTCGTCGAGCAACATGTAAAGCAAGCCTTAACTCTGATTTTATCTGTGTTAAACTATGATATCCAGGGCTTGACATTAACTTTTTGAGGCACTTGTCCTTTGGACAAGTAAATTTATGTTTTACTTGTCCATGCACAAAAGTTACTTGTCCCGGTAAAAATTGATAATTTTATAATTTTTTTGTTTTTTTTGTTTTGCTAATGCAGAATTCGAACAAACCATTGAAAGCATCCAAACACTATCAATATTAATAAAATTCAGTTGAAACAGTAGAAAGGAACGTGTCCCAAGAACAGAGTTCCCCTTCAAGAAATAAGGATCTCCAGACTCCAGAATACAAAGTAATACTTTGCACGCTGCAGTGTATCACCAGATGAAGTGGTGACCCTTGTAGGTATCCTCAGTATTTGCAAGCTAGCTAGACTTACTGTATACTATATCTAAAATAATTTTGTAGACAGAGATGCACCGATTACAATTTTCTAGGCCGATTCCGATTTTTCATTGAGTTTGACCTGCTGATACCGATTTATTTTTTTTCTAACCACTTTACAGCACACACAAATCTTTATTTTTGTTCTGTTCTTTAACCCTTTCACGCATAAGTTTAAAATATTCTAACTGACCCCCCCACCCCCCACCCCCAGAGTGAGTTTTTTCAAGGCGGACGTTCCCTTTAATGTTTCCATGGCGACGCGTCACGCGATACACCGCAGCCACAATAATACTGTACGACAGATGTGTCGCTTTTATTTCACTTTCCTTTTTTATTCAAAATATTCACAAACTTGCTTAACGTTACCATGTCATCGACTAGCCTGTCTGATATTCCGATTCTCAAATACGTGTGAGTGAGTGTGTTTGGTTGATTAAAAACCTTTATAAATAATCTTGATCTATAACGTGAGATGGGCGCCGCAATGTTGTCCTGTCAGTCGGATTTACAGCACGTAAATTCATCAGTTTCTCCCGAAATGAATGCAAGAAAGTGGCCGGTGAACTGAGAAGAATAGAGTAAACTTTATAGTTACTTCCACTATGTTTGTCTGATATGAATAACACATGTCGGCAAATTATATTTGAATAGATTGTTATTGCTGCTTCCACAGACATCAGTGTGTATTTTACAAACTCCAAATGTATTGTTTTACTCGTGCTTATGTGTATTTAAATATCTGAAACCTAAAATAAACATTATGAGGTTGAAAACACTGCTTAGTTGTGATATATGACATCGCTGAACGCGTCCGACTCTGGCTCAGCGCCAGCCAACGCGCGAAAGCACAGTCTGAATCTGGCAGTATGCGACGTCTCAAATCAGTAAAATTAAATCTGTAAAATTATAGACGTAATGAGCGGCACATAACGTGAAGTAACATGGCATTTTATTTTGTTTGAAATTTAAGTTGTCCAGTGGGACAACTAATTTTCTCTTCCACTTGTCCTACAAAAAAATCCACCTGTCCCGGACAAGCCTTAATGTCGAGCCCTGATACTTATTACTGTATGTCTACTTATTACTAGGCTTATTATTATAGGCTTATTATACATGTGCATTAAAGTTTTAAAATGTATCTAATATAATACTTGAATTGAATTAAATGTTTTGGATACCAGCATTAAATTATTGTTTTTATTATTATTTTACTGACTCGAAGTTGGCACTGTGCATGTAAAATACCCCAAGTAGCAAGGTTTATATTTATGGGAGAAAAAAGGAAGGTCTACTGGTCTAATTTCCGCCTGTTAGACAGCCTAACGTTAGTCAGCTCATCGTTTTTTGTTCTGCTTCACTTATAGCGTTTAGGGCGATGTATGTAACCACAGTCGTTAGCTTTGGTTAACTATTGAAGCCTTTTCTCTTGTCAAAAGGTAAATTAATTTAGTTTTACTAGAATAAAATCAGCTTTGCAACTTTGCATTTTCACTCGCGACAGGCGATTAAATAAATTACGTCACTAGCAGCTTGTCTGTAATTGATTGAAATATGACTGTACGTCATGACGGTACGTTTTTTTTTTTTCTGTCAACTTCTACTCTTTATTCATAATAATCTGTATTCGTCTAAAACACCTAATGTGCTTGATCATTCAAGCAATAATGGATTTATAGAGGTTGTTGTTGTTGTTGTTTTAATTAAAAGTGGGTGTATTATTATTATTGAGGGTGGGAGAGGTATGCCCCCCCCCCCCCCCCCAGAATTTTTTTTAGAATTTCTGTCATGATGGTGTGTCACGATAAATATTTGATGTTTTTGGGGAATTTGGCTATTAACATGTAATATTTAAAATACATTTTGCTGAAATGAACGAAATGACTCGATAAAAGATTCGTTCATTTTGAGGAACGAGATTCAAAGATCCGAGTCAGTAAAATGATCAGTCAGCTTTGACATATTTATATCTGCATATTTGTGATATTTTTACCTTTAATCTTATTAAATATATGCTTTATCTTTTATTTTAAATTAGAATAACAAGACACTATAGGGCTGTTACCAATCAAATGAAATCATTTACACTGAAAAATTACAACTGCACAAATAAGAAATATTGGAAAGAATGATACTTTTAAACATGAAACTAAACCACCAGTAGGTGGCGGCAGGTGACCGTCTTAATGAGTGAGTCATTGAGTCATTTATTCAAACGATTCATTCAAACGGCTGATTCGTTCAGGAATGAGGCAGTTGTTTATGAATGAGTCATTGAATCTTTGACTCAACCGATTCGTTGAAAACACTGAATCATTCAGTAACGAACACGGTTGAGTGTTGCTGTGAGATGTGCTGTGAGATGTGGAACTATTTTCGCCAATATTTCGTCTAAAATTTAAGGGAGTTAATATTAATTACTTGTTTATTGAACTGTCATATGAAATCAGTGTCACATTTTACTTTATCTTTATTATCCCCAGGGGGAAATTCTTTTCCACAGCACTGCACTTGTTTAACACACACAACATAATCAATACAAATAGACATAATTTTCAATCGTGATGGTATTCAGAACTCCTGGTCATGTGATTTGTTTCGATTTCTCCTCGAGCGGCTGCGCGAGCCTCAACAGCAGCACAACCTTTTTACCGTCATACGTACATGAGCGTACGTATTATTATTCACTATCAATCGCTGCTTACACTAAATAAATGCAGAATCATTCAAAACCCTCCCGGACGAGCGTTAATGTGGAGCCCTGCGTCTGATGAGACCCTCGGGATCAGACGAGTGTGAGCGGAGTGTGTGCGCGACCGGAGTGTGTGCGCGACCGGAGTGTGTGCGCGACCGGAGTGTGTGCGCGCGACCGGAGTGTGTGCGCGACCGGAGTGTGTGCGCGACCGGAGTGTGTGAGCGGCCGGAGTGTGTGAGCGGAGTGTGTGTGTGAGCGGAGTGTGTGTGTGAGCGGAGTGTGTGAGCGCGAGCCGTACCTGGGACTCGTGTGATTCTGGGAGTCAGTCTTGCAGAGTTTTCCACCGGAGCTGTTCAGTCGATCGCTGCTGGCCTCCGACACATCTCCCTTTACTATCCCATGATGCTCTGCTTCAACCTCCTGCAGAAACAGTCAGAGATGAATAATTGAACATTTTTTATTTTCATTATCAATGTATCATTTGTTAACAAACTGTGATTTGTATTTGTACATTTCTGAAATGCATAACTTAGACAGTTTCCTCTGATAACAGCTTCTGTGAACTGTAATGCGGACTCATGCATTTTCTGTGAAGCTGCTTTGAAACGATGTGTGTTATGAAAAGCGCAATACAAATAAATGTGAATTGAATTGAACTGAAAATTTAAAGCAGTTCTGCTTCACATTTTCGTGGAAACACAATATATATATGTGTATATAGGTTGGGTAAATGCTGACAGAATATTCCTGCACAGATGAATGTGTCTTTTATGTCATTCCTGGGGTTCAGGTTTGAGTGAAACATCATTGAGCCGCGCCTGCGTCGGAAGCAAAGGTCACAGGTCACAGCAGGCGGGCGGCTCACTTCCTATGGACATGAATAATGTAGGAAACTCACAGAGTGGGAAAGGCCAGGAGAGACAACATGCAGAGAGAGAGAGAGAGAGAGAGAGAGAGTTTATTTATTTATTTATTTATTTATTTTTTTTGTTTAATTGTTCATTTCTACGTGAAACACAGTTCCTGTATCTGGACAAATGTCATTCTCAATTAGTAGTTGGAATATCCAGGGTTTGTACTCCACAACTTTTGGGGATAAAACTTCAGATCCTGAATTTGTAAAAAGTGTAAATAATTTAGATATCATCATTATTCATGAAACATGGAACTATTCAGATTTACTATCTAATTGTCCTAATAATTACATTGAATTTTCGGTACCTTCTGTAAAAAAGAAAAATGTTAAAAATGGAAGAGATTCAGGGGGAACATTAATTTGGCATAAAGCACAATATAAAAATTATATCTCACCAGTGAAAAAAGGAAAAACTCACCTTTGGATAAAAATCAACAGAGGTATAGTTAATAGCACCAGAGATATATATTTATGTGCAATCTATATCCCACCTTCAAACTCTCCCTATTACACTGAGGAGATTTTTCAAGAACTTCAAAAGGAGATAATTCATTTCCAGTCATTGGGTCACATCTTAATATATGGAGATCTCAATGCAAGAACTGGAAAAGAGAAAGACTACATCGAAGTAGATGGAAACAAACACATATTTGGTCAAATCTCCCCAGTCCCAGCTCACGCAATACCACAGAGACAAAGTTTTGACAATATTATAAACAAAAACGGAAGACAAGTTCTCCAGATATGCAAAAGCCTAGGCTTATACATAGTTAATGGAAGGACCCGTGGTGACTCTCTGGGTAGAATGACCTATTCCTCTGTGTTAGGTAACAGTGTGGTGGACTATACGATCACCGATATTAACCCAGAGGATATCAATGCATTTGTAGTTTCACCACAACTTCCCTTTTCAGATCACTGCCAAACAACTCTTTATTTAAATAAGTCTACAAAGTATAGCTTTGTACAAGAATCAGAAACCAGCAAAATGTATGACCTCCACCAAAAATATATATGGAAAAAATGCAGCAACATAGAGAATTATTTAACTGCACTTGAGAATACAGAAATCAAATCCAAACTTATTCTCTTCAGACTTTTTAAATTCCCATGCACAAAAGATGGAGTAAATTTGGCTACACAGCATTTAAACAATATATTTGATGAATTAGCTACAAAATCAAATCTCAAAATAATTAACTATAGTAACAAAATTACAAAACACAAACCCTCAAAAGAAAAATGGTATGATAATGAATGCGTTTATGCTAGAAAACAACTAAGACTATTATCAAACCAAAAACACAGAGAACCCCATGAGAGTCAGATACGGGTCCAATACCATCAGGCACTAAAATACTACAAAATACTAATCAATAAGAAAAAACAGCTTTACAGATCTGAAGAACTTAACAAAATAGAAGAAGCCATTGACCAAAACGTCTTTTGGAATTTGTGGAATAAATTCAGTCCAAGACAAACTAAAGATAAATTAACAATACAAAATGGTTTGATCTGGAAAAATCACTTTGAATTTTTGTATAAGAATATTGATTATAGTGCAATCACCCCCCAACAACACTCAGTAGTTGAAAAACTTCACCACTTGGAGGAAAAGGTGAAAGACTACCAAAACCCTCTAGATACAGCAATAACTCTAGCAGAAATACAGAGCCAACTAAAGGCTCTGAAGGCTGGAAAGACTTGTGGAGTGGACAGCATCTGCCCTGAGATGCTGAAGCACAGTAGCCCTACACTGCAGGCAGCTCTCCACAAGCTGTTCAACCTTGTTCTGGAGTCTGGTTATTTCCCTGAGATCTGGAACCATGGACTCATCACCCCTATTTTCAAAAATGGCGACAGATTGGACCCTAACAACTACAGAGGCATTAGTGTGAACAGTAGTCTGGGGAAGGTTTTCTGCAGTATTATTAACGCCAGAATACTGTCCTTTCTCACCAAGCACAATGTCTTAAGTAAAAATCAAATTGGCTTTTTACCAAAATATCGTACATCAGACCACATTTATACTCTCCACACCCTTATTAAAAACTACACCAAAATTAAAAATGGGAAAATATTTGCATGTTTTATAGACTTCAAAAAAGCTTTTGACACAATTTGGCATGACGGGCTTTTTTATAAACTTATCGAAAGCGGGATAGGGGGTAAAGTCTATGACACTATTAAATCACTGTACACAGAAAATAAATGTGCAGTAAAAATTGGCTCCAAAAGAACAGAATTCTTCAAGCAAGGGCGTGGCGTGAGACAGGGATGCAGTTTGAGTCCAACACTGTTTAACATTTACATCAATGAACTAGCAACCATGCTGGAACAATCTGCAGCCCCAGGTCTCACTCTTCATGATACCAACATCAAGTTCCTGCTCTATGCCGACGATCTGGTTCTGTTGTCCCCAACAGAAGAAGGTTTACAGCAGGGCCTGTCCGTCCTAGAGCAGTACTGTCAGAAATGGGCACTGACAGTCAATCTGAAAAAGACCAGTGTTCTGGTATTTCAGAGGAGAGCCAGATCTCTGGGAAATAGACAGAGTTACAACTTCACTCTGGGCAACACCAGACTAGAACAAAAGGGTTCATATAATTACTTAGGGGTTGAAATTAGTGCATCAGGGAGTTTCAACCTGGCCATAAACACACTATGTAATAAAGCTCGGAGAGCTTTGTATGCAATCAAATGCAAATTTGGAAAAACAAATATCCCCGCAAGAATTTGGCTAAAAATCTACAATTCTCTGATTACACCAATAATGCTCTACGGAAGCGAAGTTTGGGGCCCGATTTCGAATCCAGAATTTAAAAACTGGGATAAAACTCCCACTGAAAAACTGCAACTGGAATTCTGTAAAATGATTCTAAAAGTTCGCCCAAACACCCCAAATAATGCATGCAGAGCAGAACTCGGTATATTCCCTCTGAAAATCCAAATCCAAAAAAGGTCAATTAAATTTTGGCAGCATTTAAATCAAGCTGATAAAAATTCCATTGCATACAAAGCTCTCCTGAGCAACCAGCGGGGTTCAGACGTCCACCCCCTGGACCAGCTGGCTCAGAGATACACGGAGATAAACACAGTCAGTAGTGGACAGACAGGCAGAGAGAGAGACAGGTACACTGAGCATCAGAGTCACCACAGACACAATCCTCAGTCTTCAATCAAAAGATTTGAAACTAAATTAAAAGATGAGTATACAGAACAATGGCAAAATGAAAATAAAATACAACACAAACTCCTCTGTTATCAATCCCTGAACAGAGATATCCAATTGGCCGAATATCTCAAAACAAAAAATCCAAAAGAAATACGAATTTTAACAAAATACAGAGTCAGTGACCACGAGCTGGAAATTGAAAGAGGTAGACATTTAAAAGTGTGGAGACCAAGAGAGGAACGAGTCTGTACTCACTGCCACCAGGATATCGAAACAGAATTACATTTCCTATGTACATGTCCCAAATATGAAGACTTAAGAAACAAATATTTCCAAAAATTTGAAAAATATATACCAGGCTTCACTACCTACACTGAGGACAAAAAGCTTCCTTTTTTATTAGGGGAAGATAAAAGCACGGCATGGCTAGCAGCTAAATATGTCTTCTCCTGCCACAATACAAGGCTAAATAAATAGAAAATTGTATAAGAGGTATTTATACAAGTTATGTATTATATATATATATATATATATCTTTTTTTTTATTATTATTTTGTTTGTCTGTATTCTCTTTTTTTTTTTTATATGTGTACATGTGTGTATGTGTGTGCGTATGTATATATATATATATGTATATGTATATATGTATATATATATATATATATGTGTATACATGTATATGTATATGTGTATGTGTGTGTATATATATATATGTATATATATATATATATTATTGTTTCAATGTACCCTTTGAGGGTCATGCACAGAATGTGTTTAGTATCTGCATCTATATCATAATTATCCTGTTTACTTGTATTACTATATCAGATGTATTAACTCTTTGTTGTTGTTTATATATGTTTGTTCTTATGCTTTGGCAACACAGATGCATTTTTTTTGTCATGCCAATAAAGCAACATGAAATTGAAATTGAGAGAGAGAGAGAGAGAGCGCGAGAGAGAGAGAGACAGCGAGAGAGAGAGAGAGAGAGAGAGAGAGAGAGAGAGAGCGAGAGCGAGAGCGAGAGAGAGAGAGAGAGAGAGAGAGAGAGAGAGAGAGAGAGACAGAGAGAGACAGAGAGAGAGAGAGAGACAGAGAGAGAGAGAGAGACACAGAGAGAGAGACAGAGAGAGAGACTAGAAAATATTCTGTTCGATTGTTAATATAAGACTGCAGAACTTTCTCAAAACACACAAAATTCTGGACAAAAGTCAGATTGGTTTTCTGCCCAAACACAGAACATCTGACCACATCTACACCCTCCACACCATCATTGATAAACATGTTTACCAGAATAAATCTAAAGTCTTCGCTTGCTTTATTGAGAAGGCTTATTTGAGAAGGCTTTCGACTCGATCTGGTACGAAGGACTCTTCCTAAAACTACTGGAAAATGGGATTGGAGGGAAAACATTTGATCTGATAAACACCATGTATAAAAACAACACATGTGCTGTAAAAATAGGGAATAGTCGAACAGAATTTTTCCCCCAAAATCAAGGAGTCAGACAAGGTTGCCCATTGAGCCCCACTCTATTTAACATCTATATAAATGAATTAGCCAAAGCCTTAAATAACTCCACTGCCCCCCCGGCCCAACCCTGACGGACTCAGAGGTCAGATGCCTCCTCTTTGCAGATGATCTAGTCATTCTGTCAGAAACAAAAGAGGGACTACAACAGCTCCTCGACGTCGTAGAGACATTCAGTCTAACGTGGGCTCTCAAAATTAACTTAGCTAAAACAAAAATAATGATTTTTCAAAATAGATCCAGGTGTAGGGAAAATAAATATGTCTTCAGAGCAGGAAACCAAGTCCTCCAACACACCCACGAATACACATATCTGGGGCTAAAGCTGAGTTCAACAGGGAACTTTAATCTGGCTGTGAATGAACTGAAAGCGAAAGCAATGAGAGTCTTATACATGATTAAAAACACTATTCGGCATGAAATTCCCATTCAAACCTGGCTAAAAATCCTTAAAGCAATAATTGAACCCATTGCTCTGTATGGCAGCGAGATATGGGGACCTCTGAAAACCCAAGATTTCTCAAAATGGGAAAAAGAGGAAATCGAAACTCTGCAAACCCAAATTTGTAAAAGCATCCTAAAAGTAAACAGAGCGACACCAAACAACTCGTGCAGAGCTGAATTAGGACAATACCCCCTGCTGATCACTATCCAGAAAAGAGCTGTGAAGTTCTACCAGCACCTGAAGCGCAGTGACCCGAGCTCATACCAGCTGAGGCCCTGCGGTGTCAGGAGCAGAACCGGCACCGGAGCGCAGTGACCCGAGCTCATACCAGGCTGAGGCCCTGCGGTGTCAGGAGCAGAACCGGCACCGGAGCGCAGTGACCCGAGCTCATACCAGCTGAGGCCCTGCGGTGTCAGGAGCAGAACCGGCACCGGAGCGCAGTGACCCGAGCTCATACCAGGCTGAGGCCCTCCGGTGTCAGGAGCAGAACCGGCACCGGAGCGCAGTGACCCGAGCTCATACCAGGCTGAGGCCCTGCGGTGTCAGGAGCAGAACCGGCACCGGAGCGCAGTGACCCGAGCTCATACCAGCTGAGGCCCTGCGGTGTCAGGAGCAGAACCGGCACCGGAGCGCAGTGACCCGAGCTCATACCAGGCTGAGGCCCTGCGGTGTCAGGAGCAGAACCGGCACCGGAGCGCAGTGACCCGAGCTCATACCAGCTGAGGCCCTGCGGTGTCAGGAGCAGAACCGGCACCGGAGCGCAGTGACCCGAGCTCATACCAGCTGAGGCCCTGCGGTGTCAGGAGCAGAACCGGCACCGGAGCGCAGTGACCCGAGCTCATACCAGCTGAAGCCCTGCGGTGTCAGGAGCAGAACCGGCACCGGAGCGCAGTGACCCGAGCTCATACCAGCTGAAGCCCTGCGGTGTCAGGAGCAGAACCGGCACCGGAGCGCAGTGACCCGAGCTCATACCAGCTGAGGCCCTGCGGTGTCAGGAGCAGAACCGGCACCGGAGCGCAGTGACCCGAGCTCATACCAGCTGAAGCCCTGCGGTGTCAGGAGCAGAACCGGCACCGGAGCGCAGTGACCCGAGCTCATACCAGGCTGAGGCCCTGCGGTGTCAGGAGCAGAACCGGCACCGGAGCGCACTCTCACAGCTGATGCTGAAACTACAGCCAGACCAGCACTGCACTATCTGGCCAAACCAAATTATTAAATTACAAAAACAAAATTACATTACCTATTGGAAAGATGCTACTAAATCACAAAAGAAGATGGAACTCTATTTACACCTGAAAAGAGATTATAAACCAGCAGAATACCTGAGCTGTGTGAAAGAGCATAAAATGAGAAAGACCCTGACCAAGTACAGGCTGAGTGACCACAGTCTGGCTGTAGAGAGAGGTGTGTGTGTGTGTGTGTGTGTGTGTGTGTGAGTGACCACAGTCTGGCTGTAGAGAGAGGCCGGCACAGGCAGAGATGGCAGCCGAGAGAGCAGAGGCTGTGTTCACTGTGCTCTCAGGGAGAGGTGTGTGTGTGTGTGTGTGTGTGTGAGAGAGAGAGAGAGCAGAGGCTGTGTTCACTGTGCTCTCAGGGAGAGGTGTGTGTGTGTGTGTGTGTGAGAGAGAGAGAGAGCAGAGGCTGTGTTCACTGTGCTCTCAGGGAGAGGTGGAGACAGAAGAACACTTCCTGATACACTGATCACTATCACAGCATTAGATCAGACTATTTCACTAGATTCCAACAACTAGAACCAAATTTTATGGCACTACCAAATTCAGAAAAATTAAAGCATATTCTGGGAGAGAACTCCAGCTCAATCACAACAGCAGCAAAATATGTGACAGCCTGCCACAAACTACGAGAGTCAGCCAGTGGACAAAACTAAAGTCAGAATCATCCTTATCTTGTCTGAATGTTGGTACTAATGTACAAAGGTGTTTTTTTGTTTTTTTTAGATAAATGTATTCATGCATTTGTTTACTGATTGATTTATTGAATTTATTGATTATCTGTGTATGTAATGTCCATTTATGTAATGGCCAATGCTTTGGCAATACTGTACAAGTCATGCCAATAAAGCTCATTTGAATTTGAATTTGAATTTGAGACAGAGAGAGTGAGAGAGAGAGAGAGAGAGAGAGAGCGAGAGAGAGAGAGAGAGAGAGAGAGAGAGCGAGAGAGAGAGAGAGAGAGAGAGAGAGAGAGAGACACCTGAAGGGCTTCGTTTCAAACATGTACAACTTAATTATGTTGTTCCTAAAAAACTGCTGCAGATCTAAAATGTTCCAAACCGAGAAGATTCATGTTTTGAAATCAACTTTTTATTTAAATAACTGACCCAATAATGAACGAGGTAGAATGAGCTTATTTTCACTCACATTTTCTTGCTATTAAACCATTAATCATTTAATAATTTACTGTTTTTACTAAATCACCCCTTTTTACATCACGGTTTGCTTCTCGTGTGCATGACTATTTCCAACTCTTCCTAATGTATAGCTAACTACATTTGACCTGTGCCTTTTTTTTATTATTATTATTATTATTAATATTATGTAAAAGAGATATAACTATTTTAATTTATAATATTGTTGTAACATGCTTCCATAATTAGTTACATCTCAATAAAACAAGTGTTCTGCTAACTGCCCCAGTAGCGGCCCGTCAGAGGAGACGATGCTGAGATAACCAGAGCTGTGCAAGCCTGAGCTCTAGCAGGAGAACACGACGAGTTTACATCACC
>CM040834.1:35804500-35809500 GCA_022828995.1 Vimba vimba
GACACAACTAAATGATGGTTCACCCAGAAATTATCATTCTGTCATCATTTACTCGCCCTCGTGTCCTTCAAACATGACTTTATTTCCTCTGTGAAAGAATATAAGATGAAGAACCGTTGGGGATCAAACACTGGACAGCACTGACTTTCACTGCAAGGGCATTTCTCAAAATATCTACTTTTGTTTTCTACTGATTGTAATTCTAACAGTAAAAGACGGTAACAGGAAAAGCCTGTTAATTGGTTAACAGTAAGTTCATGTTCTGTATACAGAGAAAAACTCTAATCTAACCTTACGTTTCATGCAATATGCCATTATTGGAAGTAAAAAGAACAAATCATCTTATAATTTACAGTGAAAAGCCATAAATGGACATTCCCAGAATTCCCTGTGTGACACTTCACATTTAATGGCTTTTAATCTTGCTTATTAGGCTTTTGTTATCCGTTATGTACATTATGTTTTTACATTACATCTTATGTTGTTAAATTAATGTTTATTGCATTATTTTAGTGTCGTGTGTGTTTTGTATCAGTATTTCTCTCAGCTTGTGATGAGCTTTGACTCGTCATGTGGTTTTCAGTCTTATTATGGTGGATGTCAGTAAATGTTAAAGTCCCCCTGTGGTGAAAGTCCAGCTTTTAATGTTGTTTATGTGTCTATGTGGTGTTTTTAATGTGCTTTAAGACAAAGCATGTGTAAATTCATAAGTCGACTCCATTGCTGAGTATTTCCTCCTTAAAACTGCAGTGAACCAAAGACAGTCTCAAAAACACGCTTTGAAATCGCTGGTGTTTCTGACGTCACAAACTACCTTGTAACCAATCAGATCAACGTGTGATCGTCAACCAGTGGATCTCTGAGCTGAGTGAGTGGAGGCGGGGCTCATTTGCATATTCATAGAACCGCGCATACTAAATGAGGCAAGGGTGTCGAGTTACATTCAAGATATTTTAAGGCATGAATAATATTTTTTAATGAAAAAACATTTAAATATGTAATTTTGGTGATCAAAGATGAGTTTTAAGAGATAAAATGATTGACTACAGGGGGACTTTAAAAGAACAGATTTAAGTAGCAAATACAGCAGATAAGACCTGCTGGACTTACAGGTTTAAAATGTTAGCACTTTTGCAGAATGATTGTGTGTTTTGTACCTGCAGAGAGAAGCTGAGCTCCAGCTGCGTCTCCATCAGGCCGCTGGGAGGAACCACGTACTCGTTAGATCGCAGCACTCGTTTGGAGCCCTGCACACACACACACATTTTAACAATTTATTTAAGTCCACTTAAAAGTAATGATTAATAGAGACATTTATATTATAGATGCAGTTAAATACATGTACAAAATCATGGACCAGTGGCATACAGCAGATCTTCACGATACGCATGTCTCTCAGTTGTGTGTGTGTGTGTGTGTGTGACACATTCTTCACATGTAAATGTGTTATTTAAAATGTCCGCTGATATCCCTCAATCACTCCCTGTTCTCGCTTGTTCTATTCTGAATGACGTCTGAAACTTTGCAATACTGGCACTTCTCAGTTTATTGCCTCTTAAAGATGAATCTCGAGTTGTTTTCCTGGATAAAAGCATCTGCTAAATTAATAAACATAAAAATCATGTTAAATATTCACCATATTAACATTTGTCGTCTTCAAATTATTTGATTTATTTCCTGAAAATAAAGATATTACAACATTAAACTGACATCATATAAATTATTTTATTGCCTTTTATAACAACAGAAGACAGACGGTCTTCAGTCGACGCTCACCTGGATCTTCACAGCGATGAGCACCGAGTTCAAGTCCTTGTCCAGCTCCTTCAACACGATCAGCTTCTTCAGCGTCAGACTGCAGAGCCTGAGACACACACACACACACACACACACACACACACACACACACACAGAGACAACTACATGTTCACTCGCTGTATAGCTGATTCGGCCACATTATTGATGAATTTTGTAAGCATTTACACCCAGGCATATATCATTGAACATGGTAAACATTCAGTGTAGCACCATGAGTGTGTGTGTGTGTGTGTGTGTGTGTGTGTGTGTGTGTGTTGGGTGTGTGTGTGTGTGTGTGTGTGTGTTGGGTGTGTTCAGTGTGTTTCTGTGATGAGATCCAGCACTGGTGAAATGAGACTCTCAGGCATTTCCTCTTCCTGCATCACAGCTGCTCTGAGTTACAGAACACACACACACACACACACACACACACACACACACACACAGGGAATCTGTCTTTCTCCACCCAGAGCTCATTCCACACAAAACCATTTCCAGAGATGTCAACATCCACACAGACTCTCTCTCTCTCTCTCTCTCTCTGTCTCTCTGTGTGTGTGTGTGTGTGTGTGTGTGTGTGTGTGTGTGTGTGTGTGTGTGTGTGTGTGTGTCTCTGACCCACTTTCTGAGAAATGAAAATCACTGCCATACTAAAACTACATCATCATCATCATCATCATCACTAGTGCTGGGCTGGCAATAATGATTAATACATTTTAACCGAAGTTCACTTTAATGATCTCTATGTAGATTCTTGAATCCTAAACCCGATCTTTTAGTTTAGTTTTTCTGTGGCTGTGCTGTTTCAGTTGATGTGTGAACAAAACTAAACATTATTTGAAGCTCCTGCCATCCAACAATCACAATAATACTTGTGCTTTCAAATCCTGATAGTTTCATCAGTAAACCAGTCAGTGTGTGTGTGTGTGTGTGTGTGTGTGTGTGTGTGTGTGTGTGTGTGTGTGTGTGTGACAGAAGAACCGATCATCTCTTCCTCTTTACTACTAGTTACAGCAGCAAATCAACATCAATGAACATCAGAAGATTCAGAACAACTTCCTGAAATCAATCATGTCTCATATAATCCATAAATCAGTGTTTCGACCGTCAGTAAAACAGCGGGAGAACAATAATGTCACATTTACCTCAGAAACGCCTTTCAGTGTCTATAAACTCGATGTCCGCACCACCAGTTGAGGTCTGCACTAGCTGTTTGTATCCGTGATGTATAATAAAAGTCGTGAAATAACTGTCTAATAATAACTGTACATTAATGTGCCTCAAACTTCTAACGTTACAATGCCAAAATCACCGATTTTCTCATCTCAGCTGATCAACGTCTAACGGCGCTCGTCACTGTCAGAACGGAGGAGATTAGCCAATCAGATCAAAGGGGGCGGGGCTTAACACAGAGCGCGCGAGAGCGACAATTATATGTCACTGAATGCTTATAAACACTGAAATCAAACTGAATGATTACACTCAACTAGGTTTTAATGAAAGCAAAGAGGTCTAATTCATGGAAATATCAAATAATAACCACATTAATAACAATAAGTATTACATTTAAAAATAAAAACACATGTAACAACAACATGCCACTTGGGGCCTTCTGAGCCAATCCTGGTGGCCCATCTTACCCCAAGGGTCTAATTTTTTACTTCAACATAAAAACTATAACTTTTACTACACAAAGTCACACAAATCATCATCATCATCATCCTACAGAGAAAGTATAAGGATAATCTCTGATCTCAAATCAACTCTGGCTGACCAGTGGTGTGTGTTTGGGGCGGAGTTTAACGCTCTGGCTGACCAATGGTGTGTGTTTGGGGCGGAGTTTAACGCTCTGGCTGACCAATGGTGTGTGTTTGGGGCGGAGTTTAACGCTCTGGCTGACCAATGGTGTGTGTTTGGGGCGGAGTTTAACGCTCTGGCTGACCAATGGTGTGTGTTTGGGGCGGAGTTTAACGCTCTGGCTGACCAATGGTGTGTGTTTGGGGCGGAGTTTAACGCTCTGGCTGACCAATGGTGTGTGTTTGGGGCGGAGTTTAAAGCTCTGGCTGACCAATGGTGTGTGTTTGGGGCGGAGTTTAACGCTCTAGCTGACCAATGGTGTGTGTTTGGGGCGGAATTTAACGCTCTGGCTGACCAATGGTGTGTGTTTGGGGCGGAGTTTAAAGCTCTGGCTGACCAATGGTGTGTGTTTGGGGCGGAGTTTAAAGCTCTGGCTGACCAATGGTGTGTGTTTGGGGCGGAGTTTAACGCTCTGGCTGACCAATGGTGTGTGTTTGTGGCGGAGTTTAACGCTCTGGCTGACCAATGGTGTGTGTTTGGGGCGGAGTTTAACGCTCTGGCTGACCAATGGTGTGTGTTTGGGGCGGAGTTTAATACTCTGGCTGACCAATGGCAGGGTGTGTTCAGGTCATTACTGTGTCATTCTGTTCAGTGCAGAAATTACACACAGACAGACAGAGAGAGAGATAGAGAGAGAGAGAGATAGAGAGAGAGAGAGAGATAGAGATAGAGATAGAGATAGAGATAGAGATAGAGATAGAGATAGAGAGAGCTCCATTAATGTAGACATCAGGACCTCGTTCTACATTCATATCCAGGGCTTGACATTAACACCCGCCAATTGCACGAACCTATGACGGGGCGGCTCAGGGCAACTCGCGCCCTGACACTTCAGAGGCGCCAAGATGGGCGTGGCCAGAGGCTATAAATTGAGCCCATCGTACGTCAAGTTTCTTTAGGTTAAATCGACTGAAGCGATCCTTGACCAAAGCACAAGCACGGCAAGTTACGCAATACTCGTTCCCTCATCTCAGGGAACAGAGTTTACGTTAGTAACCGAGACGTTCCCTTTCGAGAGGTCTCTCCTATTGCGTAAGTAGCGTACACTATGGGAACCCCTTTCAAAACGCCGTGCGTGCTTAACTTCGCTCTAGTAAAAGCCTGAGGCAAGATGCCTGAAGCTTAAGAGTAAATGGTCGGTTTTATTTTAAAAAAGGAGCTTTACACACAGAGCCTTATCAGAGCTTATGATAATGACCTGTATTGTTATACATTTATGTAGTCTTGATTTGGGTGTGTACAGTGGTTTTACATTTAAAAGGGTTGTAAATCTAGTTCAAGTAAATTTTAGCACGCCATAGTCAACTTTTATCAGGTAATTTCACAACAACAAAAATGTGGCTAGT
>CM040834.1:35816832-35826832 GCA_022828995.1 Vimba vimba
CCTCCACCGCTGGCCGGGTTCAGGAAAGCGGCCCGAAGCCCTCCTCTCTCCAGCGCTGCCGCCATCATCCCTCAGCTCAAGCACACACTGCTCTCTCTCTCTGAGTCTCTGGGTCTCTGAGTCTCTCTCTCTGTTGCGGCGCTGAGACTCTGAACGGACTCGGTCTGATTCACCGGAGCACATGAATCTCTGGGCGGAGCTTCTGCACACGCGCGTGCGCATTCTGACCTACAGGGGGCGCGCATCGTCATCGGACCTCAATACACACAATAATAATAATAATAACAAATAATAATTATTATTATTTAAAAAAATGAATAACAATAGTAACAATAATAATAAGTTATAAGACTAGTTGGACCAGGGAGAGGACTAGTTAGACCAGGTAGAGGACTAGTTAGACCATGAAGAGGACTAGTTGGACAAGGTAGAGGACTAGTTAGACCAGTGGTTCCCAAACCTGTCCTGCCGGCACCCCAACACTGCACATTTTCTTTGTCTCCCTAATCAAACACATCTGATTCAACTCATCAGCTCATTAACCCATGTGATAATGAGCTGATGAGTTGAATCAGGTGTGTTTGATTAGGGAGACAAAGAAAACGTGCAGTGTTGGGGTGCCGGCAGGACAGGTTTGGGAACCACTGAGTTAGACCATGAAGAGGACTAGTTGGACAAGGTAGAGGACTAGTTAGACCATGCAGAAGACTATTTAGACCATGAAGAGGACTAGTTGGACCAGGCAGAGGACTAGTTAGACCAGGAAGAGGACGGACTAGTTGGACCATGCAGAAGACTATTTGGACCAGGTAGAGGACTAGTTAGACCATGAAGAGGACTAGTTGGACCAGGAAGATGACTAGTTGTAGACATAGTACAATCAACATGGGAAAATCTCACAGTAAAACAAGCAGCTGTGAAAAATATGATATAACAGTGTTTTGCCAGATGAGTTTATCTACAGGTCCTTCTCAATAAATTAGCATATTGTGATAAAGTTCATTATTTTCCATAATGTAATGATAAAAATGAGACTTTCATATAATTTAGATTCATTGCACACCAACTGAAATATTTCAGGTCTTTTATTGTTTTAATACTGATGATTTTGGCATACAGCTCATGAAAACCCAACATTCCTATCTCAATAAATTAGCATATTTCATCCGACCAATAAAAGAAAAGTGTTTTTAATACAAAAAAAAAGTCAACCTTCAAATAATTATGTTCAGTTATGCACTCAATACTTGGTCGGGAATCCTTTTGCAGAAATGACTGCTTCAATGCGGCGTGGCATGGAGGCAATCAGCCTGTGGCACTGCTGAGGTGTTATGGAGGCCCAGGATGCTTCGATAGCGGCCTTAAGCTCATCCAGAGTGTTGGGTCTTGCGTCTCTCAGCTTTCTCTTCACAATATCCCACAGATTCTCTATGGGGTTCAGGTCAGGAGAGTTGGCAGGCCAATTGAGCACAGTAATACCATGGTCAGTAAACCATTTACCAGTGGTTTTGGCACTGTGAGCAGATGCCAGGTCGTGCTGAAGAATGAAATCTTCATCTCCATAAAGCTTTTCAGCAGATGGAAGCATGAAGTGCTCCAAAATCTCCTGATAGCTAGCTGCATTGACCCTGCCCTTGATAAAACACAGTGGACCAACACCAGCAGCTGACATGGCACCCCAGACCATCACTGACTGTGGGTACTTGACACTGGACTTCAGGCATTTTGGCATTTCCTTCTCCCCAGTCTTCCTCCAGACTCTGGCACCTTGATTTCCGAATGACATGCAAAATTTGTCCAAAAGTCCAGTGCTGCTTCTCTGTAGCCCAGGTCAGGCGCTTCTGCCGCTGTTTCTGGTTCAAAAGTGGCTTGACCTGGGGAATGCGGCACCTGTAGCCCATTTCCTGCACACGCCTGTGCACGGTGGCTCTGGGTGTTTCTACTCCAGACTCAGTCCACTGCTTCCGCAGGTCCCCCAAGGTCTGGAATCGGCCCTTCTCCACAATCTTCCTCAGGGTCCGGTCACCTCTTCTCGTTGTGCAGCGTTTTTTGCCACACTTTTTCCTTCCCACAGACTTCCCACTGAGGTGCCTTGATACAGCACTCTGGGAACAGCCTATTCGTTCAGAAATTTCTTTCTGTGTCTTACCCTCTTGCTTGAGGGTGTCAATGATGGCCTTCTGGTCAGCAGTCTTACCCATGATTGTGGTTTTGAGATATGAACCAGGCTGGGAGTTTTTAAAAGCCTCAGGAATCTTTTGCAGATGTTTAGAGTTAATTAGTTGATTCAGATGATTAGGTTAATAGCTCGTTTAGAGAACCTTTTCATGATATGCTAATTTATCGAGATAGGAATTTTGGGTTTTCATGAGCTGTATGCCAAAATCATCAGTATTAAAACAATAAAAGACCTGAAATATTTCAGTTGGTGTGCAATGAATCTAAAATATATGAAAGTTTAATTTTTATCATTACATTATGGAAAATAATGAACTTTATCACAATATGCTAATTTATTGAGAAGGACCTGTATGTATCCTCTTTATATCTCTTTTAATTCCTTTTATAACTGTAACATCCTTATATCTATTTTAGTTCATTTTATAACTGTATTATTTTTTTCTTGCTTTTAATTCCTTTCTGTAAAGCACTTTGAATTTCCAGAGTGTATGAAATGTGTCTATATAAATCCAGGACCAGGAAGAGGACTAGTTGGGTGAGAAAGAGGACTAGTTAGACCAGGGACTGGACTAGTTGGACGAGGAAGAGGGCTAGTTGGGTGAGAAAGAGGACTAGTTAGACCAGGAAGAGGACTATTTGGACCTTTGTTTTATTTTGCACACTTCGAACCAAATGCCATGTATGTTTGTCTGTTTGGTTTTGTTGATCACTGACAGCAATTTCATATTGCTAATAAAAGCTCTTACTGTTTTTTCTCAGTTGTAAACTCTATGAAGTATTGATGACTCCTTCACTTGACTGTGTCTCCATCTAGTGGAGAGTCTGGATCACAGCAGCTCATCAAATCAGCACAGTTACAGTCATCGTAACACTAAAGCTATGTATATTTGCTTTTTGTATACACACTGCTTTCCAAACTCATACATTTCTGCAAGAAACATACTGAAATATTAAATCTTAGCAGAATATTTACAATAAAATTGTTTTTGTTTATGTTTTGTAACATTTGTTGAGTGTTATGGGGGAACGAGCTTATTTTGAGACATGAATTGCTGAGTGAGTTTCGGAGGTGAGATTAGCTGTTGGTAATGCAGACTGAAGAGTTCTGAACATGTGGAAAAACTGTAATAGGTCACAACACAACTTATTACAATAACAGTAGGACAATAAAAATGCTATAAAAGTTTAATCAAAGTTTAACATTAGGAATTTAAGATGCATTGTTTCAAACAGTTGGACCAGCATATACTCTCACATAAATGAGATCAAGTTTTTGAATATGTTGGAGACAAATAACAATAAACCCATTTTCACCTGACGGCCAATGACACTTCAGAGAAGATGAAGAGCAGGAATAATGTATCAATCCAAACATAAAAATGTAACATTTAAAACAGTTTTCATGTTTTAAAACGTAGTTAAACAAAACAATAAAATACCAAATTAACAACTCATTTCAAATTTCATTTTTAAAAAGCTTTATTGGTTCTTCTCGGCCAATATGAAGAGACTGTGAGGGGAAAGTAACAGTAAAAGTTGCTCTTTGTTCCCATGATGGACAAAAACCATCAAAAGGAAAATAAAAGAAACGGGACTCTTTTGAAAACATGAAATTGTATTATTTGAGTCCTAATGTATTGGAAAATGGCAAACTTTATTAAGAGGAAGGTGCATGTAGTTGTACAGCTAGGAGGAATTGATATAGGCCTATTGATATATCATGGGATGGAAAAGAAACTAATAATTTAAATATATATGAGGAAGTGCTTTTAAACAATACTGAAGCTTTTAAATGTAAAAAGAAAAAATCTGATTAACTTTAATTGGGAATATGTTCTAATTAAAAACGCATGCCGTCTGCGCATGTCTGCTGGAGCTGCTGACGTCACCGCTTAATGCAGACAGTAAAGTTTCGTTCTTGTCATTTAACTCTCTAATTTCATTTATTTATTTATTTTTAATACTGTGTGAACACTGACAGTGTGGCATTTGTTTAGAGTGAGTCGTTAAACTAAAAAGCGGGATGGAAATGAATTAGCCTATAGATACCCTGGATATTAATTTCAATAAAATCAGCGGTATTTATTTGGACACAAAAGAGCGCTATTTCTCTTTACGTAGAAGATCCTCAGACGAGCCACTGAAGTCCTGTGTGGGCGTGGCTACCGCGACTAGAGCCACGCCTCCTCTATAAATGCGCTCGAGCAGCCGCTGATGCGGGAGATGATGATCGATCCGCGAGCCAAACGCGTGTCTGACGCCCGTGTTATGTAGAGTTCTGGAGAGTTCTGGACTAAACGTGTGTCTGACGCTCGTGTTCTGTAGAGTTCTGGACTAAACGCGTGTCTGACGCTCGTGTTCTGTAGAGTTCTGGAGAGTTCTGGACTAAACGTGTGTCTGACGCTCGTGTTCTGTAGAGTTCTGGACTAAACGCGTGTCTGACGCCCGTGTTATGTAGAGTTCTGGAGAGTTCTGGACTAAACGTGTGTCTGACGCTCGTGTTCTGTAGAGTTCTGGACTAAACGCGACTCTGACGCTCGTGTTCTGTAGAGTTCTGGACTAAACGCGACTCTGACGCTCGTGTTCTGTAGAGTTCTGGACTAAACGCGACTCTGACGCTCGTGTTCTGTAGAGTTCTGGACTAAACGCGTGAGTTCTGGACTAAACGCGTGAGTTCTGGACTAAACGCGTGTCTGACGCTCGCCTCTGATGAGCTCGCGACTCTGTCACAGGTAAGATCCCTCATTAGCTCAGACTGATGTGTAGTTGTGTGTTGTTGTGTAGTTTGACAGCTGTGTGTGTGTGTGTGATCGAGGGCACTCGCTAGTGTTCCTGTCTAGGCTACTCTAGAGTGTTTAACACTCAGAGTTAGAGATGTTTTCATCAGCTCATGTTCAACCTGAGTCACTCCTCATCCTTCTGACTATAGTCTATCAAAGGTTTACATCTATTCACATCATCATCTTCATCTTCATCACTGATGAATGTTGATCTGTTCCTCAGAGCTTCTCTGAGGCCTTTCCTCTCTTTGATTCATTATAACTCAAACACACGTTCCTCTCAGGCTCTTTATCAATAGAACATCATTAGTGAAGTTTAGCTTTATTGTTTCTAGTCCTTCATCTGATCTAATCTTCCATGTTGCTTATCAATATCTTGCATGTAGAAACACAGTAATTCCTGAGATGAGGGCAGTTCCTCAGACATGCCATCAGCTCAAGTGGCATCAGCTCACAGTAATGGCCTTGGCAACACCCTAGCAACGGTTCATACAGCAGTGTACTGTAGTAGATGTCCGTCTGAAGCCGAGGAGCCGTTGGTTCAGTGATTATGAACAGATGCACTCTGGGTAATCGGTGAGATGTTTAATGTTTCTGAAAGAGTCTCTTCTGCAGTTTTTAGATCAACATTTCTGAAATTATTATAATGTCTGTTGTCTATGTGAATGTATTGTAAACTTCAAAATATAGCTATGATCCGCACTCAAAATAACGCATGTTTCGGCTCGTCAGTGCATTAGATTATCAATTAATTATTATGACATCATCAAGATTAGTGAATGTTGAACATTTGAGGTTTTTCAAAATCACTGTCAGCTTCACAATTATCCACATACAGTATAATCTTTTTAAGCATATTAATCACATCCACAAATAATTTAGATGAAACACAAGAAATAATTTTCCCATATTTAAAAGAATTAAACAATTAAAGTAAAAATGCTTATAAAACAGGGAACAGATCAAATACATAATGTAGTCATCAGAAATACATCGTCATTAATCAACACGCATCTTAACACTTACCCCTGGTTTCACAGACAGGGCTTAAGACTAGTCCTAGACTAAAATGTAAGTCTGAGCTGTTTCCACTGAAATAAACTTGCACTGACTGATCTTAAAAATATATCAGTGCCTTTTTAGTTTTAAGATGCACATCGGTAATGTTTTTTTCTAAGCATGTTTATAAAAATTACTTAAATGTCCTAATTGATCTATGGTCTAATCCTGGTTTAGTCTAAGCCCTGTCTGTGAAACCGGGCCTTAGAATATTTAATTAATCTTATAATATTTGAATATTTGTAAAAATGATGTGTTGGTCCAATGGTCTAAATGTCACTATAGAAGAGCAGAAAGATGTGATTCGTCACTGATCTCAGATCATAACGCTCCTCTAACGCGTTTAATATTCCAGAGTCTGGAGACGCGTTGTTCATACCTAACGCTGGGTTTATGATCATTAATCCGTCAGTTCAGGGGTCGGGGTGACTCTCCAGTGTGTGTCTGTGGGCGAGGACTCGTATAGATGAACGCATTCATTCGGCAAACACAGGATTGAATCTGGAAGCGTTGGTTTATTGTCACTGGACTCATAAATTGATTACATTTGATCAGAACTCGCGCCCGGAAACAGCCTCGGATAAAAGCAGAGTTATTTCTTGCAACATCTGAGTTTGTCAGCATATTTGATAGGATACATGATCTATTAAAGGTGAATAATGCGCCATATTGAAATTGATTGTTTAATGATATATTGATATGATGAGGAATTTTGAAGTTACTAAAAAGAGTGACGAACCAAAACCGGATATGAGACGAGAGAGCGGTGACAATATACAGTAAAACTGTGAGATATTATCATAATGTAAATCTGCTGTTTCTATGTGAATATACAGTAAAGTGTAATTTATTCCTGTGATCAAAGCTGAATTTCCAGCATCATTACTCCAGTCTTCAGTGTCACATGATCCTTCAGAAATCACTCTAATATGAGGATTTGATGCTCAAGAAACATTTATGATTATTATCAGTGTTGAAAACAGTTCATATTTTTGTGGAAACTGTGATACATTTTATTTGATGAATAGAAAGTTGAAACAGAATCTTTTGTAACATTATAAATGTCTTTACTGTCACTTTTGATCAATTTAATGCGTCCTTGATGAATAAAAGTATTAATCTAACTCACTCCAGACATGGAATGTTAGAGTATCATGTTAATAATATTTCACTGTTTTTACTGTATTTTTGATCAAATAAAAGCAGCTTTGATGAGCAGAGACTCTTACAGAACATTTAAACATCATAATGATTTCAGACTTTTGAGTGACAGTGTAAATATAAACACTCGACAGCGAACCCTTATTTCAGGATTCTGTGATGAATGAAAGCGTTAGCTCGTCCCGCCTCGCTGCTGAAACAGCGACTCTGAGTGTGAGTTTCTTCTGTCTCTGGGTTATTTCTGTTCTGGTTCTCCTCCACTTCCTCCGCTCGTGATCTGTGTGTTATTCTTCTGCTCTTCTTCTTCTTCTGTGGGAAGGATGTTTACTCGTTCTCTCCGCCGGAGTGTTCCTCTGCTTTCTCTCATGTTTCGACTGTTCTCGACTCTGTTTCATGAGAGACTCTGAACTCGGGATATTCCTGGCCTTCGTTTTGTTTATTCCCGCGTTTCCCGCTATTGTTCAGACGTTCACAGGAACTCATAAAGAACGTTTGAACGTCTCAGCCAATCAGGCGCGAGGCCTCGTCTGAGCGAACGGAGTTCTAGCTCCATCAACACAGTTTATTATGTGAATTTTGGGATATTGCATTTAATAACGCTGGATGGAAACGCCAAGATGCGCATTAAAACGCAACTGAGGTGGATAATAGTTTTATCCGATTAACATAAACTACGACAGAAACACATTTACTGAATAAATCCCTCAAACCTCATGTGACTCAGCGGAGGCTGTGATTGGATAACTGGAGTAACCAGCGGACCAATGGCGTCGCAGCGTCTCTAATGTTGGTTTGGTGTTTCTGGAAGTGTGTGTTCAGGATGATTTGGTGTAATTCCCTCCGGAAGCGTCTCACACACACACGAGTGTGTTCCCGAACGGCAGAGAACACGACAGCGTTTACTGTGTTTCGTCTGTCGCTCGAGACACACTCGTTCATGATGGAGGGAACAAGAGCCCGATCGCAGAAACTCACAGTTTATCACTGATATTCTGCAGCAGTTTCTGTATTAGTGATGATTCTGTTCTCTTGAACACGTGAGATGGAAACGCTGCTTTATTCACTGTGTTTAATGTGCATAATGGGCCTTTCACACAGGACGCGGATGCGCGGCGCTGCGCTATAAAACCCATTCATCTCAATGGCTTGCGCCGCGCAAGGACGTTTTGTTGCTGCGTCGACCAAGGCCCTGTCCCAAACGGCACACTCCGGACTTGTGCACTTCCTCAGAGTCCACACTTTGGTGACGTCATGTAGTGCAGACCTATAGGGCCCTTGGCGCGAGTCCACGAGGGCGCATTAAGAGGTATTTTTGGGACAGACTCGATCGGCACGCCGGAAATAACGGCCTGGTTGTTGTTGGACAGGAGAAATCACATTTTTGCGCTCCGACGTCTTATCTGCATGTCCTCTACACATCCTAATTTTACAGTTCTATATTTTGATATTGTGCATATCACCTGGGCATTAAACAATAGATATATCATGCTTATTTTGTCACGGAATAGATGATCATGAGACGAGGATACAGATGAAGAGGAAATTTATTAGTGACATTCAGACAAGGTACAAAAACTCAAAACACAGAGACTCCAGGAACAAGAAACTTGGACAACGAACCAGCACAAGACTACAAACACAAGGAGGCTAAATAAGGGAACAAACAAAGGAGGGTAACGAGACAGACAGGTGGGACAAATAAACCAATAATCAGATAACAAGATGGGAGGGGCTAGACAATAGACACGAGCACATGGCTCAAAATAACAGAACACCCATGTGCAGCACAAGACCAGACAGGCATGTGACATATTTAAATGATGAATACAGTTGTACATAATAATAGGCTACATAATGTTCCATTTGAACTAAGATTACAATTTTAAAACATAATTTAAACATATTTTTTTCAATTTACAGGTTTCAATATTCATACTATGTTTACATATGACTCAGGAAAGCCCTGACATTCGGTTCTATTTAATGAATCATAATGCGATCGTTTTATTAAACACGCTATTTGAGACATCAACCACTGCTCGATGACCATAGTGTTTGTATAAACTGTAGGTAACAACTGGTAAAATGTACATTTAGGTCATAAAAAACGTAATATTTTCTTCTCAGCATGTCAACAATTATCCGTGAGTGAAATCTCCTCCCATCTGTTGTCTGATTGGCCTTTCGCAAGGATTGCTGGGTAGTTAAAGTGCGTGGAGCCTGCATCTATCAGGCTTCACGGAAGACCGCCTCAAGGGTGTAAGGGGGCGCTGCTGAGCACACTTCAGAGCGGTAAAATGCTGAATGGGACGGCCTCCAGACTCGTAGACTCAGCGAGCACGCGCAATTCAAGTCCACGAGACCGAAAGTCCGCATGAAGTGCGCCATTTGGGACAGGGCCCAAAGCGCAAGCGCAGCGGTGCGCATCATTGGCGTGCTCATGCTCACGCGCACGCCGCGGTCAAAGTTCAGAATAGTTCAACTTTTGCTGCTGCGCTCTGTGACGATTACCAGCGCGGCCAATAGAATCGGGGGATCCAAACAAGCACGGAAATCAAAATGGATGAAAGTAAATTATATTAAGACATCGTATGGTATGAACGATCGTCTCATAGACAGACAGATTTACATTAAAAATAGTGGTGTTGTAACAGTAGGTAACTTGTAGGCAATGTGTGTAAACAGTTTTTTCTGCATTGTATCTGAAGGGCAACGCTGAACCCATACCGCGTCCTGTGTGAAAGGCACATTCCCGACTGCGGATGTAAAACACACTCGCTGTGCGATCGAGATTGCGTGTTCTAGTTTGGTTTGGTGTC
>CM040834.1:35839332-35841832 GCA_022828995.1 Vimba vimba
GTATGCATGTGTGTGTAGTGAGTGTGCACGTGTGTGTTGTGAGTGTGCATGTGTGTGTTGTGAAGTGTGTGTTGTGAGTGTGCATGTGTGTGTTGTGAAGTATGCATGTGTGTGTAGTGAGTGTGCACGTGTGTGTTGTGAGTGTGCATGTGTGTTGTGAGTGTGCATGTGTGTGTTGTGAGTGTGCATGTGTGTGTTGTGAGTGTGCATGTGTGTGTTGTGAAGTATGCATGTGTGTGTTGTGAGTGTGCATGTGTGTTGTGAGTGTGCATGTGTGTGTTGTGAGTGTGCATGTGTACTGTATTTAGTCGCACTAACCGCACATGTCTTCCTGTCTCCACAGGCTCACCTCTAAACTAGCACACACACACACACACACACACACTTCCTCTCCTGAGCGCAGCTTTCTCTGCTGAACGACTGTGGGTTATTTATCAAGCTAGCTCAGTTCGTAACCTGTAGCGAGCAGCGCATCTCCAACACACTGGAGCTCTGCTAAATGAAAACATCTCTGCGTGTGTGTGTGTGTGTGTGTGTGTGTGTGTGTGTGTTTCTGTGGTCGGCCTTCGGTCTCTGCGAAGTCAAACACATCTGTTGTGCATTAGCCTACCTGTCAATCATCTTTCATAGTTAATATCCTGCACATGTGTTTGCATAATGATGCATTTAATAGTTAATATATCTTTATAAAAGTCCACAATGTTGTTGCAGATGAAATATAAACGCAGAGAACATTCAATATTGCTCATCAGGTTAGACATTCACGCACTCTAAACCTGAACCGTTTGTCTCACACACCCGCCATGTTTGTAGTTTTTTATTCTTGTTTGTAGTTCTGATGAAATCCTCGACCAGCACGCAGTGGCACTTCGAATCTTCACCGGAAATAGTAAAGCAAGATTGTGACGCGTTGATGATTTCTGAAGATCTGCAGGTCAAACAGAGCGTAGAGTTGAGCTGTGATTCTCCCATAGAGCCGCTGTCACTGACCAGCTGTGAGGTGAGGTCACGGGGTCAGAGGTCAGGAGTCAGGACAGGTGATGTTCCCGCCAGTTGACACACACACACACACACCAGATGAACTAACAGTATCCTGACGCGAGTCCGTGTTTCATCTGAATCCACAGATTAGGATTCAGATTTAATCCTGTAGATTCCTACAGTTTCGCTACCTCTTTAACACACTACAGTTGTGTGTGACAGAGAGAGAGAGAGTGTGTGTGTGTTAGAGAGAGAGAGAGAAAGTGTGTGTGTGTGTTAGAGAGAGAGAGAGAGAAAGTGTGTGTGTGTGTGTTAGAGAGAGAGAGAGAGTGTGTGTGTGTGTGTGTGTGTTAGAGAGAGAGAGAGAGAGAGAGAGTGTTTGTGTGTGTTAGAGAGAGAGAGAGTAGCCCATATTACTCGAACTGACAGACAAGATCAAATCCCTAAAAAATCCTGTGGTGTGGATTTAATATCTAATGAGATGCTGAAACACAGCAGCCCCAAACTGAAAGAGGCAATTCTGAAATTATTCAATCTTTCATTAAAATCAGGTCACTTTCCTGAGATCTGGAAAGAAAATTTGATTACACCAATTTATAAACAAGGTGAGAAGTACGACCCAAATAACTCCAGGGGCATCACAGTGAGCAGCAATCTGGGCAAACTCTTCTGCTCCATCATCAACGACAGACTAGTCCAGTTCATTCAAGAACACAAGATCCTCAACAGCTGTCAGATTGGCTTTATGCCTAAACAGAGAACATCAAATCACATCTACACACTCCACACACTCATACAAAAACACGTCCAACAAACAAAACAAGGGAAAATATTCGGCTGCTTCATTGACTTTAAAAAAGCCTTCGATTCGGTTTGGCATAATGGACTTTTCCTAAAACTAATTCAAAGTGGAATAGGAGGAAGGACATATGACATCATAAAGGACATTTACAATGGGAACAAATGCGGCGTCAAGATTAACGACAAACGCACTGATTATTTCAGTCAGACTAAAGGAGTCCGTCAAGGCTGCAGCCTCAGCCCGACTCTATTTAATATCTATATTAATGAACTGGCATCAACACTTGAGAAGTCCTCTTGTCCTGGTCTGACCCTCGAGGACAGAGAGATCAAAAGCCTCCTGTACGCTGACGATCTCCTGCTGCTGTCTCCTCATGAAGAGGGTCTGCACCAAAGCCTCTCGCTCCTGGAGGAGTTCAGCAGCGGCTGGGCCTTACCCATAAACATGGACAAGTCCAAAATCATGATCTTCCAGAAGAAACCTCGCCTTACTGACAACAAATACACATTTACACTTGGGGGAACCATTCTTAATCATGTCACCTGTTATAATTATTTGGGTCTGACAATCTCAGCTTCTGGAAAGTTTGACACTGCAATGAAAGATCTGACTGATAAAGCACGTAGGGCTTATTATAGTATAAGAAAACCCCTGTTCAAATTTAACCCACCCATTAAACTGTGGCTGAAAATCTTTGACAGCATCATCAAACCCATC
>CM040834.1:35846832-35874332 GCA_022828995.1 Vimba vimba
GCCTCCATAACACCTCAGCAGTGCCACAGGCTGATTGCCTCCATGCCACGCCGCATTGAAGCAGTCATTTCTGCAAAAGGATTCCCGACACAAGTATTGAGTGCATAACTGAACATAATTATTTGAAGGTTGACTTTTGTTTGTATTAAAAACAAACTTAAGGCCCTTAAGAGAGCAGCCAGAAAAATGGAGCGCAACTGGAAGAAAACAAAACTAGAGGTATTTCGCATTTCATGGAAAGAGAGCTCGATTGCTTACAGAGAGGCTTTAAAAGCTGCTAGATCTGCTTATTTTTCAAACCTATTAGAAGAAAATAAACATAATCCTAGGTATTTATTTGAAACAGTGGCTAAACTAACGAAAAAGAAAGCTTCAAGCCCAGAAGTTTCCAAGCAGCACAGCAGTAATGACTTTATGAACTTCTTCACTTATAAGATTGATAATATCAGGGATAAAATTATAACTATGCAACCGTCTACTACAGTATCGCATCAGGCAGTGCATTGTAGTGTCCCTGAGGAAAGATTTGATTCATTTGTTGCTATAGGAGAGGAAGAATTTACTAAACTCGTTAAATCATCTAAATCTACAACATGTGTGTTAGACCCTATACCGACTAAGCTACTGAAAGAGATGCTTCCAGAGGTCATAGATCCTCTTCTTAATATCATTAATTCGTCTTTGTCTCTAGGATACGTACCAAAAAACTTTAAGCTGGCTATGATTAAACCGCTTGTTAAAAAAATGCAACTTGATCCTTCAGAATTAGTCAATTACAGGCCGATCTCGAATCTACCTTTTCTGTCAAAAATACTAGAAAAGGCAGTATCTTCACAACTATGTTCCTTTCTAGAAAGAAATGATATCTGTGAGGATTTCCAGTCTGGATTTAGACCGTACCATAGTACCGAGACTGCTCTCATTAGAGTAACAAATGATTTGCTCTTATCATCCGATCGTGGTTGTGTCTCTCTATTAGTGTTACTCGATCTTAGTGCTGCGTTTGACACCATTGACCACAACATTCTTTTAAATAGACTAGAAAACTATGTTGGCATTAGTGGAATTGCACTAGCATGGTTTAAATCATACTTATCTGACCGTTATCAGTTTGTAGCAGTAAATGAAGAGATGTCTCATCGATCACAAGTTCAGTATGGCGTACCACAAGGCTCAGTACTAGGACCGCTGCTGTTCACTCTGTACATGCTACCCTTAGGAGATATCATTAGGAAACATGGAATTAGCTTCCACTGTTATGCCGACGATACTCAGCTCTATATTTCTTCAAAACCTAACGAAACTTACCAATTCACTAAATTAACAGAATGCATAGCTGATATAAAAAATTGGATGACTCGTAATTTCCTACTTCTAAATTCTGAAAAAAAAGAGATTCTAATTATTGGACAAAAAATGTCCTCACGTAATAACCTAGAATACTGTCTAACACTTGATGGCTGCTCTGTTAAGTCTTCGTCGTCGGTTAGGAACCTGTGTGTGTGCGTGTGCGTGTGTGTGCTCTTTGATACCAATCTTTCATTTGAAAATCACGTGTCTAGTATCTGTAAAACCGCATTTTTCCATCTTAAAAATATATCTAAATTACGCCATATGCTCTCATTGACAAATGCGGAACAATTAGTTAATGCGTTTATGACCTCAAGGCTAGATTATTGTAATGCTCTACTGGGTGGTTGCCCTGCACGTTTAATAAACAAACTACAGCTAGTTCAAAACGCAGCAGCTCGAGTTCTTACCAGAACAAGGAAGTATGACCATATTAGCCCGGTTCTGTCAAAACTGCACTGGCTCCCTATTAAACATCGCATAAATTTTAAAATATTGCTGATTACTTACAAAGCACTAAATGGTTTAGCTCCGCAGTACTTGAACGAGCTCTTAACGCATTATACTCCTTCACGTCTATTGCGATCTCAAAATTCCGGCCAGTTGATAATACCTAGAATATCAAAATCGACTGCTGGCGGTAGATCTTTTTCCTATTTAGCACCAAAACTTTGGAACAGCCTTCCTACCATTGTCCGGGAAGCAGACACACTCTGTCAGTTTAAATCTAGATTAAAGACACATCTCTTTGACATAGCGTTCACATAATACATTATAGACTTCTATAATTCAATATTAGGCTGCATAGATTAGGTCAGCTGGAACCGGGAACACTTCCCATAAATCCTGATGTACTCGTTACATCATGAGAAGAATGGCATCTACGCTAATTTGAGTGTCTTTGTTTATCCCAAGGTTTTCCCGCAGCCTGCCGGATCCAGGCCGTATCCAGATCTGATGAAGGACCTTCGCCTGGACCCGATGTCAATGCAGTGCTGAAGTGCCAACTAGTCTCTCCCTATGGAGGATCCCTTTTCCACTCTACAGATAAAGCGTCGTCGGGAAAACTCAATTTGCGTATCTACCCCGAATTAATAAAATAAAATAAAATTCTGAATCAAAACTGTAAGGAAACACCAGTAATTTGTTTAGGCTTGGTTTTTAGGGAATTCCAAACCTGCACACATCAACGCACATAACTATAGAACCCGTTCTTAATGCGCATCTGAACGCCATCAGCGTTTCTCACAGGTTCGCGTTTAAAGTCTGTGTAGAGAGAATGGTGTCGTCTTAGCGGCCCTAATTTAAAAACAAATGATCGTTGCGACGGAAGCGAATCAATCAAAACTAACTTTAGCTGGAAAATAACTTTATTAAAGAACCGCTATAAAGCCAAAACATTCTTGCGTTAAATGATACATTTATCTCTGTAAAGCTGCTTTGAGACAATCTACATTGTTAAAAGCGCTATATAAATGAAGATGACTTGACTTGACTTAAAAACACTTTTCTTTTATTGGTCGGATGAAATATGCTAATTTATTGAGATAGGAATTTTGGGTTTTCATGAGCTGTATGTCAAAAGTATTAAAACAATAAAAGACCTGAAATATTTCAGTTGGTGTGCAATGAATCTAAAATATATGAAAGTTTAATTTTTATCATTACATTATGGAAAATAATGAACTTTATCACAATATGCTAATTTATTGAGAAGGACCTGTAAAGCATACAGATTTACATGAAACTTTAAGGAGTGAGAGTGGAAAATCACGGCTAGAACGGACTCGAGCTGTGTGTTCGGCGAGTGCGCGAGTGGGCGGAGCTAATCTGTGATTGGTCAGATGAGCAGCGTGTCGTCACTCGTCAGAGGCGGAAGTTCAGAGGTCGTGCAAAATCACGGATGTCACTGTAAACATCGCGTTTACATCGCGTTTACTGTGTTTACTGTGTTTACTGTGTTAGATCTGACCTGAACTGAAGAACTGTGGATACTGTGCTTTACTGAAGGGGATTGAATGTCTTCACGGCTGATATTTAGCAACACAGTTACTCTTCCTGCAAACGTTAAGCGCTGAAGTGAGTAAATAAATGACACACACACACACACACACACACGAGTATTGGACGCGGATGTAGTTGTTTTGCTGCTGTAATGATCGTGTGACAGATGATGGTCACTGCTATATGATCCATTCATCAACAAGTGTGAGCTTCATAACCCTTCATAGCCCTTCATAAGCCGTTATAACCCTTCATAAGCCTTCACAAGCCTTCACAAGTCTTTATAACCCTTCATAAGTCTTAGTCTGCTGTTTAATATGGTGGGTTTTCATTGAAACACAAACTGCAGTGTCACGTGTGTGTCTGTCAGTCAGGCTGTTTTATGGATTCATCCATAATATATCCATATATCCATATAAGCTGTTCATGATTCTGTGCTCGATCTGATCCATCACTGATGATCCAGACTGTAGTTTATGATGTTGTACAGTATTATTCTCTTCTGGTTTGTGTTCTGGGCCTCTAATATAAAGAATATAATATCAACGACATTAAAGGCCACTTAAGTGCACTTAAATCGACAACACTTGTTTCTTAACACACTAAAGTACACTTTTTAAAAGTGCACATTGTAATAATATCAAATTAATAGTATTTTAATAAGAAATATTTTGCCATGCTTTAGAGAAGTGCACTTGTTTTGATGTGTTGACTAACATACATGATTAACTGTAGTGTTATTTGATATGAAATTTAAAGTTAATATATTTAAACTCTACTAAATTGCTTCATTACAAATGTCTAATTACAAATATGTTTACAAGTTTAAATAGAAATGACACTAAAGTGTATATATTATTTGACTATAAATGCTAGTCAGGACATTCGGTACACTTCAGTCATATTTCACAAGACAATACAAGTAAAAATGACTTATTTTATTTTATGCTGATTTGTTGCTATAACACACACACACACACACACACACACACACACACATCTGTGAATGATTCTGCACTTTTTCATCCTGCTGAAATATTCATTATTTATTTCTTGGTTAAAGCATCTCATATAGGAAGATGTGTTGAGGGTTTGATTTCTCAATAATCATGATTGAATCTGTAGAATTATAGACACATTTGTTCCCTTCTGATGGTTCAGAGTCTCTTCAGGTACAAATGTTTTCGCAATTGGCAATTCACAATTAATTACACGTATGAAATTAATTACTGTGTAAGAAGAAACAGACCTGATGAGATCACAGAAACACTGATCTCAGGGAGTCTTTAGCCTGATCAGATCACAGAAACACTGATCTCAGGGAGTCTTTAGCCTGATCAGATCACAGAAACACTGATCTCAGGGAGTCTTTAGCCTGATCAGATCACAGAAACACTGATCTCAGGGAGTCTTTAGCCTGATCAGATCACAGAAACACTGATCTCAGGGAGTCTTTAGCCTGATAATCTTCTTTAATGTCTTTAAATCCCAAGCTTGCTGTTAGGCTAGCATTGATGCTAGTACCGTAGAACCGTACTCCTGATGCTTTGGCCGATGGATCATATTTTCATTAACCCTCTTTGAGAACTGCTCCGCACAGACCGGCTGATATCAGTCCTTCATTACACTGAACATGAGATATTTCATATTCCTGCGACACAGAATAGATAGTTAGATCTAAATCTGGAGGATCGTTCATATTATTACAATATTCCCAGCAAACACTGAGCTCTGGCTCCACAGACAGGGTTTAGATTAACCCGGGATTAGGCCTTAGATATTTAAGGTTAAGCTTTTCTAAACGTGTCTAGGGACGCACCGATATTAACATTTTGCCCGATACGATAACCGATAATTCTTTACATTTGAAAGCCAATAACTGATATATTGGCCCATTAAATCTGAATCCAAAATTTTAAATCATATTTGAGAGCTTGATTACAAAAACAAAAGTCTCACCATTAAAAGCCACGTCCCAAACACACATTTATGATGTTCTCAATAATTCTATAATGCTTTCAGTTAAAACAGCTCAACATGCACTTTAGTCTGGACTAGATTAAGCCTGGTTTGAGGAACCTGGTGTTGAGAGACTGAAGCGAGTCTCTGGTGAAGAGTTTACACACACACACACACACACACACACACACACACACACACACACACACACACACACACACACACACTCTGTCAGATCATTAATGACTGAAGCTCTTCCTTCATTAGCGCTGATGCTCTGTGACGTCATGGAAAGAGATAATGATGAGTTCATGAGATCGAAGTCTCTGTGTCTCCACCGCGCTTCGGTCTGTGATTCAGTGCTCTTCCTCTGGGTAAATGAAGACTATAGTACGGTAACAGGAGACGCTCATGTAAATAAAGCTGAGATCCGCACAGGAGATGCTAGTCATCAGTTATGGTTGAATCACTGACACAGATTTCACCCGATCTTGATTTGATCCGGATTCATCATATCAGGGTCAGCACAGGCCCAGGGTCAGCACAGGTCCAGGGTCAGCACAGGTCCAGGGTCAGCACAGGCCCAGGGTCAGCACGGGTCCAGGGTCAGCCCAGGGACAGCACGGGCCCAGGGTCAGCACAGGTCCAGGGTCAGCACAGGCCCAGGGTCAGCACAGGTCCAGGGTCAGCACAGGCCCAGGGTCAGCACGGGTCCAGGGTCAGCACAGGCCCAGGGTCAGCACAGGTCCAGGGTCAGCACAGGTCCAGGGTCAGCACAGGCCCAGGGTCAGCACAGGCCCAGGGTCAGCACAGGTCCAGGGTCAGCACAGGCCCAGGGTCAGCACAGGCCCAGGGTCAGCACAGGTCCAGGGACAGCACAGGTCCAGGGTCAGCACAGGTCCAGGGACAGCACAGGCCCAGGGACAGCACAGGTCCAGGGTCAGCACGGGTCCAGGGTCAGCACAGGCCCAGGGTCAGCACAGGCCCAGGGACAGCACAGGTCCAGGGTCAGCACGGGTCCAGGGACAGCACAGGTCCAGGGTCAGCACAGGTCCAGGGACAGCACAGGTCCAGGGTCAGCACGGGTCCAGGGTCAGCCCAGGGACAGCACGGGCCCAGGGTCAGCACAGGCCCAGGGTCAGCACGGGTCCAGGGTCAGCACGGGCCCAGGGTCAGCACAGGTCCAGGGTCAGCACGGGTCCAGGGTCAGCACGGGCCCAGGGTCAGCACGGGCCCAGGGTCAGCACGGGCCCAGGGTCAGCACGGGCCCAGGGTCAGCACGGGTCCAGGGTCAGCACGGGCCCAGGGTCAGCACGGGTCCAGGGTCAGCACGGGCCCAGGGTCAGCACGGGCCCAGGGTCAGCACGGGTCCAGGGTCAGCACGGGTCCAGGGTCAGCACAGGCCCAGGGTCAGCACAGGCCCAGGGTCAGCACGGGTCCAGGGTCAGCACGGGTCCAGGGTCAGCACAGGTCCAGGGTCAGCACAGGCCCAGGGTCAGCACGGGCCCAGGGTCAGCACAGGTCCAGGGTCAGCACAGGCCCAGGGTCAGCACGGGTCCAGGGTCAGCACAGGTCCAGGGTCAGCACAGGCCCAGGGTCAGCACAGGCCCAGGGACAGCACAGGTCCAGGGTCAGCACGGATCCAGGGTCAGCACAGGCCCAGGGTCAGCACAGGCCCAGGGAAAATTAAACTGATATAACTGATTCATATACAAACATTAAAAATGTTATTATAATGCTCCCTAATTACGTTGTTAGCGCAGTGCTAGTCTTGTGAACCGCTAATCCATTAACCAAATCAGTTCAACTCACATTTTTTGTGTAGCGCTTTTCACAATACATCAAAGCAGCTTCACATGTTTCTACATTATAATCTAATATCAACATCCATATGTCAGAAATGACCTGGTCACCTGACCCCACAGGAGTGTGTGTTAATGGTTGTGTTGTGTTTGCAGGAGTGTGAGTGTTGTGTTAATGGTTGTGTTGTGTTTGCAGGAGTGTGAGTGTTGTGTTAATGGTTGTGTTGTGTTTGCAGGAGTGTGAGTGTTGTGTTAATGGTTTTGTTGTGTTGTGTTGTGTTTGCAGGAGTGTTGTGTTAATGGTTTTGTTGTGTTGTGTTGTGTTTGCAGGAGTGTTGTGTTAATGGGTGTGTTGTGTTGTGTTTGCAGGAGTATGAGTGTTGTGTTAATGGTTGTGTTGTGTTGGCAGGAGTGTTGTGTTAATGGTTGTGTTGTGTTGGCAGGAGTGTTGTGTTAATGGTTGTGTTGTGTTGTCAGGAGTGTTGTGTTAATGGTTGTGTTGTGTTTGCAGGAGTGTGAGTGTTGTGTTAATGGTTGTGTTTGCAGGAGTGTGAGTGTTGTGTTAATGGTTGTGTTGTGTTGGCAGGAGTGTTGTGTTAATGGTTGTGTTGTGTTGTGTTGGTAGGAGTGTTGTGTTAATGGTTGTGTTGTGTTTGCAGGAGTGTGTGAGTGTTGTGTTAAAGGTTGTGTTGTGTTGTGTTGGCAGGAGTGTTGTGTTAAAGGTTGTGTTGTGTTGGCAGGAGTGTTGTGTTAATGGTTGTGTTGTGTTTGCAGGAGTGTTGTGTTAATGGTTGTGTTGTGTTGTTTTGTGTTGGTAGGAGTGTTGTGTTAATGGTTGTGTTGTGTTGTGTTTGCAGGAGTGTGAGTGTTGTGTTAATGGTTGTGTTGTGTTGGCAGGAGTGTTGTGTTAATGGTTGTGTTGTGTTGTGTTGGTAGGAGTGTTGTGTTAATGGTTGTGTTGTGTTTGCAGGAGTGTGAGTGTTGTGTTAAAGGTTGTGTTGTGTTGTGTTGGCAGGAGTGTTGTGTTAATGGTTGTGTTGTGTTGTGTTGTGTTGTGTTGGTAGGAGTGTTGTGTTAAAGGTCGTGTTGTGTTGTGTTTGCAGGAGTGTGAGTGTTGTGTTAAAGGTTGTGTTGTGTTGTGTTTGCAGGAGTGTGAGTGTTGTGTTAAAGGTCGTGTTGTGTTGTGTTTGCAGGAGTGTGAGTGTTGTGTTAAAGGTTGTGTTGTGTTGTGTTGGCAGGAGTGTTGTGTTAATGGTTGTGTTGTGTTTGCAGGAGTGTTGTGTTAATGGTTGTGTTGTGTTGTGTTGGTAGGAGTGTTGTGTTAATGGTTGTGTTGTGTTTGCAGGAGTGTGAGTGTTGTGTTAAAGGTTGTGTTGTGTTGTGTTGGCAGGAGTGTTGTGTTAAAGGTTGTGTTGTGTTGGCAGGAGTGTTGTGTTAATGGTTGTGTTGTGTTGTGTTGGTAGGAGTGTTGTGTTAATGGTTGTGTTGTGTTGTGTTGTGTTGGTAGGAGTGTTGTGTTAAAGGTCGTGTTGTGTTGTGTTTGCAGGAGTGTGAGTGTTGTGTTAAAGGTTGTGTTGTGTTGTGTTTGCAGGAGTGTGAGTGTTGTGTTAAAGGTGATGTTGTGTTGTGTTTTCGCAGGAGTGTGAGTGTTGTGTTAAAGGTTGTGTTGTGTTGTGTTTTCGCAGGAGTGTGAGTGTTGTGTTAAAGGTTGTGTTGTGTTGTGTTTGCAGGAGTGTGAGTGTTGTGTTAAAGGTTGTGTTGTGTTGTGTTGGCAGGAGTGTTGTGTTAATGGTTGTGTTGTGTTTGCAGGAGTGTTGTGTTAATGGTTGTGTTGTGTTGTGTTGGTAGGAGTGTTGTGTTAATGGTTGTGTTGTGTTTGCAGGAGTGTGAGTGTTGTGTTAAAGGTTGTGTTGTGTTGTGTTGGCAGGAGTGTTGTGTTAAAGGTTGTGTTGTGTTGGCAGGAGTGTTGTGTTAATGGTTGTGTTGTGTTGTGTTGTGTTGGTAGGAGTGTTGTGTTAATGGTTGTGTTGTGTTGTGTTGTGTTGGTAGGAGTGTTGTGTTAAAGGTCGTGTTGTGTTGTGTTTGCAGGAGTGTGAGTGTTGTGTTAAAGGTTGTGTTGTGTTGTGTTTGCAGGAGTGTGAGTGTTGTGTTAAAGGTGATGTTGTGTTGTGTTTTCGCAGGAGTGTGAGTGTTGTGTTAAAGGTTGTGTTGTGTTGTGTTTTCGCAGGAGTGTGAGTGTTGTGTTAAAGGTTGTGTTGTGTTGTGTTTGCAGGAGTGTGAGTGTTGTGTTAAAGGTCGTGTTGTGTTGTGTTTGCAGGAGTGTGAGTGTTGTGTTAAAGGTTGTGTTGTGTTGTGTTTGCAGGAGTGTGAGTGTTGTGTTAAAGGTGATGTTGTGTTGTGTTTGCAGGAGTGTGAGTGTTGTGTTAAAGGTGATGTTGTGTTGTGTTTGCAGGAGTGTGAGTGTTGTGTTAAAGGTTGTGTTGTGTTGTGTTTTCGCAGGAGCCGGGATGACGCCGGTGTCCGTCAGAGGCGTGTGTTTCCTCCTCACGCTGTTCCTGGGCAGTTTCTTCGGGAGTGTGTTCATGCTGGGTCCGGTTCTGCCGCTCATGCTGGTGTCGCCGGCCTGGTACCGCTGGATCACGGACCGTATCGTGGCCACATGGCTCACGCTCCCCGTGGTACGGCACCGCCAGGGGCGATTCTAGGATTTTTATTTTAGGGGGGCTCAGCCCCCAATGAGGGTATGATTTAAAAAAAAAAAAAGTTAGTTTATGGTCTAATGATCATTATTAACTAATTTCATTCATTCATCCAGTAACATGCATATGGCAGGGTTTTATAATCACTGAGGTCCCGAATGTAAGGTATTTAGGGGGGTTCGGGGGCGGGCTCCCCCGAGAAAATGTTGATTTCTCTGATCTACATATGGGCATTATAAGATGTTTTGAAGGCCAAACAAATTGGATAACAATAGCTTTAAAACCATGTGCCGGCAGCTGTTTATTTTCTCTCCTCATCAGCATCACACTCTTTTTCTCTTTGTTTTTCTCTTGCTCTGTCTCTTCCCCTCCTAAAGCTGAGCTTTGACTGATATAGGCTTTTAATTTTTGTCTGTCAGTGAAGAAAGTAAACACAGGGTCAACTGATTTTTCTCAGACAAAGCTACCAGGAAAACTAGCTAACTAAGTTTATTAAATTCATTCACAATATGTACACATTCATTATTGATCTAGGCCTAATATATGGCCGTAGGCAGGGCTTTATAATCAAAGAGGTCATACATTTGAGGTTGTTATGGGGTTAAACATTTTTATTTGTCTGATATGTGCATTTCAAGACGTTTGAAGGCCAAAAAAGGATAAGAAATAGATTTAAAACCTGCTCTCTCCTCATCTCCATACTCTGTCTTTTTCTCTCAGTCTCCTGATCTTGCCCTGTTTCTTCCCCTCCTAAAGCTGAACTTTTTTAATTCACTGAAGGCTACAAATTGTATTATATTAATTCTCAACATGTACACATTCATTAGTAATCTTGTGCCTATGAAAACGGCTTTGTTAATGTTTCTTGTCCCCTCATAATGACATAATTACACGTTATATAGGCCTATTTTCAGCTCGGCGAAATTAGACAAATTGTATTAGTTTTCTAATTATTTTTGTCATTCGTTTAACATTTATGACCTAAAAAACTGTCAAATATAAAATGTTTAGTTTAGCTACTTATTCTTAACTCGCACTTGACCGTAAACTGAAGCGTCAGTCGTGCTGCAAAAATTCGCGCTCAGATGAGAAACCGAACCGTCCTGTGTTGCTCCCAATGCTCTAACATTACATTATGTAAACTGCAATGCATTTATGACAAAGAACTGCACCGATGCAGATGTAATAGCAATCTATCAATAAATGCACTCACAACACACCTTGTACTCTCTGATGTTCGCTCAGCTCGGCGCTCCTGCAGATTGAAAAATGCGCTAAATCCAAGCAGACTCAGATAAGGGGAGGAGCCGAAACTTGCCGCAGCTTGCCGCCGTTTCAAATGAGTTTTTTAAAAGGGGACTGAAGCGATTAGTCAGGTCCGAATCTTCAAGATTGTGTAACCCTGTAGGCATTTTTGAGGAAAAGTTGTTATACCACATTTTTAGAAAGTTCAATGTCTCCTGAATAAGGATCCACCGTATAACATTGAAATAAGGGTCTCATTTTCTTGTAATTGTTATCGAAACAATGGGTGCATTATTCACAGCCAAAACACTACAGGTGGATAGGGTAAAAAATTTAAGTTATAGATATCACCATAAAACCTTTCCAGTTTTTCACTTACATAGAGACAGACATTTTTTGTATTACAAGTTTTCTGAAATGTCATGTTTACATATGCAAATGAGGCATACCAGTATATATATATATATATAATTCGAGGGGCAGGCATACCAGTACGCGGTTCTCCCTTTCGGGCTAGCTCTGTCCCCTTGCGTCTTCACGAAGGTTGTCGAGGCAGCCCTTGTTCCTCTTCGGGAACACGGAGTTCGCATCCTGCACTATCTCGACGACTGGCTGATCCTAGCTCACTCTTGAGACAAGGTTTGCGAACACAGGGACCTAGTGCTCCGGCACCTAGCTCGTCTGGGCCTTCGGGTCAACTGGGAGAAAAGCAAACTCTGCTCCGTGCAGACGATCTCTTTTCTCGGTATGGAAATCGACTCGGTCGCCATGTGTGCAGCTTACGAGCGAGCAAGCGCAGTCACTGCTGACTTGCCTTCGTCAGTTCGAGGGCAAGAGTGCGGTTCCACTGAAACTATTTCAGAGGCTCCTGGGGCATATGGCAGCCGCAGCCGCAGTAACGCCGCTCGGATTGCTTCATATGAGACCGCTTCAGCTTTGGCTTCGCGATCAAGTCCCGAGGTGGGCATGGCAACACGGCACGCTCCGAGTCCCAGTGACTCCAGCCTGCCGTCAGACCTTCACCCCGTGGATGAACCTCAGTTTTCTACGGGCTGGAGTGCCCATAGAACGAGTTTCCCGGCATGTTGTTGTATCAACAGATGCCTCCACAATGAGCTGGGGCGCCATGTGCAATGGACATGCTGCCGCGGGCTCCTGGACAAGACCCCAGCGTCTTTGGCATGGCAATTGCCTCGAGTTGCAGGCTGTATGTCTCGCCCTGCACCGCTTTCTTGCGTTGCTCAGGGGTCAACACGTACTAGTCCGATCAGACAAAACCGCGACAGTAGCGTACATCAATCATCAAGGTGGTTTACGCTCCCGCCGTATGTCGCAACTCGCCCGCCACCTCCTCATATGGCTTCTGAGGTCGCTTCGAGCCATTTATATCCCGGGAGACCTGAACCGTGCAGCCGATCTGTCTCGGTTTCGGTCTCTCGCTGGAGAATGGAGACTCCATCCCCAGTTGGTTCAGCTGATTTGGGATCAGTTCGGCGACGCACATGTAAATTTTTTTGCCTCCCACGACTCGTCCCACTGCGACCTGTTTTATTCCCTGACCGAGGGCACGCTCGGCACGGATGCACTGGTGCACAGCTGGCCACAGGGCCTACGCAATTATGCGTTTCCCCCAGTGAGCCTTCTTGCGCAGACTTTTGCACAAGATCAGGGAGGACGAGGAGCAGGTAATTTTTTTGTTGCCCCATATTGGCACAACCGGACCTGGTTCTCAGAACTAGTACTCCTCGCGACAGCACCTCCCTGGCCAATTCCTCTGAGAAAGAACCTGCTTTCTCAGGGACTGGGCACCCTATGGCACCCTTGTCCCGATCTTTGGAACCTCCACGTGTGGCTCTTGGACGGGACGAGGCAGGTTTGTGTACCTACCTACCACCAGCGGTGGTGGCTACCATCACTTCCGCTAGAGCATCGTCCACGAGACATGCCTATGCGTTGAAGTGGAACCTCTTTGTCAACTGGTGTTCTTCTAAACTTCAAGAACCCACGAAAGGCCCGATCAGTGTCGTGCTTTCCTTCCTGCAAGAAGGGTTGGAGCGAAGGCTGTCTCCCTCCACCCTGAAAGTGTATGTTGCCGCCATTGCCGCACATCACAACGCAGTTGAAGGTAAGTCCATTGGAAAGCATGACCTGATCATCAGGTTCCTGAGGGGAGCGAGGACACTGAATCCTCCTCGCCCTCCTCTCGTTCCCTCTTGGGACCTCTCAGTGGTTTTAACTGCCCTGCAGAGTGCTCCCTTTAAGCCTCTGCAATCAGTGGAGCTTAAGTTCCTGTCAATGAAGACAGTGCTCCTGGTTGCATTGGCCTCCATCAAGAGAGTAGGGGACCTGCAGGCATTTTCGGTTGACAAAGCGTGCCTGGAATTCGGACCGGCTAACTCTCACGTGATCCTGAGACCCCGGCCTGGATATGTGCCCAAGGTTTCCACCATACTCTTTCAAAACCAGGTGGTGAACCTGCAAGCGCTGCCCTCGGAGGAGGCAGACCCAGCCTTGGCACTGCTCTGTCCAGTACGCGCCCTCCGTGCTTACGTAGACAGAACGCAGTGTTTCAGGACCTCAGACCAGCTCTTTGTCTGTCATGGTGGGAAGCTGAAGGGAAAGGCTCTCTCCAAGCAAAGGTTGTCTCACTGGATAGTGGAGGCCATTGCTTTGGCTTACCAGCAGCAAGGTCGACCATGCCCCCTTGGTGTGACGGCCCACTCCATCCGGAGTGTGGCATCCTTTTGGGCTCTAGCGCATGGTGCCTCGCTAACAGACATCTGCAGAGCTGCAGGCTGGGCGACACCCAACACGTTTGCTAGATTTTACAATCTCTGAGTGGAGCCAGTTTCTTCTCATGTACTCGCTTCAACTAGCCGGTATTAGATTCTGCTCAGGTGTCTTCGCTTGCTCGCCATTCCTCTCCACGGACGGGATACGTGCGATATTCTCTTCAGGTGAGCCTCTCCGCAGGCCCTGAGTTCCTCCAGCACTGTTGACGTCAACGCCAGAGTTATGCCACCGGCAGCTTTCGCGCTTGGCTAGGTGCCTCCATGTGCATGGTTCCCCCTCTGGGCGACCCCCACGTGTGTATTCCACTGTAAGCCTCTCTTTCCCTCGGCAAGCCACCTTGCCACCCCTGGGGTTGAAATATTCCACCTGCGGCTGGACACCCCAGTGATTCTCCATATGCAGCCCCCTGGGGTCATGTGTATTCCAAGTCCCCCCCTTCGCTCTGGGCATAATTGCATATTTCCACTGAGATATGCTTCCCAGTGTACCTTGGTACATTGGCATAATTCCAGCAGCCATTAAAAACTGTCCCTTTCATGTTGATGTTGTTTTTTCATTGTTTACATGTTTAAATATTCTGAGAATGCATAGTTTAGTTCTAATGTTTAAACTGCAATAAATGCAATAAAACGTATTTTTTTTGGCAGCCATTTTGTTTTTATTGTTTATACTAAAACAGTGATGTTTACAACTTGTTATACGGCAGAAATGGATTCAGCACCTAAAAATCATATAGAAACTACACTTGAAGTACTTTTCCTCAAAAATGCCTACTGCATCTTATCCAGGGCTATTTATCTATTTTGGGACTCGACTAGATCAAAAATGTATTAATCAAATATTTTTTAGGGGGGCTGGGCAGAAGTTTAGGGGGGCTGGAGCCCCCCTAAAAAGGGCCTAGTGACGCCCCTGGGCACCGCACTGCATCATGGGAATCACCGCATTCGATTACTAACAGTCCAGGGGTCACAGTTATAAACCTGTGCGTGTGTGTGCGTGTGTGTGTGCGTGTGTGTGTGTGTGTGTGTGCGTGTGTGTGCGTGCGTGTGTGCGCGTGCGTGCGTGTGTGTGTGTGTGTGTGTGCAGGCGCTGCTGGAGCTGGTGTTCGGGGTGAAGGTGGTCATCACGGGTGACGGGTTCGTTCCCGGCGAGCGCAGCGTGATCATCATGAACCACCGCACGCGTCTGGACTGGATGTTCCTGTGGTGTTGTCTCCTGCGCTTCAGTTTCCTGCGTCTGGAGAAGATCTGCCTTAAGGCCGCGCTCAAGGCCGTGCCCGGGTTCGGTGAGTGCCACTTCACCCGCTTACACTGCGCCTTAAACTCTTTCTGTGAAGGACATACTTTTGAGTGTGTAGCAAAAGACTACGCAAGCTCCAAACTGGCCTGTCAATCATCTCGTCACAGTTCAAATCCTCCGTTCAATCTAATTTGATTTCCTAGAGAGATGTTGTGCACTGTAGATCTGCAGTCGCGGGTCTGTCATGCGAGACTCTCCTCGTGTGTTCGCAATTTGAATATAATGATGCATTTTAACGTTAATGGCTAAACGTATCTTTACAGAAGTTCTGCTGCAGATTAAATATAATGTGGACAATATTGAATAAATATCTTTTCGTCAGGTTAGATACTGATAATGAATCACTCAAACCCCTGTATCTAACCCTCTGCATGACCGCCGGACTCGCGCGTCCTCCATATCTGTAGTTTTTTAACACTTTTTACTCGTGTTTGTAGTTCTAATCGAATCCTCTCGTCCTGCATAATTAAGGGCGTGGCCGGCTCCGCCCACTTTGGGCTTCAGAAACACTAGGGGTGACGTCACAGATTTTTTACAGTTTATGATCCAGGCTGCTATAGTGTGTGTGCATGTGTGTGTGTGTGTGTGCAGGCTGGGCGATGCAGGTGGCCTCCTTCATCTTCATCCACCGCCGCTGGGAGGAAGATCGCACACACATGTCCAACATGCTGCAGTATTTCTGCCACATCAAGGAGCCGCTGCAGCTCCTGCTGTTCCCCGAGGGCACCGACCTCACCGGTGAGACACACACACACACACACACACACACACACACACATCGCAGCACTGACCTCACCGGTGAGATACACACACACACACATTGCAGCACTGACCTCACCGGTGAGACACACACACACACACACACACACACATCGCAGCACTGACCTCACCGGTGAGATACACACACACACACACATCGCAGCACTGACTCACCGGTGAGACACACACACACACACACACTCACACACATATCGCAGCACCGACCTCACCGGTGAGACACACACACACACACACATCGCAGCACTGACCTCACCAGTGAGATACACACACACACACATCGCAGTACTGACCTCACCGGTGAGACACACACACACACACACACACACACTCACACTCACACACACATCGCAGCACTGACCTCACCGGTGAGACACACACACACACACACACACACACACATCGCAGCACTGACCTCACCGGTGAGACACACACACACACACACACATCGCAGCACTGACCTCACCGGTGAGACACACACACACACACACACACACACACACACACACACTCACACTCACACTCACACTCACACACACATCGCAGCACTGACCTCACCGGTGAGATACACACACACACACACACACACCGTTTAAAAGTTTAATGTTTTTAGTGTTTTTAGAGTCTCTTCTGCTCATCAAGGCTGCATTTATCAGATCAAAAATACTGTAAAACAGTGAAATATTATTCCAGTGTAAATCATCTGTTCTCTATGTGAATATACAGTAAAGTGTAATTTATTCCTGTGATCAAAGCTGATGTTCAGCATCATTACTCCAGTCTTCAGTGTCACATGATCCTTCAGAAATCACTCTAATATGAGGATTTGATGATCAAGAAACATTTATGATTATTATCAGTGTTGGAAACAGTTGTGTACGATTTTCTTTGATGAATAGAAAGTTCAGAAGAACACCCTTTATCTGAAACAGATAATTTTGCTTTTTTTAAGCATCAACTCACTTAATTTTGATTAATTCCCCTGGAAAACAAGACATATTATCTTATGGCATTTTACTGCTGTAGTAAATGCATCTTGATTTATACATTTTTTGATATTTGGACTGGAAACAAGACAAAAATACTGAGTAAGAAAAGCATTTGTGCGGAGATGAAACGGCTGTAATCTCTCTATGTCTCTGTAATGCTTCTAGACTTGTGCTGGAATGATGAGGAATCACAGAGAGGATGTTTAACTCTATATGTGACTCAGATCATGTGACTCAGATCATGTGATTACTGAAGTTTATGATCCCGGACTCAGCTTCGGCTCTTCATTGTTCCGTGCAGAAAATACTCGCGCCAGGAGTGACGAGTTTGCTGAGAAAAACGGTCTTCCGAAGTACGAGTACGTTCTTCATCCTCGCACCACCGGCTTCACCTTCATCGTTGACACGCTGCGGAAAGGTCAGAGGTCATCATATATACTGCATCTTCCTTACTGCAAAAACAGAACACGTCACAATATTCCTCATTATAATAATTCATGCGCAGAATAAAGGGGCGGGGCCTGGTTGAGTGAGTTAGTAGTGTGTTAAACTGGCGCTTATGGTAAGGAACGGGACATTTCCCAAACACACTCGAAGCGCTCGACCAATCACAACACACTGCTCCATCCGACCAATCAGAGCACAGTGTGCTTTTCAGGAGGATGGGCTTCATAGAGACAGGAACTAAACAGAGCGTTCCTGACAGACTGGGAAGAGAGGAGCAGCAACTGAAGTGTGTTTTCTTTAATTGCTAATGCTCTTTTTACACACAGACTGAACACAATGAAGCATTGCTTGGTGATTGGTTGAGCTAAACTGGTATTATCTAATTGTGTAGTTAAATTTAACAGCTGACAGATATTCAACATAATTCATGTGTGAGACAGTCTAACAGAAGATGGACAAAACCAGTCAAATATCAACTGAGATCTGCTCATATTTTATTACCGTTTTCTAAACTATAGTGAATAAACTGTGATAATGTTGAAGGAGTCTGAATAAATTTTGGTGTAACGGTATACTATATAGTAAATCTCGGCTGTGTGATTGATTATATTGTCGCAAAATGTATCTATATTATCGCAGAGCTCTAATCATGAAGGTATTAAGATAGTATAATCATGATATTCTGTCAAGTGCTCATTGTATTCTGTTAACAGTAATGCGTTACGTTACTTTTGTGTTACTTTTCCTCACCTGGGCTTGCTTGTGTGTTTGTTTTAATAACAACAACAAAAGTTCTGCTTTTGGCAAATATTAAAGCCCTTTCACACCAAAAGTGAAGTGAATAATCCTCAGGCTGAATGAAATGCATATTCACTCCTGTACAGTAGAGTACAGTAGAGGTAGAGTACAGTAGAGGTAGAGTACAGTAGAGGTAGAGTACAGTAGAGGTAGAGTACAGTAGAGTAGAGGTAGAGTACAGTAGAGGTAGAGTACAGTAGAGTAGAGTAGAGTAGAGGTAGAGTAGAGTAGAGTAGAGGTAGAGTACAGTAGAGGTAGAGTACAGTAGAGGTCGAGTGCAGTAGAGTGCAGTAGAGGTCGAGTGCGGTAGAGGTAGAGTACAGTAGAGTACAGTAGAGGTAGAGTACAGCAGAGGTCGAGTGCAGTAAAGTACAGTAGAGGTAGAGTGCAGTAGAGGTCGAGTGCAGTAGAGTACAGTAGAGGTAGAGTACAGTAGAGGTCGAGTGCAGTAAAGTACAGTAGAGGTAGAGTGCAGTAGAGGTCGAGTGCAGTAGAGTACAGTAGAGGTAGAGTACAGTAGAGGTAGAGTACAGTAGAGGTAGAGTGCAGTAGAGGTCGAGTGCAGTAAAGTACAGTAGAGGTAGAGTGCAGTAGAGGTCGAGTGCAGTAGAGTACAGCAGAGGTAGAGTACAGTAGAGGTAGAGTACAGTAGAGGTAGAGTAGAGTAGAGGTAGAGTACAGTAGAGTAGAGTAGAGGTAGAGTAGAGTAGAAGTACAGTAGAGGTAGAGTACAGTAGAGGTAGAGTACAGTAGAGGTAGAGTACAGTAGAGGTAGAGTGCAGTAGAGTACAGTAGAGGTAGAGTGCAGTAGAGTACAGTAGAGGTTGAGTGCAGTAGAGTACAGTAGAGGTAGAGTGCAGTAGAGGTAGAGTGCAGTAGAGTACAGTAGAGGTAGAGTGCAGTAGAGGTTGAGTGCAGTAGAGTACAGTAGAGGTAGAGTGCAGTAGAGGTAGAGTGCAGTAGAGGTAGAGTGCAGTAGAGGTTGAGTGCAGTAGAGTACAGTAGAGGTAGAGTACAGTAGAGTAGAGGTAGAGTACAGTCGAGGTAGAGTACAGTAGAGTACAGTAGAGGTAGAGGACAGTAGAGTACAGTAGAGGTAGAGTACAGTAGAGTGCAGTAGAGGTAGAGTGCAGTAGAGTACAGTAGAGGTAGAGTACAGTAGAAGTAGAGTACAGTAGAGGTAGAGTACAGCAGAGGTCGAGTGCAGTAAAGTACAGTAGAGGTAGAGTGCAGTAGAGGTCGAGTGCAGTAGAGTACAGTAGAGGTAGAGTACAGTAGAGGTCGAGTGCAGTAAAGTACAGTAGAGGTAGAGTGCAGTAGAGGTCGAGTGCAGTAGAGTACAGTAGAGGTAGAGTACAGTAGAGGTAGAGTACAGTAGAGGTAGAGTACAGTAGAGGTAGAGTACAGTAGAGGTAGAGTACAGTAGAGGTAGAGTGCAGTAGAGGTCGAGTGCAGTAAAGTACAGTAGAGGTAGAGTGCAGTAGATGTCGAGTGCAGTAGAGTACAGCAGAGGTAGAGTACAGTAGAGGTAGAGTACAGTAGAGGTAGAGTAGAGTAGAGGTAGAGTACAGTAGAGTAGAGGTAGAGTAGAGTAGAAGTACAGTAGAGGTAGAGTACAGTAGAGGTAGAGTACAGTAGAGGTAGAGTGCAGTAGAGTACAGTAGAGGTAGAGTGCAGTAGAGTACAGTAGAGGTTGAGTGCAGTAGAGTACAGTAGAGGTAGAGTGCAGTAGAGTACAGTAGAGGTTGAGTGCAGTAGAGTACAGTAGAGGTAGAGTACAGTAGAGTAGAGGTAGAGTACAGTCGAGGTAGAGTACAGTAGAGTACAGTAGAGGTAGAGGACAGTAGAGTACAGTAGAGGTAGAGTACAGTAGAGTGCAGTAGAGGTAGAGTGCAGTAGAGTACAGTAGAGGTAGAGTACAGTAGAAGTAGAGTACAGTAGAGTACAGTAGAGGTAGAGTACAGCAGAGGTCGAGTGCAGTAAAGTACAGTAGAGGTAGAGTGCAGTAGAGGTCGAGTGCAGTAGAGTACAGTAGAGGTAGAGTACAGTAGAGGTCGAGTGCAGTAAAGTACAGTAGAGGTAGAGTGCAGTAGAGGTCGAGTGCAGTAGAGTACAGTAGAGGTAGAGTACAGTAGAGGTAGAGTACAGTAGAGGTAGAGTGCAGTAGAGGTCGAGTGCAGTAAAGTACAGTAGAGGTAGAGTGCAGTAGATGTCGAGTGCAGTAGAGTACAGCAGAGGTAGAGTACAGTAGAGGTAGAGTACAGTAGAGGTAGAGTAGAGTAGAGGTAGAGTACAGTAGAGTAGAGTAGAGGTAGAGTAGAGTAGAAGTACAGTAGAGGTAGAGTACAGTAGAGGTAGAGTGCAGTAGAGGTAGAGTGCAGTAGAGTACAGTAGAGGTAGAGTGCAGTAGAGTACAGTAGAGGTAGAGTGCAGTAGAGTACAGTAGAGGTTGAGTGCAGTAGAGTACAGTAGAGGTAGAGTACAGTAGAGTAGAGGTAGAGTACAGTCGAGGTAGAGTACAGTAGAGTACAGTAGAGGTAGAGGACAGTAGAGTACAGTAGAGGTAGAGTACAGTAGAGTGCAGTAGAGGTAGAGTGCAGTAGAGGTAGAGTACAGTAGAGTGCAGTAGAGGTAGAGTGCAGTAGAGGTAGAGTACAGTAAAGGTAGAGTACAGTAAAGGTAGAGTACAGTAGAGGTAGAGTGCAGTAGAGTACAGTAGAGGTAGAGTGCAGTAGAGGTAGAGTGCAGTAGAGGTAGAGTACAGTAAAGGTAGAGTACAGTAGAGTACAGTAGAGGTAGAGTACAGTAGAGGTAGAGCGCAGTAGAGTACAGTAGAGGTAGAGTACAGTAGAGGTAGAGTACAGCAGAGGTAGAGTACAGTAGAGTGCAGTAGAGGTAGAGTACAGTAGAGGTAGAGTACCGTAGAGTACAGTAGAGGTAGAGTACAGTAGAGTAGAGGTAGAGTACAGTAGAGGTTGAGTGCAGTAGAGTACAGTAGAGGTAGAGTACAGTAGAGGTTGAGTGCAGTAGAGTACAGTAGAGGTAGAGTGCAGTAGAGTACAGCAGAGGTAGAGTACAGTAGAGTAGAGTAGAGGTAGAGTAGAGTAGAGGTAGAGTACAGTAGAGGTAGAGTACAGTAGAGTAGAGTACAGTAGAGTACAGCAGAGGTAGAGTACAGCAGAGGTAGAGTACAGTAGAGTACAGTAGAGTACAGTAGAGGTAGAGTACAGCAGAGGTAGGGTACAGTAGAGTACAGCAGAGGTAGAGTACAGTAGAGTACAGTAGAGTAGAGGTAGAGTAGAGTAGAGGTAGAGTACAGTAGAGGTCGAGTGCAGTAGAGTACAGCAGAGGTAGAGTACCGTAGAGTACAGCAGAGGTAGAGTACAGTAGAGTACAGCAGAGGTAGAGTACAGTAGAGTACAGTAGAGTACAGTAGAGTACAGTAGAGGTAGAGTACAGTAGAGGTAGAGTACAGCAGAGGTAGAGTACAGTAGAGTACAGCAGAGGTAGAGTACAGTAGAGTACAGCAGAGGTAGAGTACAGTAGAGTACAGTAGAGTACAGCAGAGGTAGAGTACAGTAGAGGTAGAGTACAGCAGAGGTAGAGTACAGTAGAGGTAGAGTACAGTAGAGGTAGAGTACAGTAGAGTACAGCAGAGGTAGAGTACAGTAGAGTACAGTAGAGGTAGAGTACAGTAGAGGTAGAGTACAGTAGAGTACAGCAGAGGTAGAGTACAGTAGAGTACAGTAGAGGTAGAGTACAGTAGAGGTAGAGTACAGCAGAGTACAGCAGAGGTAGAGTACAGTAGAGGTAGAGTACAGCAGAGTACAGCAGAGGTAGAGTACAGTAGAGGTAGAGTACAGTAGAGTACAGCAGAGGTAGAGTACAGTAGAGTACAGCAGAGGTAGAGTACAGTAGAGGTAGAGTACAGTAGAGGTAGAGTACAGCAGAGGTAGAGTACAGTAGAGTACAGCAGAGGTAGAGTACAGTAGAGTGCAGTAGAGGTAGAGTACAGCAGAGGTAGAGTACAGCAGAGGTAGAGTACAGCAGAGGTAGAGTACAGCAGAGGTAGAGTACAGCAGAGGTAGAGTACAGCAGAGGTAGAGTACAGCAGGTAGAGTACAGCAGAGGTAGAGTACAGCAGAGGTAGAGTACAGCAGAGGTAGAGTACAGCAGAGGTAGAGTACAGTAGAGTACAGCAGAGGTAGAGTACAGTAGAGTACAGCAGAGGTAGAGTACAGTAGAGTGCAGTAGAGGTAGAGTACAGCAGAGGTAGAGTAGAGTACAGCAGAGGTAGAGTACAGCAGAGGTAGAGTACAGCAGAGGTAGAGTACAGTAGAGTACAGCAGAGGTAGAGTACAGCAGAGGTAGAGTACAGTAGAGTACAGCAGAGGTAGAGTACAGCAGAGTACAGCAGAGGTAGAGTACAGCAGAGGTAGAGTACAGCAGAGGTAGAGTACAGCAGAGGTAGAGGTAGAGTACAGCAGAGGTAGAGTACAGCAGAGGTAGAGTACAGCAGAGGTAGAGTACAGCAGAGGTAGAGTACAGTAGAGTACAGTAGAGTACAGCAGAGGTAGAGTACAGTAGAGTACAGCAGAGGTAGAGTACAGTAGAGTACAGCAGAGGTAGAGTACAGTAGAGTACAGTAGAGTACAGCAGAGGTAGAGTACAGTAGAGTACAGCAGAGGTAGAGTACAGCAGAGGTAGAGTACAGCAGAGGTAGAGTACAGCAGAGGTAGAGTACAGCAGAGGTAGAGTACAGCAGAGGTAGAGTACAGCAGAGGTAGAGTACAGCAGAGGTAGAGTACAGCAGAGGTAGAGTACAGCAGAGGTAGAGTACAGCAGAGGTAGAGTACAGTAGAGTACAGTAGAGTACAGCAGAGGTAGAGTACAGTAGAGGTAGAGTACAGCAGAGGTAGAGTACAGTAGAGTACAATAGAGTACAGCAGAGGTAGAGTACAGCAGAGGTAGAGTACAGCAGAGGTAGAGTACAGTAGAGGTAGAGTACAGCAGAGGTAGAGTACAGCAGAGGTAGAGTACAGCAGAGGTAGAGTACAGCAGAGGTAGAGTACAGTAGAGTACAGTAGAGTACAGCAGAGGTAGAGTACAGTAGAGGTAGAGTACAGCAGAGGTAGAGTACAGTAGAGTACAATAGAGTACAGCAGAGGTAGAGTACAGCAGAGGTAGAGTACAGTAGAGTACAGCAGAGGTAGAGTACAGTAGAGTACAGCAGAGGTAGAGTACAGCAGAGGTAGAGTACAGCAGAGGTAGAGTACAGCAGAGGTAGAGTACAGCAGAGGTAGAGTACAGCAGAGGTAGAGTACAGCAGAGGTAGAGTACAGCAGAGGTAGAGTACAGCAGAGGTAGAGTACAGTAGAGTACAGTAGAGGTAGAGTACAGTAGAGGTAGAGTACAGTAGAGGTAGAGTACAGTAGAGGTAGAGTACAGTAGAGTACAGCAGAGGTAGAGTGCCGTAGAGTACAGCAGAGGTAGAGTACAGCAGAGGTAGAGTACAGCAGAGGTAGAGTACAGCAGAGGTAGAGTACAGCAGAGGTAGAGTACAGCAGAGGTAGAGTACAGTAGAGTACAGTAGAGTACAGTAGAGGTAGAGTACAGTAGAGGTAGAGTACAGTAGAGGTAGAGTACAGTAGAGGTAGAGTACAGTAGAGTACAGCAGAGGTAGAGTGCCGTAGAGTACAGCAGAGGTAGAGTACAGTAGAGGTAGAGTACAGTAGAGTACAGCAGAGGTAGAGTACAGTAGAGGTAGAGTACAGTAGAGGTAGAGTACAGTAGAGGTAGAGTACAGCAGAGTACAGCAGAGGTAGAGTACAGTAGAGGTAGAGTACAGTAGAGGTAGAGTACAGTAGAGGTAGAGTACAGTAGAGGTAGAGTACAGCAGAGTACAGCAGAGGTAGAGTACAGCAGAGGTAGAGTACAGTAGAGGTAGAGTACAGCAGAGTACAGCAGAGGTAGAGTACAGTAGAGGTAGAGTACAGTAGAGGCTCAAACAAACATTTCAGCTGTTCTGGATTAAAGAACAATAGGAGACAGGAGAAGTTGTTCAACACTCTTATTTCTAAATCTAATCTAAAGTCATTTTTGCTTATTTGTATGGTTGAATTAGATCACTGAAGGTCAGCACCAAAGACATTGGTTAATAAAGTGAGATTAAATACATAAAGTATATTTGTGTAATTTAATATAGTTAATTATACAAATTTTGGGTAAAATTCTGAGATTGCATTTTACTGTTTTATTCATTTTGAGGAATACTGAATGTTTTCGTGGAAGTGAGATGAGTAAATGCATGTTCACATTTAGTCTAGAACTACAATAACCATCATGTTTACACAGCGCACACACACACACACACACACACACACCTCCTCACTTTATTTCTCTCAGCATGAGGACAGGAGAGCTGTCAGTCAATAAATGTGAAAAAGTAACGAGTGTTTCGTATTCGAAAAAGCAACTTAGATATTTTGTTGTAAATTGAAAAAGTATTGCGTTACTTTACTAGTTACTTGGAAGAGTAATCTGATTACATAACTCAAGTTACTTGTAATGAGTTCCACACAACTCTGACTCGCTGATTTCCCCTGGCAGGAGATAACCTGGACGCGGTCCACGATATAACGGTGGCGTATCCGCAGAACATCCCTCAGACGGAGCGGCACCTGGTCCTGGGCCTGTTCCCCCGCGAGATCCACTTCCACGTGCGCCGCTACGCTGTGTCGGTTCTGCCCAGATGTTCACCGGACCTCCAGCTGTGGTGTCAGGAGCGCTGGCGGGAGAAGGAGAACCGGCTCAGCGAGTTCTACAGGGCCGATCCGCGCCGCTTCGACGAGCCCGAGGCCCGCGTGCCGCCCTGTAAGAGCCAGCTCAGGGTGTCCCTCATCAAAGCCGGCTCGCTGGTGTTCTGGACCGGCATCATCAGCGCTTCCTGCCTCGGCCTGTGGCTCTCGGCTCCCGTACGCATCTACTTCCTGCTCATGGTGGTCTTCTTCCTGGGTCAGCAGAGGGTCACGGGGGGGGTGGAGCTGATGGAGCTAGCGTGTCACCGCTACTGGAGCTCGCGGGGAGGAGGAGTGGAGGAGAAGGAGGAGTGAGGAGATGCTGGCGTGTGTGTTAGCATGTTAGCGATCGGCCACAGCGCCTCCTGCTGGCGAGAGGAAGAAGCGCAGCTCCTAATGTGACAGAGGGATTCCACCCATTCTCTGGCATTATACACACATCATGCGAGCGCCGGCTCTACATTTATCACTGTGCGAACGAATGTCATGCCTGTGAAAGCTTGTTCCACTATAGAGTTAAAAAAAAGGTAATTGCAACTTTTTATCTCATAAGATATAAAACTTGATTTGCAATTGTGAGAAAAAAAGCCAAATTAGTTTAGATAAAAAGTCACAATTACCTTGATTCTGTGTTGAAAGCAAGATAACAGGATTGCGAGACAAAGTCAAAATTGCAAAATGTAAACGCAATTCTGAGAAAAAATGTTGCAAGATATAAACGCGCAGTTGTGAGAAAAAATTTCCGATTATCGTTGTTATTTTTTATTCAGTGGCAGAAACAAGCTTCCATACGTACCTGAGGACTCGTCTGCTAGCGTCTCTCTCTGCTAGTGTCATTCTCTGTTAGCGTCTCTCTGCTAGCGTCTCTCTGCTAGCGTCTCTCTCTGCTAGCGTCATTCTCTGTTAGCGTCTCTCTGCTAGCGTCTCTCTCTGCTAGCGTCATTCTCTGCTAGCGTCTCTCTGCTAGCGTCTCTCTCTGCTAGCGTCATTCTCTGCTAGCGTCTCTCTGCTAGCGTCTCTCTCTGCTAGCGTCTCTCTCTAATCCCCTCCTCTCTCTCTGCTAGCGTCTCTCTCTAATCCCCTCCTCTCTCTCTGCTAGCGTCTCTCTCTAATCCCCTCCTCTCTCTCTGCTAGCGTCTCTCTCTGCTAGCGTCTCTCTCTAATCCCCTCCTCTCTCTCTGCTAGCGTCTCTCTCTGCTAGCGTCTCTCTCTAATCCCCTCCTCTCTCTCTGCTAGCATCTCTCTAATCCCCTCCTCTCTCTCTGCTAGCGTCTCTCTCTTCTAACGTCTCTTTCTGCTAGCGTCTCTCTCTGCTAGCGTCATTCTCTGCTAGCGTCTCTCTCTGCTAGCATCTCTCTCTAATCCCCTCCTCTCTCTCTGCTAGCGTCTCTCTCTGCTAGCGTCATTCTCTGCTAGCGTCTCTCTGCTAGCGTCTCTCTCTGCTGGCGTCTCTCTGCTAGCGTCTCTCTCTGCTAGCGTCTCTCTCTAATCCCCTCCTCTCTCTCTGCTAACGTCTCTCTCTGCTGGCGTCTCTCTGCTAGCGTCTCTCTCTGCTAGCGTCTCTCTCTAATCCCCTCCTCTCTCTCTGCTAACGTCTCTCTCTGCTAGCGTCTCTCTCTGCTAGCGTCTCTCTCTGCTAGCGTCATTCTCTGCTAGCGTCTCTCTGCTAGCATCTCTCTCTGCTGGCGTCTCTCTGCTAGCGTCTCTCTCTGCTAGCGTCTCTCTCTAATCCCCTCCTCTCTCTCTGCTAACGTCTCTCTCTGCTGGCGTCTCTCTGCTAGCGTCTCTCTCTGCTAGCGTCTCTCTCTAATCCCCTCCTCTCTCTCTGCTAGCGTCTCTCTCTGCTAGCGTCTCTCTCTGCTAGCGTCTCTCTAATCCCCTCCTCTCTCTCTGCTGGCGTCTCTCTGCTAGCGTCTCTCTCTGCTAGCGTCTCTCTCTAATCCCCTCCTCTCTCTCTGCTAACGTCTCTCTCTGCTGGCGTCTCTCTGCTAGCGTCTCTCTCTGCTAGCGTCTCTCTCTAATCCCCTCCTCTCTCTCTGCTAGCGTCTCTCTCTGCTGGCGTCTCTCTCTGCTAGCGTCTCTCTAATCCCCTCCTCTCTCTCTGCTAACGTCTCTCTCTGCTAGCGTCTCTCTCTGCTAGCGTCTCTCTCTAATCCCCTCCTCTCTCTCTGCTAACGTCTCTCTCTGCTAGCGTCTCTCTCTGCTAGCGTCTCTCTCTGCTAGCGTCATTCTCTGCTAGCGTCTCTCTGCTAGCATCTCTCTCTGCTGGCGTCTCTCTGCTAGCGTCTCTCTCTGCTAGCGTCTCTCTCTAATCCCCTCCTCTCTCTCTGCTAACGTCTCTCTCTGCTGGCGTCTCTCTGCTAGCGTCTCTCTCTGCTAGCGTCTCTCTCTAATCCCCTCCTCTCTCTCTGCTAGCGTCTCTCTCTGCTAGCGTCTCTCTCTGCTAGCGTCTCTCTAATCCCCTCCTCTCTCTCTGCTGGCGTCTCTCTGCTAGCGTCTCTCTCTGCTAGCGTCTCTCTCTAATCCCCTCCTCTCTCTCTG
>CM040834.1:35884332-35891832 GCA_022828995.1 Vimba vimba
ACTCTACCTTGTCTGTGGACATCGTTCATTCCAAAGCCGCGTGTGTGCGACAGACTGCGGTAGGCTAAATTATTTAGACAGCGGTAATGGACAATTCCGCTTCCATCCTGTAGGGCGACCGAAGAGGAAAAGTTCTTTAGTGTTGCTATAACATTTTCATTTAGTCTCGTGAACATGTTTATAAAACATGGACCTTTATTTTTATTAAATGGGCTTACGTCTGCTAAATGTAAACTAATTTATACGCACAAACTGGGTGCCAGTGTGATGAGAACATGCAGCCAGATTCGGTTCGAAGTCGTGCATCTTCGGAAGCGGACCCGCGCGGAAAGTTACAAAAAATGCCGTGCACACCGCCATGCGAAATGGGGTCTCGCGCACTAAACGCGCACGACCGCCCACTCAACGATTACGTCATTTTTGCCGCGCGCACCTTCGCGCTCGTGCGGACGCGGCGAGTATAAACCAAGCTAAAAGTTCAACTTTTAAACAACTAGATCTTTATTCCAGTCGCTTTTGTTACACGTTCTGTTCTGTGTGAATGGCCTCTTTCATTGCAGATTATTAGTTCAAAGTACAAGCAAACAGTCAATACTGTACTAATAATCCATGCATGATCTGTTTACAACAACTCATAACACACACACACACACACACACACTATCTCTCTATCTCTCTCTCTCTCTCTCTCTCTCTCTCTCTCTCTCTCTCTCTCTCTCTCTCTCTCTCTCTCTCACACACACACACACACACACTATGAAGCGTTGTGATGATCAGCACCTGCTTCTTCCTCCGCCGCGTCCCCGTCCTCTTTGCGCGCCGCCCCTTCGTCCTTCTGCCGCGCCGCGCACAGGCACCGGTAGTCCTGGAACACCGCGAGCCCGAGCACGTTCACTGCGAGCCCGAGCGCGCCCACGATCAGCACCAGGGTTGGGTCATCGATGGCCTGGGGCATCGCGAGCCTCTTCAGCGACTCCATGGACACGGAGAAGCAGAGCGCCGCGAGGAACACCGCGTTGGCCAACGCGCCCACCACCTCCGCGCGGCCCATGCCGTAGGTGAAACGCCCCGAGCCGACGCGCCGCGACACGCGCGCCGCCGTCAGCCCGACGCACAGCGACAGTATATCCGACAGCATGTTGAAGGAGTCGGACACCAGCGCGATGGAGTTCCCCATGTAACCCGCCACGATCTCGGCCACGAAGAAGACCACGGTGATGACGAGCATCAGGATCAGGCGGCACGTCTTCCCGCTGTAGCGGCCCATGATGGAGTGTGTGTGTGATGGAGAGTGTGTGTGAGACGCAGGTGCGCTCGTCTATCGCGCGTGTTCAGGTGTGTGTGAGCTGCAGGTGTGTGTGATGGTGTGTGAGCTGCAGGTGTGCTCGTCTCTGCTCATCACCTGGAGTCTCACGCTGCCGAGCATGAGTTGGCAGTTTTACACACACACACACACACACACACACACACCGATGATTCAGCGCGAGCGTCTCAAGTCAAGTCCCCTTTATTTACAGCGCGTTTTACAACACTGAGTGTTTCACAGCAGCGTTACACAGATAACAGGAGAATAATGCAACAGAGTTTGTTTCCAGAAGAAAATAGCATCAGTCCGGCTGAAGTCAGTTCAGTGATGGGTCATTTTTGTTGTAAAAAAAAAAAAAAAAGAGTTATTAATTTAGTTCATTTATATATATATATATATATCCTCTCTGGAGAAAGCCGTGATGTCATCGCTCAGTTCAGTTCTCATATAATGCTGTAATGGAGGCAGAGCAATAATATTGTTGAATATTAAATGAAATGGCGTCTCCTCGCGCGCTGTTGTGCTGCTGGATTCCTCTCACTGTCACCTTTGGACACACACACACACACACACACACACACCCGGCGGGTTTCTTTCCTGCTTACACTCAGTGTCTCAGGGTTAGTTAGTGAGTGCAGGTCAGCCGGGTTACTGTTCTCCGAGCTCAGCGCTTCTGCTCACTGTAAAACAGTCGGATAATAACTCACCTGCGATTACATGAGCGCGATAAGAGTCTGCTGACTGACAGCTTACATCTCGGGTCATAAAACCTCTATATATAATGAGCTATTTCACCTTTATATTCTCTCTCGTGTCCTCAAACAACTCACACGTGCACTCTTAGAAATAAGGCTCTTTACCTTCGAATCTTTATTTATTCCACAAAAGGTTCTTTAGATTAAGAACAATAGTTATTTTAATAAAGGTTCCAAAAAGGGGTTTTCAGAAGAAGAACCATTTCCCCGAAGAACCTTTCAGCAATCAGTCCTTAAAGAGCCATTTCTTTCTTAGTGTGAAGTACATTTTAATAATCTGAAGAAACTTTTGTGCAATGGAAAGATTCAATGGATGTTTTAGTCCAGTCAGCTTTACTTCTACAGTCCAGGCGTTTCAGAGCATCTTCAGAGCATCTCTACAGCGATAACACGGACATGATGCGTTTGGTCTGTAGTTCAGCTGAAGATCCACTGCAAAGATCATCCATTATCAAATTAGTTTATTTAATCTATAAAGCAGTTTTGTAGAAATATTGTTGAATATTAAGTGACCTCAAGGTTAGATGTTCTTTACTGGAACCATCAGTGTCACTGAAAGGTTCGTTGGGGAACCAGAAATGGTTCTTCTGTGGAAACCCTAACCCTATTTCTAAGAGTAAGAAGCAGTTATTTTTAACATGCTGATGTGTGTGTGGTGTCAGTAAACATGTGTTTGACCAGCAGAAATGAGGTTTTGTTCCAGTGTACGTGACCAGGGCTTGAATGACAGTAGATGTAAGATAAAACCCTTCCGTCACCTCTAGTTAATACTCACACACACACACACACACACACACACAGAACAGAAGATGATCCTCTGTGATGTTTGATGAAGCACGTTCTCCTCAGACTGCAGAACACTGAGCTTCACTGCCCTCTGCTGGAGAACACAGCACATCTTCATCTTCATCTTCATCCCCAGTCCAACATCATATACAACAACATGAAGCTCAAGCTAAACACCACTGAGATTAGAAACATCACACACTGCAAACATAATGAACAGAAAATGCTTTAATGAAAGGATAAATATAGAGAAGCAGAAAACGGGTCACACTTTTACATCACAAACAAACGAACACTAAAGAGAAGCGATCATAAGCATGTGAGGAATTTGCTGAGAATTACAGAACAATAAAGTTTCAGACGCAGAACTGAGGAGCTTTAGGAACAAATCCAGCCGTGAACACGCCGGTAATCGCTTCACACACACTCAACGCACCAAAGGCAGAGCGCGGGATCTTTAGAGTGTGTGTGTCGAGAACTAATGGGATCTTTAGAGTGTGTGTGTGTTCTCTTCACTCAGAGCAATGCCTTCATCACAGCGCTGACAGAAACCTGTTCGACCAGAAGAGAAGCTTCAGACCCTCCAGTCATGAATCCTGAACCGGTTTGTTCAGCTCTCGACTGCAGGGAAGAGAAAGCAGCGCACAGATGATGATGAGACACACTCTTCATCGCCACTGGGCGATCTATAAACTATCAGGGAAACCGTGAGTTTGGAGAGATCAGTGGAGTAGTGATTCATCATCCTTTAACTCCTGTGATCCTGACAGCAGAAACGAGAGCCTCACACACACACACACACACACACACACTCCTGTCTGTGCTGGGATTGCTGTGGTTCGACTGTCTTCAGCTCAGCTTCTGCTCTCAGAGAACGAGATGAAACACATTCCACTAGTCGATTTCTCAGTGATTCCCCAGTATTTTCAGAGGCGTGCATCTCTCTGTTCTAGTGAATCTGCAGGTTTCATCATGTGTCATAATATCGAGTTTTGGAAAGATGGTGAGAAAACTCATTATTGAACTAATCTAATCAGTATCTACAGATCTGTAAATGTGTTGCATAACGTTCACTGAGAACAACACTGAGCTGAAGCTGAGCTGAAGACACGGCACAGCAGTGATGGCACAGACACGCAGAACGAAGCAGTTTTCTGGCTCTAACACTCACAGAGAGGAAAGATGCTTATGAATTTCTGTCAGTGTTTATAGAAATAATATGAATTCACATTCCTTCATGAGCCTCATCATTTCTGTAGTTGCAGCCAATTAAAGAGGAGATTTTTCAGCGTCAAATGTGTGTTTATTTGTAAATCTATCTAGATAAAATCATGTTTCTCTGCGAGGAGGTGGGCTGACGGAGATCATGTGACCGGGCTGACGGAGGTCACGTGACTCAGGAGGCGTCTGATGAAGGTCACGTGACCGGGCTGACGGAGGTCACGTGACTCAGGAGGCGTCTGATGAAGGTCACGTGACCGGGCTGACGGAGGTCACGTGACTCAGGAGGCGTCTGACGGCACGTGCTCCTCGAAGCCCTCGCTCTCCCGCACCAGCGCTCGCTCCAGGATCACTCGGCCCTCTTTATAGCGCTGGCTGTCCTCTGTGGCGAACTCGTAGATCCAGCCCAGTTTACTGTTGCAGTTCTTACAGCTCACGTCCCGAACCATGTGTCTGCCCGTCAACATCACACGGTCCTGCACCTCACTGTACTGCAGGTTCACCACCTGAGGACACACACACACACACACACACACACACACACACGTTACACACGGTCCTGCACCTCGCTGTACTGCAGGTTCACCACCTGAGGACACACACACACACACACACACACACACACACACACACACACACACACACGTTACACACGTTACACACGGTCCTGCACCTCACTGTACTGCAGGTTCACCACCTGAGGACACACACACACACACACACACACACACACACACACACACACACACACACGTTACACACGTTACACACGGTCCTGCACCTCACTGTACTGCAGGTTCACCACCTGAGGACACACACACACACACACACACACACACACACACACACACACACACGTTACACACGTTACACACGGTCCTGCACCTCACTGTACTGCAGGTTCACCACCTGAGGACACACACACACACACATTCACTCACTCACTCACTCACTCACTCACTCACTCACTCACTCACTCACTCACTCACTCTCTTTATAGTATAAATGATAAATCACGTTTGAGATTTGTGCTGGCTACTGTATACAGGCCACCAGGGCACCATACAGACTTTATCAAAGAATTTGCAGACTTTCTATCAGAATTAGTATTGACTGCAGATAAAGTACTAATTGTTGGTGATTTTAATGTACACATCGATAATGAAAAAGATGCATTGGAATTGGCATTTAAAGACATTCTTAACTCTATTGTAGTTAGACAACACGTGTCAGGACCTACTCACCGTCGTAATCATACTCTAGATCTAATATTATCACACGCAATAGATGTTGATGCCGTTGAAATTCTGCAGCAGAGCGATGACATCTCAGATCATTATCTAGTCTTGTGTAAACTTCATTTAGCCAAGGCTGCAAAGCCGACTCCGTGTTACAAATATGTTCGACCTATCACTTCTGCCACTAAAGATTGCTTTATTAATAATCTTCCTGATCAGTTTCATCATCTCAGCATCCCAGATAGCTTAGAAGAACTAGATATTACAACAGAAACTTTTAACTCTCTCTTTTCCAGCACTTTAGACACAGTTGCTCCGTTGCGCTTAAAGAAGATTAAAGAAAATAGTCCAACGCCGTGGTACAGCGAGCACACTCGGGCCCTTAAGAGAGCAGCCAGAGAGATGGAGCGCAACTGGAAGAAAACAAAACTAGAGGTATTTCGCATTTCATGGAAGGAGAGCTCGATTACTTACAGAGAGGCTTTAAAAGCTGCTAGATCTGCTTATTTTTCAACCCTATTAGAAGAAAATAAACATAATCCTAGGTATTTATTTGAAACAGTGGCTAAACTAACGAAAAATAAAGCTTCAAGCCCAGAAGTTTTCAAGCAACACAGCAGTAATGACTTTATGAACTTCTTCACTAACAAGATTGATAATATCAGGGACAAAATTATAACTATGCAACCGTCTACTACAGTATCGCATCAGGCAGTGCATTGTAGTCTCCCTGAGGAAAAATTTGATTCATTCGTTGCTATTGGAGAGGAAGAATTCGTTAAACTCGTTAAATCATCTAAATCAACAACATACATGTTAGACCCTATACCGACTAAGCTACTGAAAGAGATGCTTCCAGAGATCATAGATCCTCTTCTTAATATCATTAATTCGTCTTTGTCTCTAGGATACGTACCAAAAAACTTTAAGCTGGCTATGATTAAACCGCCTGTTAAAAAAACGCAACTTGATCCTACAGAATTAGTCAATTACAGGCCGATCTCGAATCTACCTTTTCTGTCAAAGATACTAGAAAAGGCAGTCTCCTCACAACTGTGTTCCTTTCTTGAAAGAAATGATATCTGAGGATTTCCAGTCCGGATTTAGACCGTACCATAGTACTGAGACTGCTCTCGTTAGAGTCACACATGATTTGCTCTTATCATCCGATCGTGGTTGTGTCTCTCTATTAGTGTTACTCGATCTTAGTGCTGCATTTGACACCATTGACCACAACATTCTTTTAAATAGACTCAAACATTATGTTGGCATTAGTGGAATTGCACTAGCATGGTTTAAATCACACTTATCTGACCGTTATCAGTTTGTAGCAGTAAATGAAGAGATGTCTCATCGATCACAAGTTCAGTATGGCGTACCACAAGGCTCAGTACTAGGACCCCTGCTGTTCACTCTGTACATGCTACACACACACACACACACACACACACACAGTACATGCTACACACACACACACACACACACACAGTACATGCTACACACACACACACACACACACACACACACACACACACACACACACACACACTCTGTACATGCTACACACACACACACACACACACACACACACACACACACACACACACACACACACACACACACACACACACACACACTCTGTACATGCTACCCTTAGAAGATATCATTAGGAAACATGGAATTAGCTTTCACTGTTATGCTGATGATACTCAGCTCTATATTTATTCAAAACCTGACGAAACTTATCAATTCACAAAATTAACGGAATGCAGCTGATATAAAAAATTGGATGACTCGTAATTTCCTACTTCTAAATTCTGAAAAAACAGAGTTTCTAATTATTGGACAAAAAACTTCCTCACGTAATAACCTAGAATACTGTCTAACACTTGATGGCTGCTCTGTTAAGTCTTCGTCGTCGGTTAGGAACCTGGGTGTGTGTGTGTGTGTGTGTGTGTGTGTGTGTGTGTGTGTGTGTGTATGTTTGTGCTCTTTGATACCAATCTTTCATTTGAAAGTCACGTGTCTAGTATCTGTAAAACCGCATTTTTCCATCTTAAAAATATATCTAAATTACGTCATATGCTCTCATTGACAAATGCGGAACAGTTAGTTCATGCGTTCATGACCTCAAGGCTAGATTACTGTAATGCTCTACTGGGTGGTTGCCCTGCACGCTTAATAAACAAACTAC
>CM040834.1:35896832-35919332 GCA_022828995.1 Vimba vimba
TGAAATGATGCTGTTTTAATCAGTCAAACCTTCAGGAAATTAAATATCATTGTTATAAACAGCAGAGAGTAGACATTAACTGTGTTTCTATTAATAATCTGTCATTTAAAGGTTAGAGGTCATCCTCTGGATGTGTGTTCTCAGAAGGGCCCTACAGTGTGTGTGTGAGTGAGTGTGTGTGAGACCTGAGGATGATGATGATGATGATGATGATGATGATGGGCTGTTGTGTTTCTCTAAATATATTGTGGCATGTGCCTCCAGAGATATGATTATATATTTATACTGTACTATATTTATACTCTGACGCGTCGGCTCTTCACACACAGATATCACGGTTTACTCACTTCATCCAGTGATATTGTTGATTTAAAGCAGCTCTACAGGGTCATTATTCAGGTCAAGTTCTGATCTCAGTGTCAGTGTCAGTGCAGCCGATCCATAATACTGGACACTGTCTTTTACAACTAATGATGAAGACAGATGTGTGTGTGTCTCTCTCTCTGTGTCTCTCTGTGTCTCTCTCTCTCTGTGTCTCTGTCTCACTCTCTCTCTCTGTCTCTCTCTCTCTGTCTCTCTCTCTCTCTCTCTGTCTCACTCTCTCTCTCTCTGTCTCACTCTCTCTCTCTCTGTGTCTATAACCCTATACTGGACACTGTGTCTTTTACAGCTAATGATGAAGACAGATGTGTGTGTGTGTCTCTCTCTCTCTCTGTGTCTCTGTGTCTCTCTCTCTCTCTGTCTCACTCTCTCTCTCTCAATTTCAATTTTTCAATTTCATGTTGCTTTATTGGCATGACAAAAAAAAATGCATCTGTGTTGCCAAAGCATAAGAACAAACATATATAAACAACAACAAGGAGTTAATACATCTGATATAGTAATACAAGTAAACAGGATAATTATGATATAGATGCAGATACTAAACACATTCTGTGCATGTCCCTCAAAGAGTACATTGAAACAATAATATATATATATATACATATAAAAAAAAGAGAATACAGACAAACAAAATAATAATAATAATAATAATATATATATATATATATAATACATAACTTGTATAAATACCTCTTAAACAATTTTCTATTTGTTTTACTTGTATTGTGGCAGGAGAAGACATATTTAGCTGCTAGCCATGCTGTGCTTTTATCTTCCCCTAATAAAAAAGGAAGCTTTTTGTCCTCAGTGTAGGTAGTGAAGCCTGGTATATGTTTTTCAAATTTTTGGAAATATTTGTTTCTTAAGTCTTCATATTTGGGACATGTACATAGGAAATGTAATTCTGTTTCGATATCCTGGTGGCAGTGTGTACAGACTCGTTCCTCTCTTGGTCTCCACACTTTTAAATGTCTCTTTCAATCTCCAGCTCGTGGTCACTGACTCTGTATTTTGTTAAAATTCGTATTTCTTTTGGATTTTTTGTTTTGAGATATTCGGCCAATTGGATATCTCTGTTCAGGGATTGATAACAGAGGAGTTTGTGTTGTATTTTATTTTCATTTTGCCATTGTTCTGTATACTCGTCTTTTAATTTAGTTTCAAATCTTTTGATTGAAGACTGAGGATTGTGTCTGTGGCGACTCTGATGCTCAGTGCACCTGTCTCTCTCTCTACCTGTCTCTCTCTCTACCTGTCTGTCCACTACTGACTGTGTTTATCTCCGTGTACCTCTGAGCCAGCTGGTCCAGGGGGTGGACGTCTGAACCCCGCTGGTTGCTCAGGAGAGCTTTGTATGCAATAGAATTTTTATCAGCTTGATTTAAATGCTGCCAAAATTTAATTGACCTTTTTTGGATTTGGATTTTCAGAGGGAATATACCGAGTTCTGCTCTGCATGCGTTGTTTGGGGTGTTTGGGCGAACTTTTAGAATAATTTTACAGAATTCCAGTTGCAGTTTTTCAGTGGGAGTTTTATCCCAGTTTTTAAATTCTGGATTCGAAATCGGGCCCCAAACTTCGCTTCCGTAGAGCATTATTGGTGTAATCAGAGAATTGTAGATTTTTAGCCAAATTCTTGCGGGGATATTTGTTTTTCCAAATTTGCATTTGATTGCATACAAAGCTCTCCGAGCTTTATTACATAGTGTGTTTATGGCCAGGTTGAAACTCCCTGATGCACTAATTTCAACCCCTAAGTAATTATATGAACCCTTTTGTTCTAGTCTGGTGTTGCCCAGAGTGAAGTTGTAACTCTGTCTATTTCCCAGAGATCTGGCTCTCCTCTGAAATACCAGAACACTGGTCTTTTTCAGATTGACTGTCAGTGCCCATTTCTGACAGTACTGCTCTAGGACGGACAGGCCCTGCTGTAAACCTTCTTCTGTTGGGGACAACAGAACCAGATCGTCGGCATAGAGCAGGAACTTGATGTTGGTATCATGAAGAGTGAGACCTGGGGCTGCAGATTGTTCCAGCATGGTTGCTAGTTCATTGATGTAAATGTTAAACAGTGTTGGACTCAAACTGCATCCCTGTCTCACGCCACGCCCTTGCTTGAAGAATTCTGTTCTTTTGGAGCCAATTTTTACTGCACATTTATTTTCTGTGTACAGTGATTTAATAGTGTCATAGACTTTACCCCCTATCCCGCTTTCGATAAGTTTGTAAAAAAGCCCATCATGCCATATTGTGTCAAAAGCTTTTTTGAAGTCTATAAAACATGCAAATATTTTCCCATTTTTAATTTTGGTGTAGTTTTTAATAAGGGTGTGGAGAGTATAAATGTGGTCTGATGTACGATATTTTGGTAAAAAGCCAATTTGATTTTTACCTAAGACATTGTGCTTGGTGAGAAAGGACAGTATTCTGGCGTTAATAATACTGCAGAAAACCTTCCCCAGACTACTGTTCACACTAATGCCTCTGTCTCTCTGTCTCTCTGTCTCACTCTTCTCTCTCTGTCTCTCTGTCTCTCTCTCTCTGTCTCTCTCTCTCTCTCTCTCTCTCTCTCTCTCTCTCAAATTTCAAATTCAAATTCAAAGGGGCTTTATTGGCATGAAAGTTTTTGAAACAATGTTGCCAAAGCATATACAAAATATACAAATAAATTATATACGTAATATATACAAACATAATAAAACAGTTATATGAACAATAAAAAAAAAAAAAAAAATCTAATAAAAACTTTACTATATATAAGTTATGAAACTTAACACAATGTTTGCTTAACACAATGTTTGGATATATTTGTGTGTGTGTGTCGGTCACTCACTGCCCCTCAGGTTGTGGCATGTTTGTACATATTGGGCAGCAAGATAAGTTCTGTCTCCTTCTCCCAGGAGAAAGTTTAATTTAGAAATTTCATTCAGGTCTTTGAAATTTGGGATTATATAGTTAAATTTGTTAAAGTAAAGGTTCCTTGTGTCTTTGAACGCTTCACATTGTAGGAGAAAATCTCTCTCTCTGTTTCTCTCTCTCTCTCTCTCTCTCTCTCTCTCTCTCTCTCTCTCTCTCTCTCTCTCTCTCTCTCTCTCTCTCTCTCTCTCTCTCTTTTGAAAGCAAATGTCCATTTTGTGATCAGAGGGAAACTATTTTTGACTGTTTTGTACATTGTGATAGGCAGGGGCGTTTCTAGGTTTTAAAAACACCAGGGGCTGAGCCCGAAACATCAGGGGCTGGGTAACAAGATAACATGATTCGATACAGAGAATAATGTATATTTTAGGCCTATATGCAGGGGGCAGACTGGTTAAAAAAATTCAGTCCTGGCACTGTAGCCACACCAGGCCATATTAGCACACAGACACACACATTAAAATGTGAGGTAGTTAGGAGGGTTTGGGGGCATGTGGACTCGTGCTGCTTGCCACTTTGCCTAATAATAATTATCAATAAATTCTGTTTTTTTGAGATCCGGGGCTATAAAAAAAACATGCCCATGTCTAACGACGCGCCTGGTGATAGGCTTTAAAGCTTATTTTTGATGCTTAATTTCATGTTTGTGGATTTTAAAATAATACTTTTTAAAGGTTGGTTTCATTTTTGGTTTCAATTTTAGGGAGAAAAAATGGAATGGAATGTGAGTTATATTATATATGCGAACACAATCAGAGTTATATTAAAAAATGTCCTTGCCATAAAAGTGCATCTATCCGCCATAAAAGTGCATGGATGCACAGAAACTGCCATTATAAAGCTTGGAAGAGCCAGGACATTTTTTAATATAACTCTGATTGTATTGTTCTGAAAGAAGAATGTCATATACACCTAGGATGACTTGAGGGAGAGTAAATCATGGGCTAATTTTCATTTTTGGGTGAACTATCCCTTTAATAAAGTGTTATAACCCCCCCCCCCCCAGCTGTCCTCTGATTGGCCGCTGGTCTGACGGAGCAGTGATGCGGCTGCTGATGGTGCTGATGGAGGTCTAGGCGTGGGATGTTACGCTGGACGGTGCACCTGGAGGGCGGCCCGCGGCGGGTCAACCACGCGGCAGTGGCGGTCGGGCACAAGGTGTACTCGTTCGGCGGGTACTGCTCGGGGGAAGACTACGACACGCTCCGGCAGATCGACGTGCACGTCTTCAACACCGGTGAGGGACAAACCTGCCGCTCACACTCATATGCAAATCAACTCAACACCGTATTCAAATTCTGATGAAAGTCTCATGTGTCTGAACACATGACATCACATGCATTATATTATAGCTGAGCATCAGTCATAGGGCGTTACTTTGACACACTCATCTCTGACTGATAACAGAATACTTCTTAAATTGTAACATTGAAACAAGCATTTCCGGTAACACTTTACAATAAGGTTCATTACATTATTCGAACAGCTGGATTTTTATTAAGTAACATTAACGAAGATTAATAAATACAGTAACAAATGCACTGCTCATTGTTAGGTCATGTTAGTTAATACATTAACTAGTGTTAACTAACGAACCTTATTGTAAAGTGTTACCGCATTTCTTGTGAAGATGCTTTGAAACAATGTAATAGTGGAAAGTGCTATACAAATAAAGTTTAATTGAGTTAAACTGAATGGTGTTTTTGAGGTTTGCTGGATCCGTATGTGAGCGTCTTGTGTGTCTGCAAGCATCTTGTGTGTGTGTGTGTGTATATGTATGTGTGTGAGTGTCTCTTGTGTGTGTGTGTGTGTGTCTGCGAGTGTCTCATGTGCGTATGTGTGTGTGTCGGCAGTGTCTCTGCGCTGGACGAAGCTGCCGCCGGTGCGCACCGGAGGACGAGAACACACTCGGGAGGTTCCCTACATGCGCTATGGACACACTGCTGTCCTGCTGGACGAGACCATCTTCATCTGGGGCGGCAGGAACGACACAGAGGGCGCGTGTAACGTGCTGTACGCCTTCGACGTCAGTAGGTGGCGCTCGCACAAGCTCACACAGACTCTTGCAGACTCATTCAGACTCATTCAGACTCACTCAGACTCATGCAGACTCTTGCAGACTCTTGCAGACTCACTCAGACTCACTCTAACTCACTCTGGCTCACTCTGGCTCACTCTGGCTCACTCAGACTCACTCAGACTCACGCAGACTCACTCTGACTCACGCAGACTCACTCAGACTCACTCAGACTCACTCAGACTCTTGCAGACTCACTCTGACTCACGCAGACTCACTCTGACTCACTCAGACTCACTCAGACTCTTGCAGACTCACTCAGACTCACATAGACTCACTTTGACTCACGCAGACTCACTCAGACTCACTCAGACTCACGCAGACTCACTCTGACTCACGCAGACTCACTCTGACTCACTCAGACTCACGCAGACTCACTCAGACTCACTCAGACTCACTCAGACTCACGCTGACTCACTCAGACTCACTCAGACTCACTCAGACTCTTGCAGACTCATGTAGACTCACTCTGACTCACTCAGACTCACTCTGACTCACGCAGACTCACTCTGACTCACTCAGACTCTTGCAGACTCACTCTGACTCACGCAGACTCACTCTGACTCACTCAGACTCAAGTAGACTCACTCAGACTCACTCAGACTCTTGCAGACTCACTCTGACTCACTCAGACTCACGTAGACTCACTCAGACTCTTGCAGACTCACGCAGACTCACGCAGACTCACTCAGACTCACTCTGACTCACGCAGACTCACTCTGACTCACTCTGACTCACGCAGACTCACTCTGACTCACTCAGACTCACGCAGACTCACGCAGACTCACTCTGACTCACTCAGACTCACACAGACTCACGCAGACTCACTCTGACTCACTCAGACTCTTGCAGACTCACTCTGACTCACACAGACTCACTCAGACTCACTCAGACTATCGCAGACTCACTCTGACTCACGCAGACTCACTTAGACTCACGCAGACTCGCGCAGGCTCACTCTGACTCACTCAGACTCACGCAGACTCACTCTGACTCACTCAGACTCTTGCAGACTCACTCTGACTCACACAGACTCACTCAGACTCACTCAGACTATCGCAGACTCACTCTGACTCACGCAGACTCACTTAGACTCACTCAGACTCTTGCAGACTCACTCTGACTCACGCAGACTCACGCAGACTCACTCAGACTCTTGTAGACTCACTCTGACTCACGCAGACTCACTCTGACTCACTCAGACTCACTGACTCACGCAGACTCACTCTGACTCACGCAGACTCACTCAGACTCTTGCAGACTCACTCTGACTCACACAGACTCACTCAGACTATCGCAGACTATCGCAGCTACACTCATTAACTAATGTTAACCAACTTTATTGTAAAGTATGATCATATTTCTAAAGAATGCACAAAAACATTTCTATTTGACAAAAGCAAGAGTTTCTCAGATCGGCTGCAGCATCAGTGTAACGTCATTGAGTAATGAGTGTAGAGTGTGTCCTGATTAAGAGGAATCCTCCTCATCCTCCTCGAGCGACACACACATGACACTCAGAAGAACCCAGTGGAGTCTGATGGTGTTTGTGTGACTGGCTCTGGTTGTGTGTTTCTCCTGCTAACGCTAGTTCTGTTCTCAGATCAGCACCGATGGTTCACCCCCAAGATATCGGGAACGGTTCCGGGCGCCAGAGACGGACACTCGGCCTGCGTTCTGGGAAAAGCCATGTTCATCTTCGGTGGATACGAGCAGCTGGTGTGTGTGTGTGTGTGTGTCTTCACTGATGACCTCAGTGCTAACGTGATGAACCTGTGTTTGAGACGTGTGTGTGCGTTTGTGTTCGTGTTCTCAGGCCGACTGTTTCTCCAACGACATTCACAAGCTGGACACCAGTAGCATGTGCTGGTCACTGGTCAACGCCCGGGTGAGTGTCTGTGTGTGTGTGTGTGTGAGAGTGAGAGTGTGTGAGAGTGTGTGTGTGTGTGTGAGTGTGTGTGAGAGTGTGAGAGTGTGTGAGAGTGTGTGTGAGTGTGAGAGTGTGTGTGTGTGTGTGAGAGTGAGAGTGAGAGAGTGTGTGTGTGAGAGTGAGAGTGTGTGAGAGTGTGTGTGTGTGTGTGTGAGAGTGTGTGAGAGTGTGTGAGAGTGTGTGAGAGTGTGTGTGAGAGTGTGAGAGTGTGTGAGAGTGTGTGTGAGTGTGTGTGTGTGTGAGAGAGAGAGAGTGTGTGAGAGTGTGTGTGAGTGTGTGAGAGTGAGTGTCAAGTCAAGTCAAGTCATCTTCATTTATATAGCGCTTTTAACAATGTAGATTGTTTCAAAGCAGCTTTACAGAGATAAACGTATAATTTAAGGTAACAGAGATTGTTTTGGCTTATAGCGGTTCTTTAATAGAGTTATTTTCCAGCTAAAGTTAGTTTTGATTGATTTGCTTCCGTCGCAAGGATCATTAGTTATTAAATTAGGGGCCGCTAAGACGACACCATTCTCTCTACACAGACTTTAAACACGAACCTGTGAGAAACGCTGATGGCGTTCACATGCGCATTAAGAACTGGTTCTATAGTTATGTGCGTTTGAATATATGTGTGCAGGTTTGGAATTCCCTACAAACCAAGCCTAAACAAAGTACTGGTGTTTCCTTATAAATTTTGATAAAGAATTTTATTTTATTTTGTCACTTCGGGGTAGGAACGCGAAACCGAAATTATCCCGTCAGTCAACGCCTTATCTGTAGAGTGGTAGAGGGATCCTCCATAGGGAGAGACTAGTTGGCACTTCAGCACTGCGTTGTCATCGGGTCCAGGCGAAGGTCCTTCGTCAGATCTGGATACGGCCTGGATCCGGCAGGCTGCGGGAAAACCTCGGGATAAACAAAGACACTAATATTAGCGTAGACGCCATTCTTCTCATGATGTAACGAGTACATCAGGATTTATGGGAAGTGTTCCCGGTTCCGGCTGACCTAATCTATGCAGCCTAACATTAAATTATAGAAGTCTATAATGTGTTATGTGAATGCTAGGTCAAAGAGATGTGTCTTTAATCTAGCTTTGAACTGACAGAGTGTGTCTGCTTCCCGGACAATGGTAGGAAGACTGTTCCAGAGTTTTGGTGCTAAATAGGAAAAGGATCTACCGCCAGCAGTCGATTTAGATATTCTAGGTATTATCAACTGGCCGGAATTTTGAGATCGCAATAGACGTGACGGACTATAATGCGTTAAGAGCTCGCTCAAGTACTGCGGAGCTAAACCATTTAGTGCTTTATAAGTAATCAGCAATATTTTAAAATTTATGCGATGTTTAATAGGGAGCCAGTGCAGTGTTGACAGAACTGGGCTAATATGGTCAAACTTCCTGGTTCTGGTAAGAACTCGAGCTGCTGCGTTTTGGAGCAGCTGTAGTTTGTTTATTAAGCGTGCAGGGCAACCACCCAGTAGAGCATTACAGTAATCTAGCCTTGAGGTCATGAACGCATGAACTAATTGTTCCGCATTTGTCAATGAGAGTATATGACGTAATTTAGATATATTTTTAAGATGGAAAAATGCGGTTTTACAGATACTAGACACGTGACTTTCAAATGAAAGATTGGTATCAAAGAGCACACACACGCACACACACACACACACACACACACACACACACACACACACTCACACACACACACACACACACAGGTTCCTAACCGACGACGAAGACTTAACAGAGCAGCCATCGAGTGTTAGACAGTATTCTAGGTTATTACGTGAGGAAGTTTTTTGTCCAATAATTAGAATCTGTTTTTTCAGAATTTAGAAGTAGGAAATTATGAGTCATCTAATTTTTTATATCAGCTGTGCATTCCGTTAATTTTGTGAATTGATAAGTTTCGTCAGGTTTTGAATAAATATAGAGCTGAGTATCATCAGCATAACAGTGAAAGCTAATTCCATGTTTCCTAATGATATCTTCTAAGGGTAGCATGTACAGAGTGTGTGTGTGTGTGTGTGTGTGTGTGTAGCATGTACAGAGTGTGTGTGTGTGTGTGTGTGTGTGTGAGGGTAGCATGTACAGAGTGTGTGTGTGTGTGTGTGTGTGTGTGTGTGTGTGTGTGTGTGTGTAGCATGTACAGAGTGAACAGCAGGGGTCCTAGTACTGAGCCTTGTGGTACGCCATACTGAACTTGTGATCGATGAGACATCTCTTCATTTACTGCTACAAACTGATAACGGTCAGATAAGTATGATTTAAACCATGCTAGTGCATTTCCCGTAATGCCAACATAATGTTCGAGTCTATTTAAAAGAATGTTGTGGTCAATAGTGTCAAATGCAGCACTAAGATCGAGTAACACTAATAGAGAGACACAACCACGATCGGATGATAAGAGCAAATCATTTGTGACTCTAACGAGAGCAGTCTCGGTACTATGGTACGGTCTAAACCCGGACTGAAAATCCTCAGATATCATTTCTTTCTAGAAAGGAACACAGTTGTGAGGATACTGCCTTTTCTAGTGTCTTTGACAGAAAAGGTTAGGGATGCACCGATTGGGAAATTCTGGGCCGATACCGATACCGATGTTTAACATAACAACTTGACCGATAGCCGATGCCGATGTTTTTTCTTTTTGTTATTTATTCCTTCTTTTGTGCCACGGAAACATACAAGTCTTTCGGCTCTTGATCACACTATCCTAGAATGAGCACAAATTCAATCAGACCAATTTATGAAACAAAAAAAAACATTTAATGTCACTTTCTGGTTGACATTAGTTATAACCTTATTTATGACAAGTTATTTTTCAGTTGTTATGAGGAGCAATATGAGAGAGAAATTTGGTAATCATTGTCTGACCCAACATAAAAAAAACATTATAATATTCATTTTATTTTTCGTGTTCGCATTTATGAGGGAAAAAACACGGGTGAATGTTCATACCAAAATATGAAATTTTAAGCGCGCACGCGCTCTTCTGCCTATAAGAACGAGCAGAGAGAGAGGGAGAGAGAGAGCCCCGGCCGCGCGCGCTCTCACTCACTATTCAGAGCGGTCAAGCTTCCCCGTACTTTTTGACAAGCATCCCTGACAGGGCGGCCAGAGCTTCTTTGCAGCTCAAGTCGGCGGCGGTGTGTACAGTTAACGCTCTATCTGTTGACGGCGCTGAGGGAAAAGCTCCCGCCACTGGAAGAAGCGGTCGCCGCCCATTTGTGTCCTCCTGCGCACCCATCAAAGCCGTGCAGAACGTCTTCAGCACTCGCGGATCGTGCATAAGTTACTCCGCCGCTTCGCCGCTGTTTCTGCTACACACCATGGTCGTTATTTTCTCGAGAAAAGGAGTTTTCTCATAGCGTTTGCAACGCAATACTCGTTCCCTTATTTCTCAGGGAACCGAGGTTAAAGTAACCGAGTACGTTCTGCCTTCCCTTCCACATGAGTCAGGTAACAAAACTGACAAAAATGTTTTTTATTTCACCCCAATGATGATATTTCATATAAATACGTAAACGCTCATTATCCTGTAGGCTATATAATTAAATTAATATAAAGGGGCGATTTGTCCACGAATGACTTAAATGAATAACTAGCCTACTAGTCGACTAGAAAAAACTTTTAGTCGGACGCAGCCCTTATTCCACATATTTTGCGAAATGAACGAGCGGAGCGGAATATTCAGAAATGCGCTTTTCACTCACGAGCTCTGATCGGAACAAACCTGATGAAAAGTGGGGCCGTGCCTGAGCTACAGGACATCGTCTTTCAAAACATAACCTGCGCGAAAGAGAGAAAAAAAAATGAATGCGTCATTGTACCCAGCACTTCTGAAAATGCACTTCCGAATGCGTCTCTGTCACCAGCACATTACAAACCAAACTGACACCCATGTGACAATGTCATTTTTATTTCCCGATGGCCGATGGCAATTAATGAGGCAAATATCGGCCGTTACCGATGTTCAGCCGATGCATCGGTGCATCCCTAGAAAAGGTAGATTTGAGATTGGCCTGTAATTGACTAATTCTGTAGGATCAAGTTGCGTTTTTTTAACAGGCGGTTTAATCATAGCCAGCTTAAAGTTTTTCGGTACGTATCCTAGAGACAAAGATGAATTAATGATATTAAGAAGAGGATCTATGACCTCTGGAAGCATCTCTTTCAGTAGCTTAGTCGGTATAGGGTCTAACATACATGTTGTCGATTTAGATGATTTAACGAGTTTAGTAAATTCTTCCTCTCCTATAGCAACGAATGAATCAAATTTTTCCTCCGGGAGACTACAATGCACTGCCTGATGCGAGACTGTAGTAGACGGTTGCATAGTTATAATTTTGTCCCTGATATTATCAATCTTGTTAGTGAAGAAGTTCATAAAGTCATTACTGCGGTGCTGCTTGGAAACTTCCGGGTTTGAAGCTTTATTTTTCGTTAGTTTAGCCACTGTTTCAAATAAATACCTAGGATTATGTTTATTTTCTTCTAATAGGGTTGAAAAATAAGCAGATCTAGCAGCTTTTAAAGCCTCTCTGTAAGCAATAGAGCTCTCTTTCTATGAGATGCGAAATACCTCTAGTTTTGTTTTCTTCCAGTTGCGCTCCATCTCTCTGGCTGCTCTCTTAAGGGCCCGAGTGTGCTCGTTGTACCACAGCGTTGGACTATTTTCTTTAATCTTCTTTAAGCGCAACGGAGCAACTGTGTCTAAAGTGCTGGAAAAGAGAGAGTTAAAAGTTTCTGTTGTAATATCTAGTTCTTCTAAGCTATCTGGGATGCTGAGATGATGAAACTGATCAGGAAGATTATTAATAAAGCAATCTTTAGCAGAAGTGATAGGTCTAACATATTTGTAACACGGAGTCGGCTTTGCAGCCTTGGCTAAATGAAGTTTACACAAGACTAGATAATGATCTGAGATGTCATCGCTCTGCTGCAGAATTTCAACGGCATCAACATCTATTCCGTGTGATAATATTAGATCTAGAGTATGATTACGGTGATGAGTAGGTCCTGACACGTGTTGTCTAACTCCAATTGAGTTTACAATGTCTTTAAATGCCAATCCCAATGCATCTTTTTCATTATCGATGTGTACATTAAAATCACCAACAATTAGTTCTTTATCTGCAGTCAATATTAATTCTGATAGAAAGTCCGCAAATTCGTTGATAAAGTCTGTATGGTGCCCTGGTGGCCTGTATACAGTAGCCAGCACAAATCTCAAATGTGATTTATCATTTACACTATATATTTTTACATTAAGCACCAATGCTTCAAAATAATTATATTTAAAACTTGATTTCTTAGTGGTTTTGAAAATATTACTATAGATTACAGCAACACCACCCCCTTTGCGTTTCAGACGAGGCTCATGTTTATAACAGTAATCTTGCGGGGTGGACTCATTTAAAGTAATGTAATTGTTTGGTTTTAGCCAGGTTTCTGTCAAACACAGCACATCTAGGTTATGGTCTGAAATCATATCATTAACAATGAGTGCTTTTGGAGTAAGCGATCGAATATTCAGCAACCCAAGCTTTAGCATTTGCTCATCTGTATTATAGCTGTTTTTTATTTGTTGAACATCAATTAAATTTTTAACCTTAGATGGGTTTAAATGTTTTTTGGATTTCCAAGTTCGGGGAACAGACACAGTCTCTATATGATGATATCTAGGTGAAAGAGGCTCTATGTGATGGGATTTATCTGACCTTGGTGACGCGAGGCCGCTAGCAGACGGTCGGTTTAGCCAGTCTGTCTGCTTCCTGACCTGAGCCCCAGATTGTCATGTTTGAGCTCTAAGACTATGAGCCATATTACTAGAGAGAAGAGCAGCACCATCCCAGGAGGGATGAAGACCATCTCTTTTCAACAGGTCAGGTTTGCCCCAAAAACTTTTCCAATTGTCTATGAATTCTATATTATTAAGCGGACACCACAGAGACAGCCAACCGTTAAGCGAACACAATCTACTAACTATCTCATCACTCCTGCGAAAAGGAAGGGGGCCAGAGCAAATTACAGTGCTTGACATCGTACTTGCAAGTTCACACACCTCTTTAATATTAATTTTGGTCGAACATCATTAGTGCTGACGTGAATAATGATCTTAGAGAATTTACGATTAGCATTAGCCAGCACTTTTAAATTTGCTTTGATGTCAGGCGCTCTGGCTCCCGGCAAACATGTGACTATGGTGGTTGGTGTCTCTATTTTCACGTTCCGTGTAATAGAATCGCCAATAACTAGGGCACAATCATTCTCAGTGGGTGTTTCACTGAGCGGGGCAAATCGATTTGTTATGGTAATCGGAACGGAAGAGTGGTTTTTAGATCCGCGACTAGAGCGATCCCTCACTGTCACCCATTTGCCCGGCTGCGCAGGCTCTACTTCAGCCGGAACCGACTCATGTAAAGAGTTCACTATGCTAGGCGCATCCAAAGCAGTATTTAAATATCTAGCACTCTTACTATCCTCAATTAAGTTTTGGATGCGTGTCTCTAATTCTGAAATCTTCTCTGTCAGCCTAACTGTCTCCTTACATTTATCACATATAAATCCTATATTGCCGACAGAGAAGGCTATGCTAATCATGTGACATGAAGTGCAGGTGACAATAACAGGACAAGACATTACTCACTGTGTTTGTTGACTGATTCTTACTCACCTGAGCTTTTTATGAACTCAAAGGCGCGGGCGCGCGAGAGAAAAATAAATAAATAAAAATAGCTGAGCGCACGGGTGGCGCGTTAACAGGCTAGCGAATTACTAGCGTGTTGTGCTAGTAGTAACGGAAGCTAGCGATGTCAGGTTAATCTGAGATGTTGGGAAAGATGTGTTTTAGAAGTATAAACAACTAGAAATTGTAGTAAATGATGGTTCAAAACAAAGAAATACAAGGCTTAAACGGAGCTTACAGCACCGAAGCAAACACACTCACAGCAGGCAGCGAGGCAGACAGGAGCAATCGATCAGGAGACAGCTGTGTGCAATGATCAGTGATGAGTTCAGAGTGTGAGAGTGTGAGAGTGTGTGTGAGTGTGTGAGAGTGAGAGTGTGAGTGTTACGCCCTTAATAGGGAGCAACAGTGAAGGAGGAAGAAACGTTTACGGCGGTTACAATACTCTTTTTATTTACACATTCTTCATATCAAAGACTGTCTCTCAAGTTCTCGCAATACGCCGCAACGCCGATCAACATCTCGGTCCTGGCCAGGGATCGATGTGACAGAATGGAACGCTCAATGAGGACGCCAAACAGGAGGCTTTTATTGACAGGCACACCTGTGCACCGGTGCACCCAATCCACCTGATTACCTCAGCTCCGCAGCGCACCTGTAGGAGGAGCAAAACACACCCAGACACGGCAAAGACGACAATACAAAGTATACAGCCGTGACAGAGTGTGAGTGTGTGTGAGAGTGTGTGTGTGTGTGTGAGTGTGTGAGAGTGAGAGTGTGTGTGTGTGAGTGTGTGTGTGAGAGTGAGAGTGTGTGTGAGTGTGTGTGTGTGTGTGTGAAAGTGAGAGTGTGTGTGAGTGTGTGTGTGTGTGTGTGAGAGTGTGTGTGTGTGTGTGTGAGAGTGAGTGTGTGTGTGTGTGTGTGTGAGCGTCACGGAAATTACTCGCTTTTATCACATGCACTATGACATCATCACTCTCTGGAAGTGTGTAGTGTGTTTAGTAAGAGCCTGATCACACACACTCACCTGGAAGTAGTGTGTGTGACGAGCTTTAGTGAGTGTGTGTGTGACGAGCTTTAGTGAGTGTGTGACGAGCTTTAGTGAGTGTGTGTGTGACGAGCTTTAGTGAGTGTGTGTGTGACAAGCTTTAGTGAGTGTGTGTGACGAGCTTTAGTGAGAGTGTGTGTGACGAGCTTTAGTGAGTGTGTGTGTGTGACGAGCTTTAGTGAGTGTGTGTGTGACAAGCTTTAGTGAGTGTGTGTGACGAGCTTTAGTGAGAGTGTGTGTGACGAGCTTTAGTGAGTGTGTGTGTGACGAGCTTTAGTGAGAGTGTGTGTGACGAGCTTTAGCGAGAGTGTGTGTGACGAGCTTTAGCGAGTGTGTGTGTGACGAGCTTTAGTGAGAGTGTGTGTGACGAGCTTTAGCGAGTGTGTGTGTGACGAGCTTTAGTGAGTGTGTGTGTAACGAGCTTTAGTGAGAGTGTGTGTGACGAGCTTTAGCGAGTGTGTGTGTGACGAGCTTTAGTGAGTGTGTGTGTATGTGTGACGAGCTTTAGTGAGAGTGTGTGTGACGAGCTTCAGTGAGTGTGTGTGACGAGCTTTAGTGAGTGTGTGTGTGACGAGCTTTAGTGTGTGTGTGGCGCCGGTTGTGTGTTGGCTTGCCGTCGCTCCACATTCAGGATGTCTGTTTTTTGTTTGTTTGTTTTACTTTTGTTTTATCAGTCATGTGGATTGCTCACAGTTGATCTATGATCGCCTTTCGTTGCTAAGTCTTCGATCTTCGGCTTTGGATATGTGCAGCCGTGATTTGAACTTGAAATTGTTCGCTGAACAGCCATGCATGTTCCAGCCGCCGATGGAAGTCTGTCAGGTGACTGGATGCGCGCTGGAAGAGGAGGCGCCGCAGGAGGCGAGGCACACGGGCTGGAGTCTTGGTGGAACTTGAGAAATTGAGGATCCTGAATAGTGGAGTTAGACCAATGGCGGAGTCGCGGCTTCCTATTTGATGCATGTTCTGCCTGCCACATCATCATCACTGCGTTGGACTGCGTGGAGGCGAGAGGCGGAGGCGAGAGGCGGTGGCGAGACACAGAGGCGGAGGCGAGAGGCGAGACACAGAGGCGGAGGCGAGAGGCGGAGGCGGGAGGCGGAGGTGAGACACAAAGGCGGAGGCGAGAGGCGGAGGCGAGACACAGAGGCGGAGGCGAGAGGCGGAGGCGAGACACAGAGGCGGAGGCGGGAGGCGGAGGTGAGACACAGAGGCGGAGGCGAGACACAGAGGCGGAGGCGAGACACAGAGGCGGAGGCGAGACACGTTCAAATCTGCGCTCCGTGAGACAAAGTGCCGTTTCTTCCTCTAATCGGTCCGTTGAGTCGACCACAGTGCTTATGGCTTTGATAAACGCACGCTCAGTTGTCAACAAAACATTCATCCTAAATGACTATTATGTAACGTATGGGCTGGACTTTCTTTTTATCACTGAAACTTGGTTAAATGACGCTGATACGAGTCCTCTTGTTGAGCTTTTACCAAGGGGATGTAGCTATTTCAGTACTTCGAGAAGTAACCGTCGAGGTGGAGGCTTGGCTGTTATTTTCAAAAACATGATGAAGTGCTAACCCTAACCCTAACCTTACCCTTACCCTAACCCCAGCCCTAACCCCAGCCCTTACCCTAACACCAGCCCTAACCCTAACCCTTGCTGCCTGTTGAAAGTTCCAAGAGTTTTGAAGTTCAATTAATGAAGATCGACTTGCCCTCGCCAGTGATTTGTGCCTTGATATATATAGGCCTCCTGGTTATAATAAGAATTTTATGAGTTTTTATCTGTGGTTGCTCCATCTGCTGACAGGATTTTGATTATGGGTGATTTTAATATTCATGTTTGCTGTCCTGGTAAACCCATGACCAAGGAATTCTTGAATTTAGTTGATTCCTTTAACTTATCTCAGTGTGTCTCCGGACCAACACACGACCATGGCCACACACTTGACTTGGTGTTTTCTTTGGGGATAACGATGGCCATCTCGGATCATATGTCTATTAGGTTTAATTTTACCTCTACAACAAATGGGCTCTGTCATCGCCTCCATCATTCTTGTCCAGGGTTATCACTACTTCTACACCTAGTGTGTTCTCAGCTGCTTTTACTGAAGTAGCCCTAACCCATACTGAGCCTAAAGCATTCTCAGTTGTGGACCTGATGAATTGGTAGACTCTTTTAATCATGTTTGCTCTGAGATCTTGGATAATGTTGCGCCTTTTAAAATGAGATGTCAAAAAGTTAAATGATGTAACGCGGAATTTGAGGCGGGTTTGTCGGCTTGCAGAGCGTAAGTGGCTGAAAGATAAATTGCAAATATCTTATGATATTCTTAGAGAATCTCTATCAAACTATCAAAACGCTGTTAGAGCCGCTAGATCTTCGTCTTTTTCGCGAATTATATCACACAATGCAAATAATCCGAAGGTATTATTTTCAACTATAGATAAAGTACTGAGTCTGTCTATTATTTATTTTCCTTCTCCTCTCAGAACTCGCTCCTCTCAGAACACGCTCCTCTCAGAACACGCTCCTCTCAGAACACGCTCCTCTCAAAACACGCTCCTCTCAGAACACGCTCCTCTCAGAACACGCTCCTCTCAGAACACGCTCCTCTCAGAACACGCTCCTCTCAGAACTCGCTCCTCTCAGAACACGCTCCTCTCAGAACACGCTCCTCTCAGAACACGCTCCTCTCAGAACACGCTCCTCTCAGAACTCGCTCCTCTCAGAACACGCTCCTCTCAGAACTCGCTCCTCTCAGAACACGCTCCTCTCAGAACACGCTCCTCTCAGAACTCGCTCCTCTCAGAACACGCTCCTCTCAGAACACGCTCCTCTCAGAACTCGCTCCTCTCAGAACACCCCCTCTCAGAACACGCTCCTCTCAGAACACGCTCCTCGCTCCTCTCAGAACACGCTCCTCTCAGAACTCGCTCCTCTCAGAACACGCTCCTCTCAGAACTCGCTCCTCTCAGAACACGCTCCTCTCAGAACACGCTAGAACACGCTCCTCTCAGAACACGCTCCTCGCTCCTCTCAGAACACGCTCCTCTCAGAACACGCTCCTCTCAGAACACGCTCCTCTCAGAACTCGCTCCTCTCAGAACACGCTCCTCTCAGAACACGCTAGAACACGCTCCTCTCAGAACACGCTCCTCGCTCCTCTCAGAACACGCTCCTCGCTCCTCTCAGAACACGCTCCTCTCAGAACACGCTCCTCTCAGAACACGCTAGAACACGCTCCTCTCAGAACACGCTCCTCGCTCCTCTCAGAACACGCTCCTCTCAGAACACGCTCCTCTCAGAACACGCTCCTCTCAGAACACGCTCCTCTCAGAACTCGCTCCTCTCAGAACACGCTCCTCTCAGAACACGCTAGAACACGCTCCTCTCAGAACACGCTCCTCGCTCCTCTCAGAACACGCTCCTCTCAGAACACGCTCCTCTCAGAACACGCTCCTCTCAGAACACGCTCCTCTCAGAACTCGCTCCTCTCAGAACACGCTCCTCTCAGAACACGCTCCTCTCAGAACACGCTAGAACACGCTCCTCTCAGAACACGCTCCTCGCTCCTCTCAGAACACGCTCCTCGCTCCTCTCAGAACACGCTCCTCTCAGAACACGCTCCTCTCAGAACACGCTCCTCTCAGAACACGCTAGAACACGCTCCTCGCTCCTCTCAGAACACGCTCCTCTCAGAACACGCTCCTCTCAGAACACGCTCCTCTCAGAACACGCTCCTCGCTCCTCTCAGAACACGCTCCTCTCAGAACACGCTCCTCTCAGAACACGCTCCTCTCAGAACACGCTCCTCTCAGAACACGCTCCTCTCAGAACACGCTCCTCTCAAAACACGCTCCTCTCAGAACTCGCTCCTCTCAGAACACGCTCCTCTCAGAACACGCTCCTCTCAGAACACGCTCCTCTCAGAACTCGCTCCTCTCAGAACACGCTCCTCTCAGAACACGCTCCTCTCAGAACACGCTCCTCTCAGAACTCGCTCCTCTCAGAACACGCTCCTCTCAGAACACGCTCCTCTCAGAACACGCTCCTCTCAGAACACGCTCCTCTCAGAACACGCTCCTCGCTCCTCTCAGAACACGCTCCTCGCTCCTCTCAGAACACGCTCCTCGCTCCTCTCAGAACACGCTCCTCTCAGAACACGCTCCTCTCAGAACACGCTAGAACACGCTCCTCTCAGAACACGCTCCTCGCTCCTCTCAGAACACGCTCCTCTCAGAACACGCTCCTCTCAGAACACGCTCCTCTCAGAACTCGCTCCTCTCAGAACACGCTCCGCTCAGAACACGCTCCTCTCAGAACACGCTCCTCTCAGAACTCGCTCCTCTCAGAACTCGCTCCTCTCAGAACACGCTCCTCTCAGAACACGCTCCTCTCAGAACTCGCTCCTCTCAGAACACCCCCTCTCAGAACACGCTCCTCTCAGAACACGCTCCTCTCAGAACACGCTCCTCTCAGAACTCGCTCCTCTCAGAACTCGCTCCTCTCAGAACACGCTCCTCTCAGAACACCCCCTCTCAGAACACGCTCCTCTCAGAACACGCTCCTCTCAGAACTCGCTCCTCTCAGAACACGCTCCTCTCAGAACACGCTCCTCTCAGAACACGCTCCTCTCAGAACACGCTAGAACACGCTCCTCTCAGAACACGCTAGAACACGCTCCTCTCAGAACACGCTCCTCGCTCCTCTCAGAACACGCTCCTCGCTCCTCTCAGAACACGCTCCTCTCAGAACACGCTCCTCTCAGAACACGCTCCTCTCAGAACACGCTCCTCTCAGAACACGCTAGAACACGCTCCTCTCAGAACACGCTCCTCGCTCCTCTCAGAACACGCTCCTCGCTCCTCTCAGAACACGCTCCTCTCAGAACACGCTCCTCTCAGAACACGCTCCTCTCAGAACACGCTAGAACACGCTCCTCTCAGAACACGCTCCTCGCTCCTCTCAGAACACGCTCCTCTCAGAACACGCTCCTCTCAGAACACGCTCCTCTCAGAACACGCTAGAACACGCTCCTCTCAGAACACGCTCCTCGCTCCTCTCAGAACACGCTCCTCTCAGAACACGCTCCTCTCAGAACACGCTCCTCTCAGAACACGCTCCTCTCAGAACTCGCTCCTCTCAGAACACGCTCCTCTCAGAACACGCTAGAACACGCTCCTCTCAGAACACGCTCCTCGCTCCTCTCAGAACACGCTCCTCTCAGAACACGCTCCTCTCAGAACACGCTCCTCTCAGAACACGCTCCTCTCAGAACTCGCTCCTCTCAGAACACGCTCCTCTCAGAACACGCTCCTCTCAGAACACGCTAGAACACGCTCCTCTCAGAACACGCTCCTCGCTCCTCTCAGAACACGCTCCTCGCTCCTCTCAGAACACGCTCCTCTCAGAACACGCTCCTCTCAGAACACGCTCCTCTCAGAACACGCTAGAACACGCTCCTCTCAGAACACGCTCCTCGCTCCTCTCAGAACACGCTCCTCTCAGAACACGCTCCTCTCAGAACACGCTCCTCTCAGAACACGCTCCTCGCTCCTCTCAGAACACGCTCCTCTCAGAACACGCTCCTCTCAGAACACGCTCCTCTCAGAACACGCTCCTCTCAGAACACGCTCCTCTCAGAACACGCTCCTCTCAAAACACGCTCCTCTCAGAACACGCTCCTCGCTCCTCTCAGAACACGCTCCTCTCAGAACACGCTCCTCTCAGAACCAATCCTCTCAGAACACGCTCCTCGCTCCTCTCAGAACACGCTCCTCGCTCCTCTCAGAACACGCTCCTCTCAGAACACGCTCCTCTCAGAACACGCTCCTCGCTCCTCTCAGAACACGCTCCTCTCAGAACACGCTCCTCTCAGAACACGCTCCTCTCAGAACTCGCTCCTCTCAGAACACGCTCCTCTCAGAACACGCTAGAACACGCTCCTCTCAGAACACGCTCCTCGCTCCTCTCAGAACACGCTCCTCGCTCCTCTCAGAACACGCTCCTCTCAGAACTCGCTCCTCTCAGAACACGCTCCTCTCAGAACACGCTCCTCTCAGAACTCGCTCCTCTCAGAACACGCTCCTCTCAGAACACGCTTCTCTCAGAACACGCTCCTCTCAGAACTCGCTCCTCTCAGAACACGCTCCTCTCAGAACACGCTCCTCTCAGAACTCGCTCCTCTCAGAACACGCTCCTCTCAGAACACGCTCCTCTCAGAACACGCTCCTCTCAGAACACCCCCTCTCAGAACACGCTCCTCTCAGAACACGCTCCTCTCAGAACTCGCTCCTCTCAGAACACGCTCCTCTCAGAACACGCTCCTCTCAGAACACGCTCCTCTCAGAACACGCTAGAACACGCTCCTCTCAGAACACGCTCCTCTCAGAACTCGCTCCTCTCAGAACACGCTCCTCGCTCCTCTCAGAACACGCTCCTCTCAGAACTCGCTCCTCTCAGAACACGCTCCTCTCAGAACACGCTCCTCTCAGAACACGCTCCTCTCAGAACACGCTCCTCTCAGAACACGCTCCTCTCAGAACACGCTCCTCGCTCCTCTCAGAACACGCTCCTCGCTCCTCTCAGAACACGCTCCTCTCAGAACACGCTCCTCTCAGAACACGCTCCTCTCAGAACACGCTCCTCTCAGAACTCGCTCCTCTCAGAACACGCTCCTCTCAGAACACGCTAGAACACGCTCCTCTCAGAACACGCTCCTCGCTCCTCTCAGAACACGCTCCTCGCTCCTCTCAGAACACGCTCCTCTCAGAACTCGCTCCTCTCAGAACACGCTCCTCTCAGAACACGCTCCTCTCAGAACTCGCTCCTCTCAGAACACGCTCCTCTCAGAACACGCTTCTCTCAGAACACGCTCCTCTCAGAACTCGCTCCTCTCAGAACACGCTCCTCTCAGAACACGCTCCTCTCAGAACTCGCTCCTCTCAGAACACGCTCCTCTCAGAACACGCTCCTCTCAGAACTCGCTCCTCTCAGAACACGCTCCTCTCAGAACACCCCCTCTCAGAACATGCTCCTCTCAGAACACGCTCCTCTCAGAACTCGCTCCTCTCAGAACACGCTCCTCTCAGAACACGCTCCTCTCAGAACACGCTCCTCTCAGAACACGCTAGAACACGCTCCTCTCAGAACACGCTCCTCTCAGAACTCGCTCCTCTCAGAACACGCTCCTCGCTCCTCTCAGAACACGCTCCTCTCAGAACTCGCTCCTCTCAGAACACGCTCCTCTCAGAACACGCTCCTCTCAGAACACGCTCCTCTCAGAACACGCTCCTCTCAGAACACGCTCCTCTCAGAACATGCTCCTCTCAGAACACGCTCCTCTCAGAACACGCTCCTCTCAGAACACGCTCCTCTCCGGCCCGCGGCCTCGCCGGAGGCGTAGTGAGATCGCGCTGCTGCGGTTGCGGCTCCTGCACTTTGGAATGTGTCGCCATTATCTTT
>CM040834.1:35926832-35929332 GCA_022828995.1 Vimba vimba
CATGACATCATTCAACAGTCACACACATGACATCATTCATCAGTCACACACATGACATCATTCAACAGTCACACACATGACATCATTCAACAGTCACACACATGACATCATTCATCAGTCACACACATGACATCATTCAACAGTCACACACATGACATCATTCATCAGTCACACACATGACATCATTCAACAGTCACACACATGACATCATTCAACAGTCACACACATGACATCATTCATCAGTCACACACATGACATCATTCAACAGTCACACACATGACATCATTCATCAGTCACACACATGACATCATTCAACAGTCACACACATGACATCATTCAACAGTCACACACATGACATCATTCAACAGTCACACACATGACATCATTCAACAGTCACACACATGACATCATTCAACAGTCACACACATGACATCATTCATCAGTCACACACATGACATCATTCATCAGTCACACACATGACATCATTCAACAGTCACACACATGACATCATTCAACAGTCACACACATGACATCATTCAACAGTCACACACATGACATCATTCAACAGTCACACATGACATCATTCATCAGTCACACACATGACATCATTCAACAGTCACACACATGACATCATTCATCAGTCACACACATGACATCATTCATCAGTCACACACATGACATCATTCAACAGTCACACACATGACATCATTCATCAGTCACACACATGACATCATTCAACAGTCACACACATGACATCATTCATCAGTCACACACATGACATCATTCATCAGTCACACACATGACATCATTCATCAGTCACACACATGACATCATTCAACAGTCACACACATGACATCATTCATCAGTCACACACATGACATCATTCATCAGTCACACACATGACATCATTCATCAGTCACACACATGACATCATTCAACAGTCACACACATGACATCATTCATCAGTCACACACATGACATCATTCATCAGTCACACACATGACATCATTCATCAGTCACACACATGACATCATTCAACAGTCACACACATGACATCATTCAACAGTCACACACATGACATCATTCAACAGTCACACACATGACATCATTCAACAGTCACACACATGACATCATTCATCAGTCACACACATGACATCATTCAACAGTCACACACATGACATCATTCAACAGTCACACACATGACATCATTCAACAGTCACACACATGACATCATTCATCAGTCACACACATGACATCATTCAACAGTCACACACATGACATCATTCATCAGTCACACACATGACATCATTCATCAGTCACACACATGACATCATTCAACAGTCACACACATGACATCATTCAACAGTCACACACATGACATCATTCATCAGTCACACACATGACATCATTCAACAGTCACACACATGACATCATTCATCAGTCACACACATGACATCATTCATCAGTCACACAGTTTTAAAATGAAATTTTAAAAGTTTAAAATTCTACCTGTTTGTATTTAGTTTATATACTTTAAATTATTTAATACTTATATTTAGTGCATCAGGGTGGCAGAACACTAAATTACCCAGAATGCATTATCTGTCTTAAATTACTTAAATTAGTACATTTTAGTAAATTTTTAACTTTGAATTACAATCCAGTTAAACTTCCTGTGTGTTGTGGCCAATTCACATTCTCACTCACTCATGAATGGAAGGGAGCCGATTCTCTACTGTCCTGATTGACATGTGGTGTGTGTGTGTGTGTGGAGGGATCAGCAGGCTATGAACAGGAGTGTGTGTGTGTGTGTGTGTGTGTGTGTGACGTCATACTGAAGCTCATCCTGTACAAGCGTTATATTGAGGAAGCCGTCAAATTCCCTTTCATCCCGAGAGCGAGAGACTCCACTCTGATGGCCTGATCCTGCTAGCAGAGTAATGATCCCGCTAGTGTAATGATGATCTGCTAACAGCGCTAGTGTAATGCTAACAGCGCTAGTGTAATGATGATCTGCTAACAGCGCTAGTGTAATGATGATCTGCTAACAGCGCTAGTGTAATGATGATCTGCTAACAGCGCTAGTGTAATGCTAACAGCGCTAGTGTAATGATGATCTGCTAACAGCGCTAGTGTAATGATGATCTGCTAACAGCGCTAGTGTAATGCTAACAGCGCTAGTGTAATGATGATCTGCTAACAGCGCTAGTGTAATGATGATCTGCTAACAGCGCTAGTGTAATGCTAACAGCGCTAGTGTAATGATGATCTGCTAACAGCGCTAGAGTAATGCTAACAGCGCTAGTGTAATGATCTGGCTAACAGCTTTATCAGACGCGTCCCGCTGGGTCCTGGTCCTGATCCGCAGTCGGGATTATCCCGGTGTGCTCCACAGCGGCTGATAGGGAAGATAGCGTCCTAATTAGACGCCCGCTCACCCGGTGAAACGCACTGCATTGTGGGATCTGTCAGACAGCAGACGACTGCAGGATTCACACAC
>CM040834.1:35934332-36024332 GCA_022828995.1 Vimba vimba
CAGGTGCATGCTGGGATGTGTGTGAGGAGACCCTGCACTATCCAATAAACTCACACACACACTGAAATCCTCTGATATTCACCTTCAGTCATGAGCAGTGTGTGTGTGTGTGAGTGTGTGTGTGTGTGTGTGTGTGTGAGAGAGAGTGTGTGTGTGTGTGTGTGTGTCATGAGCAGAAGCCTGTTGAGATAAAGTGCATTTCTAGATCAGAGAAACTTCCATTCAGTCAAAAGGTGTGTGTGTGTGTGTGTGTGAATATGAGTGCCTGAGTGTATGAATATGAGTGTGTGTGTGTGTGTGTGTGAATTAGGGCTGGGTATTGACACAAATTTCACAATTCGATTCGATTTCGATTCAGTATTGATTATTTTGGATATCAGGTTCAATACATGGCAAATTTCCTCAAGGAAAGCTAATCTCTTCACTAATGCTGTAAACTATGGGAGTCAGTGTGGCCTTTAGGCTTCATTAGCCTACTATAATATTGAAGGTAAAAATTAACTGATTTGTAACTGGTGTTATTAAGGCGGAAGAGAAGATCATGTGCTTCTCTAGAGCTGCGCCAGAGTGATCTCACGCCACAGCGACAAAACGGTAATTATGTTTTTGAATTTCGTAAGAAAATGGACGTAATTTGAAATCTGAGACTTTGTTTCATATCAATAGTAACAAAGAACAAAGATTATTGCGATTTACTGGATGGGATGCGCTACATGTTACATTCATTCATCAGCTGAAAACAGGATGACTGATCGATTCTTGGGATTTAAGAATCGATATCGGTTCGTAAAAATGAGAATCAATTAAAATCGAGAAATCGATATTTTTTTACCCAGCCCTAGTGTGAATATCAGTGTGTGAGAGTGTGTGTTAGTGGCCACTTACAGCAGAATAAACAGGCCTGCTGGGCCGAAGAGAGGCGTGAAATTCAGACACTGCTCTGATTTATGAGCTTCAAAACCCCCGAACACAACTCTCTCTCACACACACACACACACACACACACACACACACACTCGCACTCATATTCACACACACACACACACACACACACACACACACTGCCCGAGTTTATTAACCACTAAAATCATTTAATGACTCTCTCTAATGATCACATCACTGCTGTAATTACTAACCCTCTTAAAATGCCCATTCTCTCATCATTTACTCTCATCATTTACTCCTTCTTTCTTCTGGAGATATTCTGAGAAATATTTCAGTGTTTTTTTTGTCTGTGTTCAATGTTGTTTAGTTCCCAACGTTCTTAAAATATGACGGCGAGTAAATGATGATTCACTCAGAACAGTGAGTGTACAGTGGGTTAGTCTGCATCCGGACGGCATTCACAGCGCTTCACTTTTCCCACATACCCTAACCCTTCCCATATGCTGATGATGCGTGTGCTGATGATGCGTGTGCTGGTGATGCGTGTCCTGGTGATGCGTGTGCTGATGATGCGTGTGCTGGTGATGCGTGTCCTGGTGATGCGTGTGCTGATGATGCGTGTGCTGGTGATGCGTGTGTCTGATGATGCGTGTGCTGGTGATGCGTGTGTCTGATGATGCGTGTGTCTGATGATGCGTGTGCTGGTGATGCGTGTGCTGGTGATGCGTGTGTCTGATGATGCGTGTGCTGGTGATGCGTGTGCTGGTGATGCGTGTCCTGGTGATGCGTGTGCTGATGATGCGTGTGCTGGTGATGCGTGTGTCTGATGATGCGTGTGCTGATGATGCGTGTGCTGGTGATGCGTGTGTCTGATGATGCGTGTGCTGATGATGCGTGTGCTGGTGATGCGTGTGCTGGTGATGCGTGTCCTGGTGATGCGTGTGCTGGTGATGCGTGTGCTGATGATGCGTGTGTCTGATGATGCGTGTGCTGATGATGCGTGTGCTGGTGATGCGTGTGCTGGTGATGCGTGTCCTGGTGATGCGTGTGCTGATGATGCGTGTGCTGGTGATGCATGTGTCTGATGATGCGTGTGCTGCTGATGCGTGTGCTGGTGATGCGCGTGTCTGATGATGCGTGTGCTGGTGATGCGTGTGCTGGTGATGCGTGTGTCTGATGATGCGTGTGCTGGTGATGCCTGTGATGCGTGTGCTGGTGATGCGTGTGCTGGTGATGCGTGTGTCTGATGATGCGTGTGTCTGATGATGCATGTGCTGATGATGCGTGTGCTGGTGATGCGTGTGCTGGTGATGCGTGTGCTGATGATGCGTGTGTCTGATGATGCGTGTGCTGATGATGCGTGTGCTGATGATGCGTGTGTCTGATGATGCGTGTGCTGATGATGCGTGTGCTGATGATGCGTGTGTCTGATGATGCGTGTGCTGATGATGCGTGTGCTGATGATGCGTGTGCTGATGATGCGTGTGCTGGTGATGCGTGTGCTGGTGATGCGTGTCCTGGTGATGCGTGTCCTGGTGATGCGTGTGCTGGTGATGCATGTGTCTGATGATGCGTGTGCTGGTGATGCGTGTGCTGGTGATGCGTGTGTCTGATGATGCGTGTGTCTGATGATGCGTGTGCTGGTGATGCGTGTGCTGGTGATGCGTGTGTCTGATGATGCGTGTGCTGGTGATGCCTGTGCTGGTGATGCATGTGTCTGATGATGCGTGTGCTGGTGATGCGTGTGCTGGTGATGCGTGTGTCTGATGATGCGTGTGTCTGATGATGCGTGTGCTGGTGATGCGTGTGCTGGTGATGCATGTGTCTGATGATGCGTGTGCTGGTGATGCGTGTGCTGGTGATGCGTGTGTCTGATGATGCGTGTGCTGATGATGCGTGTGCTGGTGATGCGTGTGCTGGTGATGCGTGTGTCTGATGATGCGTGTGCTGATGATGCGTGTGCTGGTGATGCGTGTGCTGATGATGCGTGTGTCTGATGATGCGTGTGCTGATGATGCGTGTGCTGATGATGCGTGTGTCTGATGATGCGTGTGTCTGATGATGCGTGTGCTGGTGATGCGTGTGATGCGTGTGCTGGTGATGCATGTGCTGGTGATGCGTGTGCTGATGATTGCGTGTGCTGATGATGCGTGTACTGATGATTGCGTGTGCTGATGATGCGTGTGTCTGATGATGCGTGTGCTGATGATGCGTGTGCTGATGATGCGTGTGTCTGATGATGCGTGTGTCTGATGATGCGTGTGCTGGTGATGCGTGTGATGCGTGTGCTGGTGATGCATGTGCTGGTGATGCGTGTGCTGATGATTGCGTGTGCTGATGATGCGTGTACTGATGATTGCGTGTGCTGATGATGCGTGTGTCTGGTGATGCGTGTGCTGGTGATGCCTGTGATGCGTGTGCTGGTGATGCGTGTGCTGATGATTGCGTGTGCTGATGATGCGTGTGCTGATGATGCGTGTGCTGGTGATGCGTGTGCTGATGATTGCGTGTGCTGATGATGCGTGTGCTGATGATCCGTGTGCTGATGATGCGTGTGCTGGTGATGCGTGTGCTGGTGATGCGTGTGCTGGTGATGCGTGTGCTGGTGATGCGTGTGCTGATGATGCGTGTCCTGTGGTAAACACAGCTGGTTGGACATGATTTGGAAAGACACACACCTGTCTTACGCTCACGTTCACACGCGTGTGCTGATGATGCGTGTGCCGATGATGCGTGTGCTGATGTCACGGCTGAGGATGATCCTGTGCCGCTCCTCCACAGATCTGGGAACGGCACCGGATGCACAGATTGGCATGCTGGGATACGTGTGGGACGGCAGCTTGCGAGTCTGTGATGAACCGTTGTGTGTTCTGGTTGGTTGAGTGTGTTTGGGGATTTATCCGAGTGTCCTCATGGGTTTCTCTCTTGGACGGCGTCCTGATGGGTTTAATATCCTGACGTGATGTCACTTCCTCTGTGTGACGAGTTAAGCCGAATCAGCTGATCTTCATCCTCACGTGTGTGTCTCTCATGCTAACGTGACCTTTGCTGATGAATGCTAGTGCATCCATGCTGTTATAATGCTGTCGAGAGCGTGTGTGTGTGTGTGTGAGAGAGAGCGTATGTGTGTGTGAGTGTGTGTGTGAGAGAGAAAGAGCGTGATTCTGTGAGTCTGTGTGTGTGTGTGAGAGAGAGAGAGAGCGCGTGTGTGTGAGAAAGAAAGAGCGTGTGTCTGTGTGTGTGTGAGTGTGTGAGAGAGAAAGAGCGTGAGTCTGTGTGTGTGTGTGTGTGTGTGTGTGTGTGTGTGTGTGACAGAAGTGCCTGTATTGTGTGACAAGTTAGGGCTGTGCAATTAATTGAATTTTGATTTCGATTTTGGCTCCCAACGATCACCAAAATAGTCCAATCGAGTAAAAACGATTATTTTGCCATGTTCTGTTTTGAAAGAACGCTCTAATTTTGTCTTGTGTTCTGAATGACACGCGCACACACACACACACACACACACACACACACACACACACACACACACACACACACACACACACACACACACACACACACACACACCCGCCCCTCCCGAAGCCATAAACTCTCTCATCTTGAATGTTTAAACTTATAAGACTTAAAAAGAAGTGAAAATGATCAGCTTTAGTTGCGATGCAGTGCTGGCCCGATAGTGAATGCCCGTCATGTCCGACTCCTGAACGCGAGAGTGTAGTTTCGACGCTTGCCCTGTCCAACCCATTCAGAGAGACGGAGAGAGAGACGCGGCGCCGCTGAACACTCACACCGTTTGTGAAATTGCGTCTTGGAGAAAGTTTTAAAATGATTGATTTGATTTTATAATCTGTGTGGATTAATTTAGGATACTCATACAATCTACTTGCTAAAATGAATCCATGTTTGCGGGGGAATTTCCCACATTATAAGTGGTAGATCTGCGGGAATTATTAAAATACTCATTTAAGTATTATCTGTTATATTATTTATTTAATAGTTCAAAAAGTACAATCAATGTTCAAATTTCGATTTTTTTTTTAAGAATTGTTGAAAGGTGTCTTTTTAATAAATGCAACACGTTCCCAAAGTCATGTGAAATAATCGTGTTACATAATCGTGATTTCAATACTGACCAAAATAATCGTGATTATAATTTTGTCCATAATCGAGCAGCCCTAAGATCAGCCGATGAGGATGAAAGCACTGAATCATGGGAGTTTCAAGTGAGAATCATTTCTTCTGACGTCACTCATCGATGCAGCAGTTTTGAAGGCTCTCCCTGTGATTGGTCCCTCAGAGCTCTGCTCGTCTCTGATTGGCTGATTTCTTCTTAGCTGCTGCCTCTCAACGACAGCTGTTCAACAGGAAGTAAATCCTACATTAAAAATGTTGTAAATTCAAGTTTGAGTCAGAGGCCAGTATCTTTCAGAGGTGATTTATTTCATGTAACGGAACCGCTAGTTCAGTGCTAGCCCACTCACTGCTAGCCTTCAGCGGGTGAACGTCTGTGTTCCTGATGTTCAGAGGGATTGTGGGATATCTTCTGTTAGTCGAGAGCGTCACCCAGTCCTCCAACAGAAGCCAGTCGCCCGAACGTCCGGTGTTTCCCAGTTCCCGTGTTTACAGCAGAGATAGTGTGTTCTGGGATAATCAGCTGACTCCGGGCCGCTGGTCTCAGATCTGATCCGGTCTCCGTCTAAATATAAACCCAGACACCGCAGCGTCTCCCAGAGCCTGGGCTTCAGATGCAGACTGTGGACGATCTCTCACACACTTTTATTACCCAGAGGTCTGTGGTTTGGCGTGTGTGTTTCTATTCACTAAGCTGAACAGCCAATCAGAGTTCTCTCTCTCACCGACAGCGGTTCAACACATCGAATCGGCCGAAAACCCCGACGGCATCCAGGTAGAGCCAGCGGTGCGGAACACACACACACACACACACACACACACACACACACACACACACACACACACACACACACACCGGGAAAACTACGTCGGCCTACGCTCAAGAACAGCCGTTTCCCGGCGGACGACCGCCGGCTGGTGTGTCCCGGGATTAGGTGTGTGTGTGTGTGTGTGTGTGTGTGTGTGTGTGTGTGTGTGTGTGTTCACTGTTGTAAAAATTCTGTATTATGAATTTTTAAGGCCTGACAAGTAATTTGTTGAGGTCACTTTGTAAAGAACGACTACAACCTGCGCACATATAATAATAATAATAATAATAATAATATATATATATACAGAGTGTGTGTTCTCGAGCTCCAGAGTGTGTGTTCTCGAGTGTGTGTTCTCGAGCTCCAGAGTGTGTGTTCTCGAGCTCCAGAGTGTGTGTTCTTGAGTGTGTGTTCTCGAGCTCCAGAGTGTGTGTTCTCGAGCTCCAGAGTGTGTGTTCTTGAGTGTGTGTTCTCGAGCTCCAGAGTGTGTGTTCTCGAGCTCCAGAGTGTGTGTTCTCGAGTGTGTGTTCTCGAGCTCCAGAGTGTGTGTTCTCGAGTGTGTGTTCTCGAGCTCCAGAGTGTGTGTTCTCGAGCTCCAGAGTGTGTGTTCTCGAGCTCCAGAGTGTGTGTTCTCGAGCTCCAGAGTGTGTGTTCTTGAGTGTGTGTTCTCGAGCTCCAGAGTGTGTGTTCTCGAGCTCCAGAGTGTGTGTTCTCGAGTGTGTGTTCTCGAGCTCCAGAGTGTGTGTTCTCGAGTGTGTGTTCTCGAGCTCCAGAGTGTGTGTTCTCGAGTGTGTGTTCTCGAGCTCCAGAGTGTGTGTTCTCGAGCTCCAGAGTGTGTGTTCTCGAGTGTGTGTTCTCGAGCTCCAGAGTGTGTGTTCTCGAGCTCCAGAGTGTGTGTTCTTGAGTGTGTGTTCTCGAGCTCCAGAGTGTGTGTTCTCGAGCTCCAGAGTGTGTGTTCTCGAGTGTGTGTTCTCGAGCTCCAGAGTGTGTGTTCTCGAGTGTGTGTTCTCGAGCTCCAGAGTGTGTGTTCTCGAGTGTGTGTTCTCGAGCTCCAGAGTGTGTGTTCTCGAGCTCCAGAGTGTGTGTTCTCGAGTGTGTGTTCTCGAGCTCCAGAGTGTGTGTTCTCGAGCTCCAGAGTGTGTGTTCTCGAGCTCCAGAGTGTGTGTTCTCGAGTGTGTGTTCTCGAGCTCCAGAGTGTGTGTTCTCGAGCTCCAGAGTGTGTGTTCTCGAGCACCAGAGTGTGTGTTCTCGAGCTCCAGAGTGTGTGTTCTCGAGTGTGTGTTCTCGAGCTCCAGAGTGTGTGTTCTCGAGCTCCAGAGTGTGTGTTCTCGAGCACCAGAGTGTGAGTTCTCGAGCTCCAGAGTGTGTGTTCTCGAGCTCCAGAGTGTGTGTTCTCGAGCTCCAGAGTGTGTGTTCTCGAGCTCCAGAGTGTGTGTTCTCGAGCTCCAGAGTGTGAGTTCTCGAGTGTGTGTTCTCGAGCTCCAGAGTGTGTGTTCTCGAGCTCCAGAGTGTGTGTTCTCGAGCACCAGAGTGTGTGTTCTCGAGCTCCAGAGTGTGTGTTCTCGAGTGTGTGTTCTCGAGCTCCAGAGTGTGTGTTCTCGAGTGTGTGTTCTCGAGCTCCAGAGTGTGTGTTCTCGAGCTCCAGAGTGTGTGTTCTCGAGCTCCAGAGTGTGTGTTCTCGAGCTCCAGAGTGTGTGTTCTCGAGCTCCAGAGTGTGTGTTCTCGAGTGTGTGTTCTCGAGCTCCAGAGTGTGTGTTCTCGAGCTCCAGAGTGTGTGTTCTTGAGTGTGTGTTCTCGAGCTCCAGAGTGTGTGTTCTCGAGCTCCAGAGTGTGTGTTCTCGAGTGTGTGTTCTCGAGCTCCAGAGTGTGTGTTCTCGAGCTCCAGAGTGTGAGTTCTCGAGTGTGTGTTCTCGAGCTCCAGAGTGTGTGTTCTCGAGCTCCAGAGTGTGTGTTCTCGAGTGTGTGTTCTCGAGCACCAGAGTGTGTGTTCTCGAGCTCCAGAGTGTGTGTTCTCGAGCTCCAGAGTGTGTGTTCTCGAGCACCAGAGTGTGTGTTCTCGAGCTCCAGAGTGTGTGTTCTCGAGCTCCAGAGTGTGTGTTCTCGAGCTCCAGAGTGTGTGTTCTCGAGCTCCAGAGTGTGAGTTCTCGAGTGTGTGTTCTCGAGCTCCAGAGTGTGTGTTCTCGAGCTCCAGAGTGTGTGTTCTCGAGCTCCAGAGTGTGTGTTCTCGAGCTCCAGAGTGTGTGTTCTCGAGTGTGTGTTCTCGAGCTCCAGAGTGTGTGTTCTCGAGTGTGTGTTCTCGAGCACCAGAGTGTGTGTTCTCGAGCACTAGAGTGTGTGTTCTCGAGCACCAGAGTGTGTGTTCTCGAGTGTGTGTTCTCGAGCACCAGAGTGTGTGTTCTCGAGCACCAGAGTGTGTGTTCTCGAGCACCAGAGTGTGTGTTCTCGAGCACCAGAGTGTGTGTTCTCGAGCACCAGAGTGTGTGTTCTCGAGTGTGTGTTCTCGAGCTCCAGAGTGTGTGTTCTCGAGTGTGTGTTCTCGAGTGTGTGTTCTCGAGCTCCAGAGTGTGTGTTCTCGAGCTCCAGAGTGTGTGTTCTCGAGCACCAGAGTGTGTGTTCTCGAGCTCCAGACACTGTGTGTGAATGAACGGCCAGAACACATTACAAGTTTCTGTTTTCTGTAGAGCGGTGTGTGTTAGCTGCCCCTGAGTTAATAACTAATGATCTTTACAACGGAAGTGAATCAATCAAAACTAACTTTATCTGGACAATAACTTTATTCTAGATCTGCTGTAAAGCTGAATCTCTGTCTCCTGTTATCACTGTAAAGCTGCTGTGGATCTCTATATTAGTGCGCTGTATGAGTGGAGGAGACCGACCAGAGGAGACGCGGTTCTGGCGGACCGGAACGGGAACATCGAGACCCATGTTCCTGTCTTTGATGTAGATGTGTCTGTTCTGTTGTGTTCATATTCCAGTCGAACCGCTCCAGTTTGTTGAACTCTGAGAGTGTGTGTGTCGGTCCGCTTGATTCAGATGGTGTCGCTCACACACTCATTCACATGAACCGCACTAACAGTGTGTGAACATATCTTTACACTGATGTTCACGATCAACAAACAACTCTGTGTCAGCGAGGACCATGATGCATCTGTGTGTGTGTGTGTGTGTGTGTGTGTGTGTGTGCAGATAAGACTCTCCACAGGAAGTCATAGCACGCAATGAGTTCCTGAACGTCTGTGTGTGTGTGTGTGTGTGAGAGTCCATGGACCCGCCACTCGTGTGTGTGTGTGTGTGTGTGTGTGTGAGTCCATGGACCCGCCGCTCATGTGTGTGTGTGAGAATGTGAGTGTGTGTGTGTGTGTGTGTGAGAGTCCATGGACCCGCCACTCGTGTGAGAGTGTGAGTGTGTGTGTGTGTGTGTGTGTGAGAGAGAGTCCATGGACCCGCCGCTCGTGAGTGTGTGTGTGTGTGTGTGTGTGTTTGACTCCATGGACCCGCCGCTCGTGTGTGTGTGTGTGTGTGTGTGTGTGTGTGTGTGTGAGTCCATGGACCCACCGCTCGTGTGAGAGTGTGAGTGTGTGTGTGTGTGTGTGTGTGAGAGAGAGTCCATGGACCCGCCGCTCGTGAGAGTGTGTGTGTGTGTGTGTGTGTGTTTGACTCCATGGACCCGCCGCTCGTGTGTGTGTGTGTGTGTGTGTTTGTGTGAGTGAGTGAGTCCATGGACCCGCCGCTCGTGTGAGTGTGTGTGTGTGTGTGTGAGTCAAGTCAAGTCATCTTCATTTATATAGCGCTTTTAACAATGTAGATTGTTTCAAAGCGGCTTTATAGTAACAAACGTATAATTTAAGGTAACAGAGATTGTTTTGGCTTAAAGCGGTTCTTTAATAGAGTTATTTTCCAGCTAAAGTTAGTTTTGATTGATTTGCTTCCGTCGCAAGGATCATTAGTTATTAAATTAGGGGCCGCTAAGACGACACCATTCTCTCTACACAGACTTTAAACACGAACCTGTGAGAAACGCTGATGGCGTTCACATGCGCATTAAGAACTGGTTCTATAGTTATGTGCGTTTGAATATATGTGTGCAGGTTTGGAATTCCCTACAAACCAAGCCTAAACAAAGTACTGGTGTTTCCTTATAAATTTTGATAAAGAATTTTATTTTATTTTATCACTTCGGGGTAGGAACGCGAAACCGAAATTATCCCGTCAACGCCTTATCTGTAGAGTGGTAGAGGGATCCTCCATAGGGAGAGACTAGTTGGCACTTCAGCACTGCGTTGTCATCGGGTCCAGGCGAAGGTCCTTCGTCAGATCTGGATACGGCCCGGATCCGGCAGGCTGCGGGAAAACCTCGGGATAAACAAAGACACTAATATTAGCGTAGACGCCATTCTTCTCATGATGTAACGAGTACATCAGGATTTATGGGAAGTGTTCCCGGTTCCGGCTGACCTAATCTATGCAGCCTAACATTGAATTATAGAAGTCTATAATGTGTTATGTGAATGCTAGGTCAAAGAGATGTGTCTTTAGTCTAGCTTTGAACTGACAGAGTGTGTCTGCTTCCCGGACAATGGTAGGAAGACTGTTCCAGAGTTTTGGTGCTAAATAGGAGAAGGATCTGCCGCCAGCAGTCGATTTAGATATTCTAGGTATTATCAACTGGCCGGAATTTTGAGATCGCAATAGACGTGACGGACTATAATGCGTTAAGAGCTCGCTCAAGTACTGCGGAGCTAAACCATTTAGTGCTTTATAAGTAATCAGCAATATTTAAAAATTTATGCGATGTTTAATAGGGAGCCAGTGCAGTTTTGACAGAACTGGGCTAATATGGTCATACTTCCTGGTTCTGGTAAGAACTCGAGCTGCTGCGTTTTGAACCAGCTGTAGTTTGTTTATTAAGCGTGCAGGGCAACCACCCAGTAGAGCATTACAGTAATCTAGCCTTGAGGTCATGAACGCATGAACTAATTGTTCCGCATTTGTCAATGAGAGCATATGTATGGAGTCAATATAATGCCACATAGTTTTGCAAAAGAATAAAGTATCGCGAAAGAAAATAAAGTTTTGCAAAACAAAAATAAAGTTTTGAGCAAAGAAAAAATGTTCTGCTCACAAAAATAAAGAATGGCAAAGGGGAAAAAAGTATTAAAAAAAAAAGATTTGCAAAATAAAATGAAATACTGCAAAAAGAAAGATATAATTAATTGCAAAAAATCAATGACAGCTGCAATCCTATTTTATCTCTGCAACATATTTTCCTTACTCACACCTACTAAGTTATTTGCAACGCTGTTTTTATTTTGCGTTTCAGTCAAGCGTGTGCTCGCAATACCGTTTTCCCTTTGCGCTTCACTTTTCTCTGCGTTTCTCTTCATGGCACTGTTTTAACGTGGGGGTGGAGTCAAGAAACCCCGCGAAGTCACGTCGCAGCAGATCGCAAAACAATTCATGTCACTATGATATATAAATATTACTAGTCTAGTGGTTTAACATGAGATATAAAACATCTTGTGTATATCTAACGGGCGATTTATTTATTTATTTTATTTGTCTCATTAATCTATCATTTGTTCCCTGGCAAAACGTTTTGGCTGAGGGCAAAGTGAAGTTTCATAGCTTTTATATATTTAGTCTATTTAACTTTAACGTTGTAGCCTAGAGAGCTGACTTATGTTTGACTGAATCGTTTGCTATAGCTTCTTACACCTTTTAGGCTACTTATACTTTTATAATGGCTATTGATCATTAAAACTGACATTTAACAAACAAAAAAAAGGTTATGTCATTTTATTTTAGATATTTAAAATATAAAATATTTTATTACACGTTGCCTACATTCTCTTGACTGTATGTAGGCTACATATATAATAAAGTAAAATGACACAACCCTGTCTCTTTTTGCTAAATGTCAGTTTTAATGATCAATATTATACTGTTTTTTTATGTAGGCTATCATATTTTTTAAAATGAAAACAAAAAAAGTCAGGGTTGTGTTTTATATTTCGTGTTGTTATATGCAGTGAAGATAATCAATTGCGTTGCCTGAACCACATTTGTTTGGCCATTAATATGTTTAAGATTTTTTTAAATGAAAATGAAAAGAGGCAGAGTGGTGGTTTATAACATATTTGGTTTTATTGTAGCCTAAATAAAGAGATAACCGGAGTAGCCAGAGCGAGCTGAGTGACGCTATCAAGTACGAATGAAATACAACTGTTCACGAACAGAAGATTGTATTTGACTCATGCTGCATACGCAATGCAATGACAATTATGCCAACTGTAAATATAGAGTTAAAACTACGATTAGAGTTGTTTGCATAAAATGCACCGTAAACATTCACATGTTTGCCGAGATAGGCTACAATCTATCTCCATAAATACTATTTTCTCTATTCTGACTAGGCTACAATATATGTGCTGCTTATGAACACCAGACAGATAATGATTTATGAAACAGATCTTTACTCATCTCACTTGCACAAAATAAATGCAGTAATAGAAAGCATAGAAACGCACAGGTGAAATACACTGAAAATTATGCATTTAAAAATTTGGTCGGGTTGAAGTTATCCCTCCGGATCTTCTGCATCCACTCAGCCCGTACCGCAGCGTCAACGGGGAATGCATGAAAGCTGACTTAACTGTTGTAACGTGACGAAATGGTACATAACGGCACACAACGATGAAGTGCTGAGGCTGTCACCCAAAGGCAAGTCACCTCTCTTGAATCCTAAAAACACTCATTATGAAAAAAATATCTCTGTAATGGAACTCGGTCGCTGTTATCTCTCGCTGTCTCCCACTCTCGCTGTCAGATCACCGGAAGTACTGGCCCACACACTCAAGTTCGAACGTCAACGGTCGATGACGTGACTTCGCGGTCTCGCGGGGTTTCTTGACTCCACCCCCACGTTAAAACAGTGCCATGAAGAGAAACGCAGAGAAAAGTGAAGCGCAAAGGGAAAACGGTATTGCGAGCACGCGCTTGACTGAAACGCAGAATAAAAGCAGCGTTGCAAATAACTTAATAGGTGTGAGTAAGGAAAATATGTTGCAGAGATAAAATAGGATTGCAGCTGTCATTAATTTTTTGCAATTAATTATATCTTTCTTTTTGCAGTAGCCTACTTTATTTTATTTTGCAAATCTTTTTTTTTTTCAATACTTGTTTTCCCCTTTGCCATTCTTTATTTTTGTTTTGCAAAACATTTTTTCTTTGCTCAAAACTTTATTTTTGTTTTGCAAAACTTTATTTTCTTTCGCGATACTTTATTCTTTTGCAAAACTATGTGGCATTATATTGACTCCATACATATGGCGTAATTTAGATATATTTTTAAGATGGAAAAATGCGGTTTTACAGATACTAGACACGTGACTTTCAAATGAAAGATTGGTATCAAAGAGCACACACACGCACACGCACACACACACACACACACACACACACACACACACACACACACACACACACACACACACACACACAGGTTCCTAACCGACGACGAAGACTTAACAGAGCAGCCATCAAGTGTTAGACAGTATTCTAGATTATTACGTGTGGAAGTTTTTTGTCCAATAATTAGAAACTCTGTTTTTTCAGAATTTAGAAGTAGGAAATTACTAGTTATCTGGTTTGTTGTATCAGCTGCATTCCGTTAATTTTGTGAATTGGTAAGTTTCGTCAGGCATGAAGAAATATAGAGCTGAGTATCGTCAGCATAACAGTGAAAGCTAATGCCATGTTTCCTAATGATATCTCCCAAGGGTAGCATGTACAGAGTGTGTGTGTGTGTGTGTAGCATGTACAGAGTGTGTGTGTGTGTGTGTGTAGCATGTACAGAGTGTGTGTGTGTAGCATGTACAGTGTGTGTGTGTGTGTGTGTGTGTGTGTAGCATGTACAGAGTGTGTATGTGTGTGTGTGTGTGTGTGTGTAGCATGTACAGTGTGTCTGTGTGTGTGTGTGTGTGTGTAGCATGTACAGAGTGTGTGTGTGTGTGAGGGTAGCATGTACAGAGTGAACAGCAGCGGTCCTAGTACTGAGCCTTGTGGTACGCCATACTGAACTTGTGATCGATGAGACATCTCTTCATTTACTGCTACAAACTGATAACGGTCAGATAAGTATGATTTAAACCATGCTAGTGCATTTCCCGTAATGCCAACATAATGTTTGAGTCTATTTAAAAGAATGTTGTGGTCAATAGTGTCAAATGCAGCACTAAGATCGAGTAACACTAATAGAGAGACACAACCACGATCGGATGATAAGAGCAAATCATGTGTGACTCTAACGAGAGCTGTCTCGGTACTATGGTACGGTCTAAACCCGGACTGGAAATCCTCAGATATCATTTCTCTCAAGAAAGGAACACAGTTGTGAGGATACCGCCTTTTCTAATATCTTTGACAGAAAAGGTAGATTCGAGATCGGCCTGTAATTGACTAATTCTGTAGGATCAAGTTGCGTTTTTTTAACAAGTGGTTTAATCATAGCCAGCTTAAAGGTTTTTGGTACGTATCCTAGAGACAAAGATGAATTAATGATATTAAGTAGAGGATCTATGACCTCTGGAAGCATCTCTTTCAGTTGCTTAGTCGGTATAGGGTCTAACATACATGTTGTAGATTTGTTTTGTCGAGTGTGTGTGTGTGTATGTGTGTGTATGTGTGTGAGATCCTGCTGTGAAGGAAGTGTTGTAGTGTGTGTGCAGAAACAGTGTCTCTCTCGGACGGGGGGTTCATTTCTTCATTAGTGACCTTTTAAGAAGGTGACGCTCGGGCTAATGAGGTGATTGTAGGCAGAGAAGCTTTAGAAGATTCCAGCCGACATTCCCAGCGGTGTTACGACCAACAGCGAGTGTGTTTTCATAGGGGGAGTGTGTGTGTGTGTGTGTGTGTGAAGGGGGAGGAACCTCCTCAATGATACTCGGCTGATCATGTAACACAAATGAGCCGTCAAACACCAGGAAACCTCATAAACTCACAAAACACTTCGACACCGTCAGGCGCTCGGGCCGCATCATCACCTGTGTGTGTGTGTGTGTGTGTGTGTGTGTGTGTGAGCCGCTATCAGCCTTTATCATCCGCTGCTGTCGACTGTGATCATTCACTCACTTCTGCTACTGAACGGCTCTTTATTTGTCTGTGTTGCTGCTGTGATTGAACGTTTAGATATTAATCTCTCAATAGCTCTTGAGTTTAATACACTGACAAAAGTTTGCCTGAAACCGGCTAGGAAACAATTGTATATTTACATTTATTTATTTATCACACGCTTTTATCAAAAGTGACTTAAAACTGAGCAATACATCAAGAGATTCCTCTTAAAGAGCCGATAAACATGAGAAGTGTCAGTAAAGTCTCATCTCCACTCCATCTTGGTAGTGAATAAGAAGCAACACGTTGAATTAAATGTGAAAGACTTCTCGTAAGACGTGCTCCAATGAACTTTGTTTTATGTGCAACTTTGAAACATGATGTTTTTACAGCGCGTCATAAATCTGAGACCTCCACAGTTTCGTCCGACACCAGTTTCTGTGTTAGCGCTTCAGAAACACGTTCATACGTGAACTCTGATTGATTTCTGTCTTAGAGACGCTTCATGAATGATTTCTGCATCGAGGGCCAGATTGACTACGCAGTGGCGAGGGGATGAAGAGTTGTGCAGATGATCTGCGGATGAAGACTCTTCTCCAGCTCAGACTGGGAGCGGACGGGCTTTACTGGGAGCAGACGTGTACTGGGCGTTGAACACCAGTGAACTGATAAATAAAATTAAAAATAACAGTAAATAACAATGGCAATAAAATAAACGATAAATAAGGGGAGAGCAACAATTACAAACATGACAAAAAAAAAAGATTAATGTAAACTCTCCTGTGAGTGAAGCGTCTAAAAGGGAAACTCCTTTAAATGCAGAAATAACTGTCCTGTTGTTTCTCACTGAGTGACAGTGGATCCTGCAGTGTGTGTGTCTCTCTCTCTCTCTCTCTCTCTCTGTCTGTCTCTCTCTCCGTGCTGTGTGTGTGTGTCTGACTCTGATCTCTCTCTCTCTCTCTCTCTCTCTCTCTCTCTCTCTCTCTCTCTCTGTCTCTCTCTCTCTCTCTCTCTCTCAATTCAATTCAGAAAGCTTTATTGGCATGACAAAAAAGTACATTTTGTATTGCCAAAGCATCACAACAACATAGAAAATGATTTAGAACATTTAGTACACAGAATTATAATAATAGTTAAATTAAATAAAAAAAATAGTATTATATATATATATATATTATCTTAGCTAGTTATTGCAAATAATAATAATACTGATAACATAAAACAGTAATAATAGAGTAAACAAAGATTAATAAATAAAATAAAAAGGATTATAATGCAGAAATCATGTATATAAAAAACAAAAATAAACAAACACTGAACTTGGAATTGAACATTATATACATGTGTGTGTGTGTGATGGGGTGTGTTAGGCTGTGTGTGTGTGTGTGTGTGTAGGTCTGATGGGGTGTGTTAGGTGGTGTGTGTGTGTGTGTGTGTGTGTGATGGGGTGTGTTAGGCTGTGTGTAGGTGTGATGGGGTGTGTTAGGCTGTGTGTGTGTGTGTGTGTGTGTGTAGGTCTGATGGGGTGTGTTAGGCTGTGTGTGTGGTGTGTGTGTGTGTGTGTGTGATGGGGTGTGTTAGGCTGTGTGTTGGTGTGATTGGGTGTGTTAGGCTGTGAGTGTGTGTGTGTTTATTGGGCGTTCGCTGCTCTGCTCGTCCCTCAGGATGTGGAGATTAGAGCCCGACCGATATGGATTTTTGGGCGCCGATGCCGATACCGATAAAAAAAATCCAGATACCGATATATCGGCCGATATTATTTGTGTGTATATTATAATACAGTAGCAATATTATTTATGTGTATTATAGTACAGTAAGTTTGGACACACTTTCCAATTGGTGTGTACAAACTTTTGATGGGTACTGTATATAGAATACACAGTATAAACAGAATAAATATATAAACGTTTTGCAATGATCACTCAAATGTGGTGATCAAACACTTGTGTGACAAAGATATGCAATGGAGGCAGGGTGAATGATAGAATAAGAATTTGAGCTGTAACCAAACTAGTTTGCATTGCATTTTATATTATATTATATTCTAAATACTCTTCTATTTTTAATCTTAATTTAGTGGAGGAAGAACTCAGATCTTTTTAGTAAAGTAAAATTAATAATATCATAATGAAAACGTTTATAATTACATATGTACAGTAGTTTTATACTATTTTAAATAAGTAGTAAGCAAAATGTACTAAACGTGAAACTAGGCTACAGGGCTGGACCCGAATATTCGTTCGGTGGGTTGGTATTCGATTTGAAAATTTGACATTCGAATATTTGTTGTTGGTTTTTTTTTCACATCTGGGATCCCCCGCGAAACGGTTCTCATTCGCGCTTGAATAAGGCCGGCGACACACTGACTGCGTGGCATGGCCGTTTTTATTTCGGCTCCCATGTTAACAGGTTGGAGTTTGCACACTGCCTGCGTGAGACACGCGTCTCTCAGGAGCGGCTCGAGCCACGCGGAAAACGCGTACATGCCAGAAATAGAACCGACGCGCAAGTCTCCTCTGGCAAGAGCGCAAGAACAGCGGAGTTTGTATGGAGCCCGAAGTGCATGCCTGAGCTTGTGTTTTGGATTAAGCTGTGTTGCTTTGACCATTGTGGAAAATAGAATAATAGAAACAAAATGTATTAGACTTTTTACCCGTTATTATCAATCTAAATTAATCTCGTTTTTTAATTTAACTTAATTTCGTTTTTTCTTTATTTAAATTTTGTTTATTTCTTTATTTAAATTTCGTTTTTTCTTTATTTAAATTTCGTTTTAATTTCTTTATTTAAATTTCGTTTAATTTCTTTATTTAAATTTCGTTTAATTTCTTTATTTAAATTTCATTTTTCTTTATTTAAATTTCGTTTTTCTTTATTTAAATCTACCCTTTACTGTGTCAGTAATTTTGTTAGTCAGAAAAATATTAGACTACCTTAAAAGTATTGCTTAATTTAACAGACCTGTGTGTGCGTTTTATATCACTAACACGTGTCCGTTCTCGGACGCGTTCTCTGCCTGCGTGAGGTGCGCCGCTTCCCGCCTCGCGCCTGTTCTGTAGTTTACTAAAAGTGTATTAATTCTGAACGTGTTGCGTCTCCATCTGGCTACCTTTTAATGCAAAATGGCCCTATATAAAGTGTTTATAATTACATAAATTATTGGAATATTGCTTTATGTTGTAACGTAGCAGAATGAGCTTTAAACACTGTGTCTACACCGGATGCAGCTGTTATTTTTTTGCCACTTTTGCCAGTTCTTTGTAACAGCTTTTAGGTGCTTTATTGGCATTGCCATCCTTACATAAATCACTGCACGCTGCATTTTTTTAAATATTAATTTATCGGCCGTTATAAATGCCGATACCGATAGTTAGGAAAATGCCTAATATCGGCCGATAATATCGGCCTGCCGATATATCGGTCGGGCTCTAGTGGAGATGCTACTAGTTTTGCTGCTATATTGGAGCTTTTGGGCTTCTTCGCCAAGGATGAATCTGAGTTTTCGGGTTGGATTACAGGTGTTAAATTGGGGAAATATTTTATTGATTTTGGGGTAATATTGGTCTCTGATGTGTTCATATTTTGGGCATTCTGTGAGGAAGTGCAGCTCGGTCTCCGGCACTCCAGAATGCAGTGCGAGCAGAGTCTGTCCTCCGGGAGAGCCAGGTCTGTCTGCGCCGGCCCGTCTCGATGGCCAGGCTGTGCTCGCTGAGTCTCTCTCTCTCTCACACACACACCCACACCACACACACACACACACACACACACCACACACACACACACACACACACACACACACACACACACACACACACACACACACACTCTCGATGGCCAGGCTGTGCTCGCTGAGTCGCTCTCTCTCTCACACACACACCACACACACACACACACACTCTCGATGGCCAGGCTGTGCTCGCTGAGTCTCTCTCTCTCTCTCACACACACACACACACACACACACACTATGGCCAGGCTGTGATCGCTGAGTCTGTACATCGTCAGTGTTTTCCTGAGCTTCACATCACTCACTGTGCTCAGGTAGTTCGCTTCAGTGTACTCTCGATTTAGTGCCGAATAACATTCCAGTTTGTGTTGGTTTTGAATGGTGTTCGTCCAATGGGTGATGCACTTGTCTTGTTCTGTTGTTGATAATTTGTGCAGGCCGAATGTGTGTGAGTCTCTGTCTCTGTCTCTCCCTCTCTCTCTCTCTGTCTCTCTCCCTCCCTCTCTCTTTCATGCAGTGTGTGTGAGTCTGACTCTGATCTCTCTCTCTCTCTCTCTGTTTGTCTCTCTCTCTCTCTCTCTCTCTCTCTCTCTGTCTGTCTAGGTGACAGTGGATCCTGCTGTGTGTGTGAGGTTGACTCTGGATCTCTCTCTCTCTCTCTCTCTCTCTCTCTCTCTCTCTCTCTCTTCTCTCTCTCTCTGTCTCTCTCTCTCTCTCTCTCTCTCTCTCTCTCTCTCTCTCTCTCTCTCTCTCTCTCTCTCTCTCTCTCTGTCTCTCTCTCTCTCTCTCTCTCCTCTCTCTGTCTCTCTCTCTCTCTCTCTCTCTCTCTCTCTGTCTGTCTGGGTGACAGTGGATCCTGCAGTGTGTGTGAGTCTGACTCTGATCTCTCTCTCTGTCTCTGTCTCTCCCTCTCTCTCTGTCTGTCTGTCTCTCTCTCTCTCTCTCTCTCTGTCTGTCTGTCTCTCTCTCTCTCTCTGTCTGTCTAGGTGACAGTGGATCCTGCTGTGTGTGTGAGGTTGACTCTGATCTCTCTCTCTCTCTCTGTCTCTCTCCCTCCTTCTCTCTCTCCATGCAGTGTGTGTGAGTCTGACTCTGATCTCTCTCTCTCCGTGCTGTGTGTGTGATGCCGGGTTCATAGGGCAGGTTTCATTAACTCTGAGCGGAGCGCGGGCCGCTGAAGGTAAATAAACAGGAGCGTGTGTACGCTAATGTAACGTGGCTCTGATAAAGGCCTGGCTTAATCCGGGCCGTGACCTCCCGGTGGGGTCGGGGGAAGATGATGAGATGATGATGAGATGATGATGAGATCCACAGCTGGTGTGCTGCGAGAGAGAGAGAGTGTGTGTGTGTGTGACCCGGACCGGCCTGATCCCTCTAAACCAGCCGTTTGTTAAGCAACATCAGGAGTGTAAAACCCCGAATCCATCCTGCACTCCAGCCGAGCCGGGTCTCGGTTCTGGACGGGTCACCGTGAGGATGATGATGATTAGTGTTCAGTGCAGGTGTGTGTGCAGGGAAGCTGTGTGTGTGTGAGATACTGCAGTGTTTCCTGTGGGTCTGTGTGTGTTTGTCCTGATAACTCTCACAGCTTCCTCTTTCAGCGACGCTGTGACACGGGAAGAGAGAACGGCTGTGTGTTTCTGCTCGTTAAAGATCTGGGTGGGAAACTCAAAGGGTTAAAGGGATCGTTCATGATTTACACATCCTAGGTGTATCTGACATTCTTCTTTCAGACAAATACAGTTATATTAAACATGTCCTGGCTCTTCAAGCTTTATAATGGATTCCATAAAAGTGCATCTGTCCATGATAAAAGTTAATCTATCCATGATAAAAGTGCATCTGTCCATGATAAAAGTGCATCTGTCCATGATAAAAGTGCATCTGTCCATGATAAAAGTGCTGGTCACATCGTTTCCTAACCCTTGATGAAGCATGATGGGATTGATGTGCTGATGATGCTCTTGTGTTTCAGTCCGTGTCCGGAGCAGGGGATGGGAGACGAGTTCAACCTCATGGACCATTCGGACCTGTACATCCTGGACTTCAGTGAGTGTGTGTGTGTGTGTGTGTGTGTGTTTCAGTGCTGAAGATTAAAAGCTTGAAATATGACAAATGATCAACACATTCATGAAAGTCATGCGTCAGTGTTTACGGCGTGTATCAACAGACTGATCTGACATTTAGAGGTTATAACGTATCAAACCATAAACAAGGACAAAAACAATATTTTCAAGAGGCACCTTTACTTCGGCACTCTTCAGGTGTCCCCGTCTGCACATTACTGCCAAAGCCTGCCTTTCTCAAAAACTGTCAAATAAACACATTTTAACAGCTTTATTTTGTAACTTATACTTTATTTTTCCTAAATGAATTTATTTTTTTAATTTTACACTATTGTAATATTCAATTCATTATTTATTTATAGAGCACATTTAATGCAACAGCTGTTGCCCAAAGCGCTTCACAGTCATTTTTAAACACAAAATTAAGAGTACAGAGAGAGAGAGAAATCAATAAATGATGGATCGATACCCTCGAATCTGATCTAACTGTAGCTAAGAGAATCGGTATCAGATCATAGCATGACGAAGCGTCTGATTTACACAGTCTCTCTCTCTCTCTCTCTCTCGCACACACACACACACACACACACACACACGGTTAGGTGCATCCGGCACCAAATAAAGGCTCTTCCGTTGGCAGTGTCTTCGGATCAGCTCCACAGGAACAGGTGAAATAGAGCAGGGAAGCGCTGACTCTCCTGCAGAGACACACACACACACACACACACACACACACACACCACACACGAGCGTCGGCGGAAGCACATACGGCTGTCCTCACGTGAATCTACTATACAGATTGTTTATTATGATGCAAACTTCAAATATGAGACAGATTCAGTTTCTTCTGGACAGCGTCTCTACTGAAGATCATACAGTGCAGTCAGATCCATGATATTACTGAATATTAAGTGTCTAATAAACCCTATTAAAATTAATAACCCCATTAATTCCCTATAAAAAGATTATTTTTAGGTAGAAGTATAATATATGTAGAAGTTTTTTATTGGCATTTATAGAATCTTTTTATTGCACAGAAGGTTCTTCACAGTAAGAATAACATGGTTCTTTAAGAACTGATCACATGGTTCTTTATGGAATCAGAAATGGTTCTTTTATGGATTCTGTTTGAAAACTCCTTTTGAAGCTTTTAGTTTTTAAGAACAAATGCTTGTAATGCATTACTGAGTTTGTTGCTTTGTTTTTTAGGTCCAAATCTGAAGACTTTATGCAAGCTAGCGGTTATTCAGTACAGTCTGGATCCAGTCTGGACTCCCTCATGACATCAGGTGAGAGTCTCACACACACACACACACACACACACACACACACACACACACACACACTCATGTTTGCTTCTGCTAGTGAAGGGAGTGTGAAACCAGAGTCAGCGATAACAATCTGCACCTCAACCCTTGACCCTCATCAGCTTGGGCTCTTGTCAGCAGATCATTGCTTTACTGATCAGGTTACACACACTCACACACACTCAGACACACACTCACACACACTCAGACACACACACACACACACACACACACACACACAATCGTGATGGAGGGAGAGAGTAAAGACACCTTAATTCTCCATAGCCGCAACAAAACACAATAAATCAGCCAATTAGTAAAACGAATTATCGCTCTCACCAAAGACAAAATACATTGTGCACGTTGTGTCCAAACACCAGCAGCTGCACACACACACACACTCACGCACGCACACACACACACACACTCTCTCTCTCTCTCTCTCTCTCTCTCTCTCTCTCTCTCTCTCTCTCACACACACACACACACACACACACACACACTCTCTCTCTCTCTCTCTCTCTCTCTCTCTCACACACACACACACACACACACACACACACACACACACTCTCTCTCTCTCTTTCTCTCTCTCTCACACACACACACACACACACCGTATACATCAAACATCCTAATTTTTCAATATTTAATATTCCTCAGTTTATATTGTCTGTGGTCCAGTGAGATGAATCTGTCCATGAATATTGTTTATCATTTTGTTAAAAGCACAACATTCCTACTGTTTCTTTGTTGTCAGAACTATGAAACGGTTTCAGTAGTTTTAATAGTTCAGTAGTTCTACATTTACATTTATTCATTTAGCAGAAGCTTTTGTCCAAAGGGACTTACAAATGAGAACAATAGAAGCATTTAAAGTAACAGTAGGACGACAATATGCAAGTGCTGTGACCCTTCCCAGTTTAGTCTAACGCAGTAAACGCTTTTTGTTTTATATAAATAGAAATAGAAATAGAATAGAAGAAAAGTGTTAGTATTTATGGATAAAGTGTTGCTGAAAAAGATGTGTCTTCAGCCGTTTCTTGAGACTCGGCCGCTCTGGTGGAGTCGGATCATTCCTCCAGCAGGGAACGGTCCCGGTGACGGTCCGAGAAAGAGATGTAGAGCCTCTGTGAGATGATCAGCACCAGACGGCGTTCGCTTGTGGAGCGCTGGGTTCTGGACGGCACGTGTAATGAGTTTGGGTAGGAGGGAGCAGAGCCAGAGGTTGTTCTGTAGACAAACGTCAGTGACTTTGAATTTGATGCGAGCGCAGCTGGCAACCAGTGCAGTTTCTTGAGGAGAGGAGTGACGTGTGTCTCTTCAGCTCGATGAACACACTCTTGCTGCAGCGTCTGGATCAGTTGCAGAGGATTGACTGATGCTGGAAGGAGAGAGCATTACAATAGTCCAGTCCGGAGAGAACAAGCGCTTGGACCAGGAGTTGTGTAGCTCTGATAGGAAGACCCTGATCCTCCTGATGTTGTACAAGGCAAATCTGCAGGACCGGCAGTTCTAGCAGTGTGTTCTGTGAAGTTCAGTTGATCATCAATCACAACTCCAAGAATCCTGGCTGACCTTGATGGAGTTATAGATGACGAGTCTAGCTAGTGTTGGGTTCGCTGAGACCACGAGTAGCTCTGTCGCTGAAGGTGGTGGTCCTTCATCCAGCAGTAAATGTCTGTCGGGCCGAGATGCGAGTGGCTCCCGTCGGATCATCCGGCTGGAATGAGAGGTAGAGTTGTGTGTCGTCAGCATAGCAGTGATGGGAAAAGCCATGTTTCTGAATGGCAGATCTAGTGATGACATGTAGATGGAGAAGAGAAGCGGTCCCAGCACTGAGCCCTGAGGCACTCCAGTAGCTCGTCGGTTCTGTGGTCAGTAGTTTTATGAGTGGTCAAACACATCTGTGGGGAGTTTCTGAATGTCACACAGATAGAGGACAGTCTGAACTGATGCTATAGTTAGTCTCTCACTCAAGGCATAGAAACACAACTCTTTTTTCCTCCGATTCCTCGGTTCGAATGCACCCTATGATGTGAGTTTCCGTCAAAAAAAAAAATTCAGAAATGTCAAGCTCCTCCGAGACCATTGTTCAGATCATCTTCAGACCACGCCTACAATAAGTCAAACCGTTCTGGAATAACACACAGCCAAAGTGTGTTTGTCATAAAATGCTATATTTTATGAGCACATTAGTGTTTCGTTGTGTTTTCAGCGTAATGCCTTGAAGGGCAGCAGTTCATCTTCAGACCGCGCCAGGAAAAATGTATGGATTTTGTGTTGAAAACTAAACCGTTATCGTTTAACGCATCATCAAGACTCTGAGGCTGTAACTCTGCAACGCTTATATTGACACCAAACTCTCAAATTAAATGACTAGTGATTCTATTTAAGATTGATCAGGCATTTCGACTACAGGTCTCTGTAATGACTCGTTGTTGCAGTTGCTGTGATGATTTGTTGATCTGATGATGATCTCATGCCTGGTTTGTGTTCGGCCCCTTTATTTGCTGTTTGCAGCTTTATTTAATTCTGCAGTCAGTTTCATTAGTTCGGTAGTCAGAACTATTAGTTTTATAACAGTTTTACTCTTATCTAACATAAAGACAAACAGGCCATGAACAGTAGCTGATGTGAATATCTCTGATAATGACACTCTGAATCCAGAATCTGAACGTGATTGTGTGTGTGATGCTGTTTAAGGCCTGTTTCTGAAGGTGTGTGTGTGTGTGTTTAACTGGAGCTGGTGTGTGTGTGTGTGTGTAGGAGACGCTCGTCTGATAGTGATGGAGAACACAACTGGTCAAGTGGCGTCTTATCTTAATGAGTCTAACGAGAGCCGGCACACATCCGGCCTCCTGCAGGGACACAAATCCCTTCAGCATGCCTGCGCTCAGTGTGTGTGTGTGTGTGTGTGTGTGTTCTCAGGTGGGAGCTGACAGCCATGACCACGAACAGTAACATCAGTCGGCCCATATTCTCCTCTAACTGTGTGTGTGTGTGTGTGTGTGTGTGTGTGTTCTCAGGTGGGAGCTGACGGCCATGACCACGAACAGTAACATCAGTCGGCCATATTCTCCTCTAACTGTGTGTGTGTGTGTGTGTGTGTGTTCTCAGGTGGGAGCTGACGGCCATGACCACGAACAGTAACATCAGTCGGCCCATATTCTCCTCTAACTGTGTGTGTGTGTGTGTGTGTGTGTGTTCTCAGGTGGGAGCTGACGGCCATGACCACGAACAGTAACATCAGTCGGCCCATATTCTCCTCTAACTGTGTGTGTGTGTGTGTGTGTGTGTTCTCAGGTGGGAGCTGACGGCCATGACCACGAACAGTAACATCAGTCGGCCCATATTCTCCTCTAACTGTGTGTGTGTGTGTGTGTGTGTGTGTGTTCTCAGGTGGGAGCTGACGGCCATGACCACGAACAGTAACATCAGTCGGCCCATATTCTCCTCTAACTGTGTGTGTGTGTGTGTGTGTGTGTTCTCAGGTGGGAGCTGACGGCCATGACCACGAACAGTAACATCAGTCGGCCCATATTCTCGTCTCACGGCTGACCCGTCGGAGTCTCTTCACGTGTGGATCCGGATCCCAGTTCTCCATCGGTCCTGCTGTGGCGAAGGCCTTTTCCCAGTTTGATTCGCCACTGTTGAACTTCTGCGGAGAAACGGACCTTCACGCTTTTAAACCAGTCCAATTATTCATCAGTGTTACAGTGTTTTAATGAGAATCTGGAGTGAAATGAAGGTCATCTAACCTGTAATCTGTCATTTCTCTGCTTGTGTGTTCAGATTGCTGGTTTATATGCAAGACTTTCGTTACGCTCCGCACATATCAGAGGAGACACACACCATCCTTTCTGTTTACCCACAATGCTTCTGACAATAAAACTCCACAATCAATAGACAGGAGAAGATTCCCTCTGCATGCGTGCGTCCCTCAGGATCCGCACGTAAAAACTCTCCGTCTCTACAGACTCAAAGACATGATGTTGTGAAAGATTACAGTATGTTTTCTCATTTACTCAGTGGCAGCGAAAGATGTTTCAGAGCAGATCGGCACAATCTAATAAACACCTCGAGGGTTTTCCAGCAAACGGGAATGAATCTGAATCTGAATTTCTTCCACAAACCCAGCGTTGAAATGACAGTCTGGATGTCCTCAGTCTGCAAACATCCATCAGATCTGGACTGTTCCATTGGTCTCAGTGTTGGTATTGATAGATATGATGGTGCCAAAGCTGAAGCTCATGCTTTATTCCCGTGGGACTCTCCGGCGTCTCGTCCAGTGCCTGATGTTCCTCTGGACACTTCAGATCTTCACAAGCTCTCGAGTCGAAGCACACACAGTTTTAATGGCCTCTGCTCGGACTGCATTTGAAATATGTTTTATTAGAGATATTATTGTTTGAATATCTGACACCAAACTGTCATAATGAATATTGCAACTTTCCTCAGCCGTTTCCCCTCGTCAGGAAGAATGACCTGGCGAAAACATGAAGTCCTAAAATCAAATCAAGTGCATTTTCACACTGATGTGTAGCTGACAGACGGGAATGATGATGGGTTAGTGACGTGCTGCTTTAAAGAGTCATTCGGATCCACGATGGTGTTGCTAACATGCTAAAGTAGAAACGAAGGAAAGCTTGTGTTGTGATCGGTGTAAACGCTGCGGTTCGGAGTCTTTCCCTCCGGCTGTTGATGTTTGGAAACGACACATGATTCCTCAGTGGCGGATGAATCTTTTCCACAAGTCACGACTCGATCAATGTTGTAAACGGGTTTTCAATGGAATCTTTTGAATTTCCTAAACAATAAAGTTGATGATAATTTTGCCTTTTGTCTGCTTAAATGTACAGGAATAAGACAAGTGTGTCCATATAAGTGTGTCTATATAAAAAAGCGCATCAAGAATTAGTTAAATTTGAACAATTTTGAGAAGAAGAGATTAAAGAAAACTTATTTTTAAATGAACACTTATTCCTCTATAATAAAATAAAAAATTCTCAGATTCACTTTTTTGAACTTTACACGGAGATGATCACGTTTTTCAAAATTTTTCACAACTTGGAGTGTGTGTTCTCGAGCACGAAACACTGTTGTTGTGTGAATGAACGGCCAGAACACATTAAAAGTTTCTGTTTTCTGTGAGAACGGTGTGTGTTAGCGGCCCCTAAGTTAATAACTAATGATCTTTACAACAGAATAACTTAAAGTTCAATAACTTTATTCTAGAGTTGCTGTAAAGCCTAAACAATCTTATGTTACTGTAATCTTGTATTATCACTGTAAAGCTGTTTTGAAACAGTCTATATTGTTAAAGCTCTGTATTCTGAAGGTGACTTGACTTGAGTGTGTTAATCCACAGAGTTTTAGTTTGGCCTTTTTGCAGGATCATCCTGGAAGTTTCTCCCAGTACAGATCCCTTCCTCCGTCTGATGTCCAGCACAGACTCGTCTTCATCTCAGCACAGACTCGTCTTCATCTCAGCACAGACTCGTCTTCATCTCAGCACAGACTCGTCTTCATCTCAGCACAGACAGTTTTAATGGCCTCTGCTCGGACTGCATTTGAAATATGTTTTATTAGAGATATTATTGTTTGAATATCTGACACCAAACTGTCATAATGAATTAGTTAAATTAGACTCTCTTCATCTCAGCACAGACTCGTCTTCATCTCAGCAGACTCGTCTTCATCTCAGCACAGACTCTCTTCATCTCAGCACAGACTCTCTTCATCTCAGCACAGCTTTGAAACAATCTACATTGTTAAAAGCGCTATATAAATGAAGATGACTTGTCTTCATCTCAGCACAGACTCGTCTTCATCTCAGCACAGACTCGTCTTCATCTCAGCAGACTCTTCATCTCAGCACAGACTCGTCTTCATCTCAGCACAGACTCGTCTTCATCTCAGCAGACTCTCCTTCATCTCAGCACAGACTCTCTTCATCTCAGCACAGACTCTCTTCATCTCAGCACAGACTCGTCTTCATCTCAGCACAGACTCGTCTTCATCTCAGCAGACTCGTCTTCATCTCAGCACAGACTCGTCTTCATCTCAGCACAGACTCTCCTTCATCTCAGCACAGACTCTCTTCATCTCAGCACAGACTCTCTTCATCTCAGCAGACTCTTCTTCATCTCAGCACAGACTCTTCTTCATCTCAGCAGACTCTTCTTCATCTCAGCACAGACTCGTCTTCATCTCAGCACAGACTCTCTTCATCTCAGCACAGACTCTCTTCATCTCAGCAGTCTCGTCTTCATCTCAGCACAGACTCGTCTTCATCTCAGCACAGACTCTCCTTCATCTCAGCACAGACTCTCTTCATCTCAGCACAGACTCTCTTCATCTCAGCACAGACTCTCTTCATCTCAGCAGTCTCGTCTTCATCTCAGCACAGACTCGTCTTCATCTCAGCACAGACTCGTCTTCATCTCAGCACAGACTCTCTTCATCTAAGCAGTCTCGTCTTCATCTCAGCACAGACTCGTCTTCATCTCAGCACAGACTCTCTTCATCTCAGCAGTCTCGTCTTCATCTCAGCACAGACTCGTCTTCATCTCAGCACAGACTCTCTTCATCTAAGCAGTCTCGTCTTCATCTCAGCACAGACTCTTCATCTCAGCACAGACTCGTCTTCATCTCAGCACAGACTCGTCTTCATCTCAGCAGACTCGTCTTCATCTCAGCACAGACTCTCTTCATCTCAGCACAGACTCGTCTTCATCTCAGCAGACTCGTCTTCATCTCAGCACAGACTCTCTTCATCTCAGCACAGACTCTCTTCATCTCAGCAGACTCGTCTTCATCTCAGCACAGACTCTCTTCATCTCAGCACAGACTCGTCTTCATCTCAGCACAGACTCGTCTTCATCTCAGCACAGACTCTCTTCATCTCAGCACAGACTCTCTTCATCTCAGCAGTCTCATCTTCATCTCAGCACAGACTCTTCATCTCAGCACAGACTCGACTTCATCTCAGCACAGACTCGTCTTCATCTCAGCACAGACTCTCTTCATCTCAGCACAGACTCTCTTCATCTCAGCACAGACTCGACTTCATCTCAGCACAGACTCTCTTCATCTCAGCACAGACTCGTCTTCATCTCAGCACAGACTCTCTTCATCTCAGCACAGACTCGTCTTCATCTCAGCAGTCTCGTCTTCATCTCAGCACAGACTCGTCTTCATCTCGAGGTCTGTCATGATCAGGGTAAGGCTCTCGGTGACGTGTCTCTGCTCTCTCGCTCGAAGCGTGATTGATTTGGCCGATCTCTCGGTGGACGTGACCTTAATGGGCTTCTATTGAGCAGAGGTTGTGAAAGCTAAAGGTTAAGAGCGTGAGGAACTGTGATCGGACGAAACACACCTGTTGGCCTCCTCGTTTTCACAGGACAACGCTTCAGCTCAACGCTAATGGCCATGGGTCGTCTGGGCTCAATCTCTCTCTGGGGACGAGCTTCTCCAGACCCAAACACAGCATTAAACTCATGTCGTGTCAGTAAAGCTAATGTCGTGTCATGAGCTCGGGTTGTTTTGACCTGAGCCGCTCGATGGAGACCAACGCCAACGACTGATGATTCTCCTCTGACGGATCATTACTCCAGTCCGATCACTCAGTCTTTCCATGCATTGTAGCAAGTGTGCCTGGACAAAAGCGGTTTTAAACGCAAAGGGTCGTTACACCAAATATTGATTTGAATTAGTTAATAGAAGTTAACTCATAAATAAATTCAATTTGTGATTTTATTTTTGAAAGCATTCTCACTTTACAGCATTTTAACACAAGTGCCAGTACTTTCCACAGTACTGTAGCTTTGCAGGAAGGTTTCTTCAAGCATCTCGGAGACGTTCCCGCAGTTCTTCTGGATTTAGTGGATCTCAGTTTCTTCTGTTTCTTCATGTAATCACAGATGGACTCGATGATGGTGAGATCAGATCATACCGGCTGTTGTCAGACTCCTTGTGCATACACAAATCTCACTGGATATTAACATGCCTAAGACTTTTGCACAGTACTGTACATTCTAACTCGATCAGTGCACACTAAACCCAGAGCTCGATCAGTGCACACACTAAACCCAGAGCTCGATCAGTGCTCACTAAACCCAGAGCTCGCACACTAAACCCAGAGCTCGATCAGTGCACACTAAACCCAGAGCTCGCACACTAAACCCAGAGCTCGATCAGTGCACACTAAACCCAGAGCTCGATCAGTGCTCACTAAACCCAGAGCTCGATCAGTGCTCACTAAACCCAGAGCTCGCACACTAAACCCAGAGCTCGATCAGTGCACACTAAACCCAGAGCTCGATCAGTGCTCACTAAACCCAGAGCTCGATCAGTGCTCACTAAACCCAGAGCTCGATCAGTGCTCACTAAACCCAGAGCTCGCACACTAAACCCAGAGCTCGATCAGTACTCAATAAACCCAGAGCTCGATCAGTGCACACTAAACCCAGAGCTCTCACACTAAACCCAGAGCTCGATCAGTGCTCACTAAACCCAGAGCTCGATCAGTGCTCACTAAACCCAGAGCTCGCACACTAAACCCAGAGCTTGATCAGTGCTCACTAAACCCAGAGCTCGATCAGTGCTCACTAAACCCAGAGCTCTCACACTAAACCCAGAGCTCGATCAGTGCTCACTAAACCCAGAGCTCGATCAGTGCACACTAAACCCAGAGCTCGATCAGTGCACACTAAACCCAGAGCTCGATCAGTGCTCACTAAACCCAGAGCTCGATCAGTGCACACTAAACCCAGAGCTCGATCAGTGCTCACTAAACCCAGAGCTCGATCAGTGCACACTAAACCCAGAGCTCGATCAGTGCTCACTAAACCCAGAGCTCGCACACTAAACCCAGAGCTCGATCAGTGCTCACTAAACCCAGAGCTCGCACACTAAACCCAGAGCTCGATCAGTGCTCACTAAACCCAGAGCTCTCACACTAAACCCAGAGCTCGATCAGTGCTCACTAAACCCAGAGCTCGAGCAGTGCACACTAAACCCAGAGCTCGATCAGTACTCACTAAACCCAGAGCTCGATCAGTGCACACTAAACCCAGAGCTCGATCAGTGCACACTAAACCCAGAGCTCGATCAGTACTCACTAAACCCAGAGCTCGATCAGTGCTCACTAAACCCAGAGCTCGATCAGTGCTCACTAAACCCAGAGCTCGATCAGTGCTCACTAAACCCAGAGCTCGATCAGTGCACACTAAACCCAGAGCTCGCACACTAAACCCAGAGCTCGATCAGTGCAAACTAAACCCAGAGCTCGCACACTAAACCCAGAGCTCGATCAGTGCTCACTAAACCCAGAGCTCGATCAGTGCACACTAAACCCAGAGCTCGATCAGTACTCACTAAACCCAGAGCTCGATCAGTGCTCACTAAACCCAGAGCTCGATCAGTACTCACTAAACCCAGAGCTCGATCAGTGCACACTAAACCCAGAGCTCGCACACTAAACCCAGAGCTCGATCAGTGCTCACTAAACCCAGAGCTCGATCAGTACTCACTAAACCCAGAGCTCGATCAGTGCTCACTAAACCCAGAGCTCGATCAGTACTCACTAAACCCAGAGCTCGATCAGTGCACACTAAACCCAGAGCTCGCACACTAAACCCAGAGCTCGATCAGTGCTCACTAAACCCAGAGCTCAATCAGTGCTCACTAAACCCAGAGCTCGATCAGTGCACACTAAACCCAGAGCTCAATCAGTGCACACTAAACCCAGAGCTCGCACACTAAACCCAGAGCTCGATCAGTGCACACTAAACCCAGAGCTCGATCAGTGCTCACTAAACCCAGTGCTCGATCAGTGCTCACTAAACCCAGAGCTCGATCAGTGCACACTAAACCCAGAGCTCGATCAGTGCACACTAAACCCAGAGCTCGCACACTAAACCCAGAGCTCGATCAGTGCTCACTAAACCCAGAGCTCGATCAGTGCACACTAAACCCAGAGCTCGATCAGTGCACGCTAAACCCAGAGCTCGATCAGTGCTCACTAAACCCAGAGCTCGAGCAGTGCTCACTAAACCCAGAGCTCGATCAGTGCTCACTAAACCCAGAGCTCGATCAGTGCTCACTAAACCCAGAGCTCGATCAGTGCACACTAAACCCAGAGCTCGCACACTAAACCCAGAGCTCGCACACTAAACCCAGAGCTCGCACACTAAACCCAGAGCTCGCACACTAAACCCAGAGCTCGATCAGTGCTCACTAAACCCAGAGCTCGATCAGTGCACACTAAACCCAGAGCTCGATCAGTGCTCACTAAACCCAGAGCTCGATCAGTGCACACTAAACCCAGAGCTCGATCAGTGCACACTAAACCCAGAGCTCGATCAGTGCTCACTAAACCCAGAGCTCGAGCAGTGCACACTAAACCCAGAGCTCGATCAGTGCTCACTAAACCCAGAGCTCGATCAGTGCTCACTAAACCCAGAGCTCGATCAGTGCTCACTAAACCCAGAGCTCGATCAGTGCACACTAAACCCAGAGCTCGATCAGTGCACACTAAACCCAGAGCTCGATCAGTGCTCACTAAACCCAGAGCTCGATCAGTGCACACTAAACCCAGAGCTCGATCAGTGCACACTAAACCCAGAGCTCGATCAGTGCTCACTAAACCCAGAGCTCGAGCAGTGCTCACTAAACCCAGAGCTCGATCAGTGCACACTAAACCTAGAGCTCGATCAGTGCTCACTAAACCCAGAGCTCGCACACTAAACCCAGAGCTCGAGCAGTGCTCACTAAACCCAGAGCTCGATCAGTGCACACTAAACCCAGAGCTCGATCAGTGCTCACTAAACCCAGAGCTCGATCAGTGCTCACTAAACCCAGAGCTCGATCAGTGCACACTAAACCCAGAGCTCGCACACTAAACCCAGAGCTCGATCAGTGCTCACTAAACCCAGAGCTCGATCAGTGCTCACTAAACCCAGAGCTCGCACACTAAACCCAGAGCTCGATCAGTGCTCACTAAACCCAGAGCTCGATCAGTGCTCACTAAACCCAGAGCTCGATCAGTGCTCACTAAACCCAGAGCTCGATCAGTGCACACTAAACCCAGAGCTCGATCAGTGCTCACTAAACCCAGAGCTCGATCAGTGCTCACTAAACCCAGAGCTCGATCAGTGCTCACTAAACCCAGAGCTCGCACACTAAACCCAGAGCTCGATCAGTGCTCACTAAACCCAGAGCTCGATCAGTGCTCACTAAACCCAGAGCTCGATCAGTGCTCACTAAACCCAGAGCTCGATCAGTGCACACTAAACCCAGAGCTCGATCAGTGCTCACTAAACCCAGAGCTCGCACACTAAACCCAGAGCTCGATCAGTGCTCACTAAACCCAGAGCTCGATCAGTGCTCACTAAACCCAGAGCTCGATCAGTGCTCACTAAACCCAGAGCTCGATCAGTGCTCACTAAACCCAGAGCTCGATCAGTGCACACTAAACCCAGAGCTCGATCAGTGCTCACTAAACCCAGAGCTCGCACACTAAACCCAGAGCTCGATCAGTGCACACTAAACCCAGAGCTCGATCAGTGCTCACTAAACCCAGAGCTCGATCAGTGCTCACTAAACCCAGAGCTCGCACACTAAACCCAGAGCTCGATCAGTGCTCACTAAACCCAGAGCTCGATCAGTGCTCACTAAACCCAGAGCTCGATCAGTGCTCACTAAACCCAGAGCTCGATCAGTGCACACTAAACCCAGAGCTCGATCAGTGCACACTAAACCCAGAGCTCGATCAGTGCTCACTAAACCCAGAGCTCGCACACTAAACCCAGAGCTCGATCAGTGCTCACTAAACCCAGAGCTCGATCAGTGCTCACTAAACCCAGAGCTCGATCAGTGCTCACTAAACCCAGAGCTCGATCAGTGCACACTAAACCCAGAGCTCGATCAGTGCTCACTAAACCCAGAGCTCGATCAGTGCACACTAAACCGAGCTCGATCAGTGCACACTAAACCCAGAGCTCGATCAGTGCTCACTAAACCCAGAGCTCGATCAGTGCACACTAAACCCAGAGCTCGATCAGTGCTCACTAAACCCAGAGCTCGATCAGTGCACACTAAACCCAGAGCTCGATCAGTGCTCACTAAACCCAGTGCTCGATCAGTGCACACTAAACCCAGAGCTCGATCAGTGCACACTAAACCCAGAGCTCGATCAGTGCACACTAAACCCAGAGCTCGCACACTAAACCCAGAGCTCGATCAGTGCTCACTAAACCCAGAGCTCGATCAGTGCACACTAAACCCAGAGCTCGATCAGTGCTCACTAAACCCAGAGCTCGATCAGTGCTCACTAAACCCAGAGCTCGATCAGTGCACACTAAACCCAGAGCTCGATCAGTGCTCACTAAACCCAGAGCTCGATCAGTGCACACTAAACCCAGAGCTCGATCAGTGCTCACTAAACCCAGAGCTCGATCAGTGCACACTAAACCCAGAGCTCGCACACTAAACCCAGAGCTCGATCAGTGCACACTAAACCCAGAGCTCGATCAGTGCTCACTAAACCCAGAGCTCGATCAGTGCACACTAAACCCAGAGCTCGATCAGTGCACACTAAACCCAGAGCTCGAGCAGTGCTCACTAAACCCAGAGCTCGAGCAGTGCTCACTAAACCCAGAGCTCGATCAGTGCACACTAAACCTAGAGCTCGATCAGTGCTCACTAAACCCAGAGCTCGCACACTAAACCCAGAGCTCGAGCAGTGCTCACTAAACCCAGAGCTCGATCAGTGCACACTAAACCCAGAGCTCGATCAGTGCTCACTAAACCCAGAGCTCGATCAGTGCTCACTAAACCCAGAGCTCGATCAGTGCACACTAAACCCAGAGCTCGCACACTAAACCCAGAGCTCGATCAGTGCTCACTAAACCCAGAGCTCGATCAGTGCTCACTAAACCCAGAGCTCGATCAGTGCACACTAAACCCAGAGCTCGATCAGTGCTCACTAAACCCAGAGCTCGCACACTAAACCCAGAGCTCGATCAGTGCACACTAAACCCAGAGCTCGATCAGTGCTCACTAAACCCAGAGCTCAATCAGTGCTCACTAAACCCAGAGCTCGCACACTAAACCCAGAGCTCGATCAGTGCTCACTAAACCCAGAGCTCGATCAGTGCTCACTAAACCCAGAGCTCGATCAGTGCACACTAAACCCAGAGCTCGATCAGTGCACACTAAACCCAGAGCTCGATCAGTGCACACTAAACCCAGAGCTCGATCAGTGCTCACTAAACCCAGAGCTCGCACACTAAACCCAGAGCTCGATCAGTGCTCACTAAACCCAGAGCTCGATCAGTGCTCACTAAACCCAGAGCTCGATCAGTGCTCACTAAACCCAGAGCTCGATCAGTGCACACTAAACCCAGAGCTCGATCAGTGCACACTAAACCGAGCTCGATCAGTGCACACTAAACCCAGAGCTCGATCAGTGCTCACTAAACCCAGAGCTCGATCAGTGCACACTAAACCCAGAGCTCGATCAGTGCACACTAAACCCAGAGCTCGATCAGTGCACACTAAACCCAGAGCTCGATCAGTGCACACTAAACCCAGAGCTCGCACACTAAACCCAGAGCTCGATCAGTGCTCACTAAACCCAGAGCTCGATCAGTGCACACTAAACCCAGAGCTCGATCAGTGCTCACTAAACCCAGAGCTCGATCAGTGCTCACTAAACCCAGAGCTCGATCAGTGCACACTAAACCCAGAGCTCGATCAGTGCTCACTAAACCCAGAGCTCGATCAGTGCACACTAAACCCAGAGCTCGATCAGTGCTCACTAAACCCAGAGCTCGATCAGTGCACACTAAACCCAGAGCTCGCACACTAAACCCAGAGCTCGATCAGTGCACACTAAACCCAGAGCTCGATCAGTGCACACTAAACCCAGAGCTCGATCAGTGCACACTAAACCCAGAGCTCGCACACTAAACCCAGAGCTCGCACACTAAACCCAGAGCTCAATCAGTGCTCACTAAACACACACCGACTGCAAGACGTCTTTAGCTTCTGCTAATCTCACACTGATGGCTGGAATAAACACTTCTGCACAGATTTATCCTCTGATTAACAGAGTCAGAGTCAGTCTGCAGAAAATCTCCTGTGTTTGATGGACTCTGACTCTGATTAAACTTCAGTGTGTGATTCCAGGCAAACGTGTGATATTCTGATTTTAAAACACGTTTTCATTTGTCATGCGCGAGTCTGATGTGAAAGTCTGCTAGTGTGTGATGGCCTGTTATAATCTCTAAACATTTACAAAGTTGGCAATTCGGTTCTGATTACTTTAGTGCATTCCAGCCTTAAATCACACAAACTACACACATTGAGAATCTTTGCATGAAGCTTGAAAGATGTTCAAACCTGATGAAATGCATGAAATATTGTTTTTAGATAACAGTCAGAGTGGAATAACGAACACTTACTATTAATGATCTCTCTCTCTCTCTCTCTCTCTCTCTCTCTCTCTCTCTCTCTCTCTCTCTCTCTCTCTCTCTCTCTGTGTGTGTGTGTGTGTGTGTTGTGATGATGTCACTGGTTATTTTTACACTCTCGCGCTATAAATATCGGGTCACTCCTCGTGTCGTCACGGCTGAGTGTGTCTGGCTTTAGGTCTCAGGTTGAGCTCGAGACTATATAAACACGGGAGACTCACGGATCACACACACACACACTCTCTCTCTCTCTCACACACACAGCGGTCAGAGGTGAGGCGAGCTCTACAACTCTAACTCTATACTAACACTGACCTGTCATCGGTTTTGCATGTTATAGATGTTTTATTCAACATCAATGAATGAACGAGAAATCTTTTCCTCTGTTTCACATGGGCTTTTTGCTCCAGATCTCGGTGAGGATGAGCGTCGCGAGCGTCAGACGGAGCCAACGCGCGTCTAAACGCTTCAGGTCAGTCTCGTGCACGCGCACCGTTATGATGCGTTCATATTTACATCTTGATGAAATTGTGCTGCATGTAATGACGTCAGCTGTTAGTTTCCTAGCTAACAAAAATCTGTTCTAAGAAAGTTTAGAAGTAATTTCTGAATGTTCTCTGAATGCTTTTTCTTGGTTATGTGAACGTAAGAGAAGAGAATAACGGAATTTTTAATTTGATCATGTTGCAAACATATGGGAGCGTTACTTTTGAATGTTCTCTGTAACAAGTAGTGAAACATTAGATGAACGGCGCACTAAAATGTTTCAGAAAAACGTTCCATGAACGATGTATAAATAATGTTTGTGTGCTAACGTTTTGAGAACATTATTATTTTCTCTTAACTGGAACATAATTCTATTAACTGGAAGAACGTTTGTTCATAACATTGAAAGAACCTTGTCACAATGTTCCTGTTCGCTGGGTGAGTTTTTGTTGTACTTAGGGTGTGTGTGTGTGTGTGTGTGTGCGAGAGAGAGAGAGAGAGAAAGTGTGTGTGTGTGTGTGTGCGAGAGAGAGAGAGAAATAGTCTTGTTTTCTCTGAATAAAATATTTTTTTTCTGACTTCATTGGTAGATATTTGTTCTTGTTTTTGTTTTTATTTTTCGCTGTTTAGAGAAAGAGAGTGTGTGTGTGAGAGAAAGTGTGTGTGTCATCAGTTCTCGTTCACAGAGACTCTATAACGCGTGTGTCTCTCGAACAGGATTATTACAGATCCTTAATAATAATAACTGCTGAACTCTATGAGTTAATCAGTGGAAAGAAAAGCAACGAATGCGTGTTTTGCCATAATTGATGGCCTGGGTTCTTCTGAGGCTCTGAGTGAGAAACTGTTGGTTGCAGATGTTGTCTGACCGTGTGTGTGTGTGTGTGTGTGTGTGTGTGTGTGTGTGTGTTCTGCTGCAGGTCCACTAAAGGAGCGTCTAAAGCACGTCGGGATCTGATCAACACTGAGATCCGGAGCCTTCGGGAGCTTCTTCCCATCGGATCCGAGGATCAGGAGCGTCTGTCGTACCTGCACTCCATGGCCCTTATCTGCACCTTCATCAGGAAGAGTGTTCTGCTCACAGGTACACACACACACACACACACACACACACACACACACACACACACACACACACACACACACACACACACACTCCCGTCTCAGATCTGAGTCTGAATCTCTGCTTGATCCAGGTGTTGGTCCAGGTGTTGCTGAGGACATCGGTGGAGTTTCTGCTCTGAACGAGAGCTTTCTTCAAGCCTTGCCTGGATTTATTGTTGCTTTGACCAAAGAGGGGAAACTGCTGTATGTGTCCGAGAACGTGGAAGAATATCTCGGCCTGTCGATGGTGAGCTTCTGTTCTGTTTCATATGAACTGAATGATCTGAATAATGATCTTCTGTAGAGCTGCTTTACACATGAATCAGAATTAGTCTCAGATTTGACGAAGTTTGCATGTTTATCACTGTGAAGCTGCTGTGAATCTGCACTGTATAAAGCGCTGTAGAAATAAACTCGACTCACACAGTATAGAGTTTCACAGCAGCTTTACAGTGATAATAGAGATTACAGGAACAGAGATTTAGGCTTTACAGCAGCTCTAGAATAAAGTTATTGTCCAGATAAAGTTAGTTTTGATTGATTCACTTCCGTTGTGAAGATCATTAGTTGTTTAGATCATTATCTCTTCATTCTCAGTGGTTATGTTGAGTGTGTTTAAGCGTGTGTGTTGTTTCACAGGTGGATGTGCTTCAGGGAGACTCGCTCTGTGATATGATGGACAGTCGAGATGCAGAAGCGCTGAAGCTGGTTCTGAGAGATCCGGACGACTCCTCAGGTGTGTGTGTGTGTGTGTGTCGGATCCCAGCGTTCTCCTGCATGTGTGTGTCCGGATCCAGATCTGATGTGTGTGTGTGTGTGTGTGTGTGTGTGTGTGTGTGTGTGTGTGTGTGTGTGTGTGTGTCGGATCCCAGCGTTCTCCTGCATGTGTGTGTGTGTCGGATCCCAGCGTTCTCCTGCATGTGTGTGTCCGGATCCAGATCTGATGTGTGTGTGTGTGTGTGTGTGTGTGTGTGTGTGTGTCGGATCCCAGCGTTCTCCTGCATGTGTGTGTGTGCGTGTGTGTCGGATCCCAGCGTTCTCCTGCATGTGTGTGTGTGTGTGTGTGTGTGTGTCGGATCCCAGCGTTCTCCTGCATGTGTGTGTCCGGATCCAGATCTTAATGTGTGTGTGTTTGTGTGTGTATTGTTGGATCCCAGCGTTCTCTTGCGTGTGTGTGTGCGCGTGTGTGTCGGATCCCAGCGTTCTCCTGCATGTGTGTGTGTGTGTGTGTGTGTGTGTGTGTGTGTATGTCGGATCCCAGCGTTCTCCTGCATGTGTGTGTGTGTGTGTATGTCGGATCCCAGCGTTCTCCTGCATGTGTGTGTGTGTGTGTATGTCGGATCCCAGCGTTCTCTTGCATGTGTGTGTGTGTGTGCGTGTGTGTCGGATCCCAGCATTCTCCTGCATGTGTGTGTCCGGATCCAGATCTAATGTGTGTGTGTGTGTGTGTGTGTGTTTGTGTGTGTATGTTGATTCCCAGCGTTCTCCTGCATGTGTGTGTGTGCGCGTGTGTCGGATCCCAGCGTTCTCCTGCATGTGTGTGTCCGGATCCAGATCTAATGTGTGTGTGTGTGTGTGTGTGTGTTTGTGTGTGTATGTTGATTCCCAGCGTTCTCCTGCATGTGTGTGTGTGCGCGTGTGTCGGATCCCAGCGTTCTCCTGCATGTGTGTGTGTGCGTGTGTGTCGGATCCCAGCGTTCTCCTGCATGTGTGTGTGTGCGTGTGTCGGATCCCAGCGTTCTCCTGCATGTGTGTGTGTGTGTGTGTGTGTGTGTGTGTCGGATCCCAGCGTTCTCCTGCATGTGTGTGTGTGCGTGTGTGTGTCGGATCCCAGCGTTCTCCTGCATGTGTGTGTGTGCGTGTGTCGGATCCCAGCGTTCTCCTGCATGTGTGTGTGTGTGTGTGTGTGTGTCGGATCCCAGCGTTCTCCTGCATGTGTGTGTGTGCGTGTGTGTGTCGGATCCCAGCGTTCTCCTGCATGTGTGTGTCCGGATCCAGATCTGATGTGTGTGTGTGTGTTTGTGTGTGTGTGTGTGTGTGTGTGTGTGTGTGTGTGTGTGTGTCGGATCCCAGCGTTCTCCTGCATGTGTGTGTGTGTGTGTGTGTGTGTGTGTGTGTCGGATCCCAGCGTTCTCCTGCATGTGTGTGTCCGGATCCAGATCTGATGTGTGTGTGTGTGTTTGTGTGTGTGTGTGTGTGTGCGTGTGTGTCGGATCCCAGCGTTCTCCTGCATGTGTGTGTGTGTGTGTGTGTCGGATCCCAGCGTTCTCCTGCATGTGTGTGTCCGGATCCAGATCTGATGTGTGTGTGTGTGTTTGTGTGTGTGTGTGTGTGTGCGTGTGTGTCGGATCCCAGCGTTCTCCTGCATGTGTGTGTGTGTGTGTGTGTGTCGGATCCCAGCGTTCTCCTGCATGTGTGTGTCCGGATCCAGATCTGATGTGTGTGTGTGTGTGTGTCTCAGAGAGGAGTCTGGTGTGTCGGATGCGCTCCTCCAAGGCCTTCCGGCTCCGGCACGGCTGCGGCTCGATGCTGGTGAAGGGACGGTTCCTGAACTCCTGTGTGTTCGTGGCTCTCTGTTCGCCCACCGCCGACAGACTGCAGGATCTCCACACACTCCACACACTCCACACACTCCACCGGCCCGACATGAGCCTCGCGCACGCCCCCTACAGGTACATCACACACACCTCTTCTTCTTCCTCAGTGTTTCTGTCTCGTTTTCCAGCACAAATATCTAAACATTCTTAAATCAAGATACAAAATGACTGAAGATATTAAGACTTGTTTAATGAAAAATGAAGTGAGTTTGTGTTAAAAACAAGAACAAATATCTGTCAGTGGAGTCAGAAAATAATCTCGTTTTCTCTTTGAATAAAGTTTATTTTTCTGACTCCATTGGCAGATATTTGTTATTTTTTAAGCACAAAATCACTTTATTTTTCGGACACCAAGACGTCATTATTAAGACATGAGTGATTTGATGTGCTGAATGAAGGTTTATGTTTCCGCAGTGTCTTCTTCCACCTGGGTTTCTCAGCGGAGGAGCTGATTGGTCGATCGTGGTACAGCCTCCTGCACCCTGATGACATCACGCTCGCCGCCCACTGCCACACGACACTCCGTGAGTCACACACACAGGAAGAAACAAACACTTTTATCCTGCAAGGATCAAATAGATCAAAAGTGACAGTAAAGACATTTATAATGTTACAAAAGATTCTGTTTCAAATAAATGCTGTTCTTTTGAACTTTCTATTCATCAAAGTATTCTGAAAAATAAAACATATCACGGTTTCCACCAAAATATTAATCATAATGATAATCATAAATGTTTCTTGATCATCAAATCATCATATTAGAGTGATTTCTGAAGGATCATGTGACACTGAAGACTGGAGTAATGATGCTGAAAATTCAGCTTTGATCACAGGAATAAATTACACTTTACTGTATATTCACATAGAGAACAGATGATTTTACATTATAATAATATTTCACTGTTTTACTGTATTTTTGATCAAATAAATGAGCAGAAGAGACTTTTTCACAAACATTGAAGCCCAAACCTTTGAGCCGCTGTGATGTAATGATCAGCTGATGTTCTGGATCTGGTTCTGCAGTGCGGGAGGAGGGCGACACACACACACAGATGCTGGTGCGACTGCAGCGCAAGGATCTGTCCTGGATCTGGATCTACGCTTGTGCAACTATAGGAGCAGCCAAAGAGTCGATCTCCTGCACGAACCACGTCATCAGGTGAACATTTTCATCTTCATCTTCATCTTCTCCTGCTCGCTTTACTCACACAGCTTTAGTTTAGGTTATTTGTATAGCACGTTTAAAAACAACGTGAGTGGGCCAAAGTTCTTTCCATTAAAACAATATTCCAACAGCATAAATAGCCAAAAATACAAACAACATTATTACACGGCTCTGTGGAATGCTTGATTCTGATTGGTCAATAGCGCCACCCAGTGGTAAGTTATATTCCCAGGTAACAGCCGCTGAGAACAGAAACACAGGCTCATCCGTCACTGAGGTCAGCAGCGCTACACACTCGCTAGGAACGGGTTTTCTTCGTGGAAGTTTTGCATTTGTGAGATAATAAAATATTAAAACTCAATCTAATCAATATTGTACAGTTATGTAATTATGCCATCCAGTATCGTGGACTCGCTCTCGCTTGTTTCATACAAACGCATCGGCGGCCATTTTGTGACTATTGTCTTGTTCACTGTTGGATTATGAGATACAAACAGGTACGATTTTAAAACAGTTTAATCTGAAATCAATATCTCTGATCCCCATAATTATTTATATGTTGAAATGCTGTGTAATAAGTGTTATGACTGTAAACCGTATCTCTGAAATGTTCGTCTAGATTGCACTTGCCGCTGAAACTGCTCTCCGCGGAAGCTCTGTGTTTAAAGAGCTAATCAAATAATAGATCAATATTTTGTGTCTAATTATTTACTTATGTGGCAAGTAGCCGTGTAATAAGCGGATAATGTACATCCAGCCGGTTGTAATCTCAGAATAAACCGTCTTCTCCGCTTCGCGTCGGGTCCTCATCACCCTGTCGGGTTAGTTAGAGAGAACCACCGGCTGGATGTACATTATTCCTATCTTAAACACCACACCAAACCAAAATACAATTAAAATGCAAGACAACAGTAAAACAATATACAGTGCATCTGGACAGTTTTCACAGCGCTTCACTTTTTCCACATTTTTGTTATATTAATAATATAACAAAATCTTATTTCAAAATGGATTAAAGTCATTATTTTCCTCAAAATTCTACAAGCAATACCCCATAATGACAATGTGAAAGACATTTGTTTGAAATCTTTGCAAATTTATTAAAAATAAAAAACGACACTCAAAAATAATGAGCTCAAGTTTATCCGGTTTCCACTGTTCATCCTTGAGATGTTTCTACAGCTGGATTGGAGTCCACCTGTGGTTGATTGGACATGATTTGGAAAGGCACACACCTGTCTATATAAGTACAGTTAACAGTGCAAGTCAGAACACAAACCAAGCCATGAAGTCCAGAGAACTGTCCTCAGAGACAGGATAGTATTGAGGCCCAGGTCTGGGGAAGGGTACAGACACATGTCCGCAGGTCCCATGAGCACAGCGGCCTCCATCATCCGCAAATGGAAGAAGTGTGTAACCACCAGGACTCTTCCTAGAGCTGAGTGCCGGGGATTTCAAACAAACTTCTTTCACGTTGTCATTATAGGGTATTGTTTATAGAATTTTAGGAAAATAATGAATTTAATCCATTTTGGAATAAGGCTGTAACATAACAAAATGTGGAAAAAGTGAAGCGCTGTGAATACATTCCGGATGCACTGTACACTCAACTACTAGCTCAACCATAAACCTGGACAAGCACTAAATACGCCCTCAACCGTAATTTAAAAACACCAATGTAGTGCAACATCTAATATCCGGAGGCAGGTTATTAATATCCGGAGGCAGGTTATTCCAGAGGCGGGTGCAGCAACTGAAGAGGCACGATCCCCTTTGGACTTTTGCTGAGATTTAGGGATCTTTAAAAGGGATGTTTGAGATGACCAATATATATATATATATAAATAAAAATTCTGTACCATCCATAGTTTAATTTCTCTCAAGCAATTCATCAAAGAATTTAGTGCAGTGCCATCATCTGCCTTCAATGGAAGATATAGTTGAGTATCATCTGCATAACAATGATACGCAACATTGTATTTTTGACAAATAAAGCTGAGTGGTAACCTGAACAAAGAAAACAATATAGGCCCCAGAACTGAACCCTGTGGAACCCCACAACTACTGATTACATAATCTGAGAAATAATTACCCAGTTGTACTACAGAGCTTCTGTCCTGTAAGTAAGAAGAAATGTGAAAGATGTGATGTGAGATGTGTGTCTCAGTAACTCATGATCTTCCGTCTGCAGTGAAACAGAGGCTGTCTATCTCAAACACAAGCTGTACGGCAGCACTCCGGTGTCTCCGGGTCCGACGGCAGGAGAGATGCGGATCAAGACCGGGAGCAGCTCGGAGACCGGCTTCTTCCCCACGCCGCCCTACAGCCCCACTTCCTGCCACTCCTCCGACTTCCTGTCTGACGACTTCCTGTCCTCCGGCCTCAGTGCTCTGGAGCAGCTGGTGAGCGACTCGCGCTTCTGCCCGCCAGCGTTTGCTGCGTCTCATCCGTACGCCGCCGCCGCTCCTGCCGTGTGTGTGCCGGACTCTCACCGGGTGCCCGTGTGTGTGCCGGACTCTCACCGGGTGCCCGTGTGTGTGCCGGACTCTCACCGGGTGCCCGTGTGTGTGCCTGCGCTGGACGCGAGCGAGATCCCGGAGCACTTCCTGTTCGGGCCGGATCTGACGCCGGAGCCCTCGCCCTCCGCGGACACACACACACACTTCCTCTACGGCCCGCCGGACTCCGGCACACTGGACACACATACACACTCGCTGGCCCATCAGATCCGCTCGCTGGACACACACTGGCCACTGCTGGACGAGACGGTGATCGACGGGATCCTGCGGGATCTGGACGCGATCAGACACTCAGGGTGTGTGTGTGACGGGCTTGAGGTCAGACACTCAGGGTGTGTGTGTGACGGGCTTGCGGTCAGACACTCAGGGTGTGTGTGTGACGAGCTTGAGGTCAGACACTCAGGGTGTGTGTGTGACGGGCTTGCGGTCAGACACTCAGGGTGTGTGTGTGACGGCCCCTCGCAGCTCCAGCACTGCCTGTACGCCGCCATACAGTAGATCCGGTCATGTGATGCTTACGGAAGAATACACACTAACTGAAGTCCGTGACTTACTCTAGTAACCCAGTATGGCATATTGCCATGGCAACCAGTGGCTGGTTTCCGTGGAGATTTGATGAGGTGTTGGTGAAAGCAGATTTCTCATCATTTCTCAAGAATAATTTATAAAGCTGCAGTGTTTTATGTGAATTGTTTTAAGTCTTAACATTTACCACCACATCGCAAATGATTTGAAAAATATCTGCTGATGGGGTCATTAAAATAATCTTGATTTTGAAGTTTAATTTTCTGTCTCCATTGGCAGATATTTGTTCTTGTTTTAAACAGTTTTTCAAGACTTGATATCTTCAGTCATTCTGCTTCTCCAGTAAATGTATCTTGATTTAAGGATGTTTAGATATTGTTGTTGTAAACGATTCAATAATAAGCTGCACTTAACTGAATCTACCTCATCAAATCACTGTATTTATTTTCTGTACTTTAACAGAAGTCTCACTCCACAAATGAATGTAAAGTTTCTCTCGCCGACTGTCAGAATAATCTATAATGTTTGGAGCTTATTTATATATTCTTGCTCTGTTTCTATTTTTGTATGTAATGTAAATAAAGTTAAGAGAAGTAAAACTGTGGTCTGTTTTATGGTCAGTCATAATATAAACTTCATGATTTTGCTTGTATATATAGTGTATATATTAAACAGGACTTATATATATATGTATAAGTCCTGTTTAATATATACACTATATATACAAGCAAAATCATGAAGTTTATAATATCTTCATGTCTTATAGTCACATTTATCAGGTTAGAGCTGGACAATAATAAGTAACATTTTGCAACAAAATAAAACATCAGGCAGAGATTATTGTGTTGTGTATGTTCGTGGGTGTTGTGTATGTTTGTGGGTGTTGTGTATGTTCGTGGGTGTTGTGTATGTTTGTGGGTGTTGTGTATGTTCGTGGGTGTTGTGTATGTTCGTGGGTGTTGTGTATGTTCGTGGGTGTTGTGTATGTTTGTGGGTGTTGTGTATGTTCGTGGGTGTTGTGTATGTTCGTGGGTGTTGTGTATGTTCGTGGGTGTTGTGTATGTTCGTGAGTGTTGTCTATGTCAGTCATCTTCATTTATATAGCGCTTTTAACAACGTAGATTGTTTCAAAGCAGCTTTACAGAGATAAGCGGATAATTTAAGGTAACAGATATTGTTTTGGCTTTATAGCAGAGTTAAGTTATTTTCCATCTAAAGTTAGTTTTGATTGATTTGCTTCCGTCGCAACGATAATTTGTTATTAAATTAGGGGCCGGGATCCCTGGTAAAGGGATCCTCCATAGGGAGAGACTAGTTGGCACTTCAGCACTGTGTTGTCATCGGGTCCAGGCGAAGGTTCTTCGTCAGATCTGGATACGGCCTGGATCTGGCAGGCTGCAGGAAAACCTCGGGATAAACACAGACACTAAAATTAGCGTAGATGCCATTCTTCTCATGATGTAACGAGTACATCAGGATTTATGGAAAGTGTTCCCGGTTCCGGCTGACCTAATCTATGCAGCCTAACATTAAATTATAGAAGTCTATAATGTATTATGTGAATGCTAGGTCAAAGAGATGTGTCTTTAATCTGGCTTTGAACTGACAGAGTGTGTCTGCTTCCCGGACAATGGTAGGAAGACTGTTCCAGAGTTTTGGTGCTAAATAGGAGAAGGATCTGCCGCCAGCAGTCGATTTAGATATTCTAGGTATTATCAACTGGCCGGAATTTTGAGATCGCAATAGACGTGACGGACTATAATGCGTTAAGAGCTCGCTCAAGTACTGCGGAGCTAAACCATTTAGTGCTTTGTAAGTAATCAGCAATATTTTAAAATTTGTGCGATGTTTAATAGGGAGCCAGTGCAGTTTTGACAGAACTGGGCTAATATGGTCATACTTCCTGGTTCTGGTAAGAACTCGAGCTACTGCGTTTTGAACCAGCTGTAGTTTGTTTATTAAGCGTGCAGGGCAACCACCCAGTAGAGCATTACAATAATCTAGCCTTGAGGTCATGAACGCATGAACTAATTGTTCCGCATTATTATATTTTTAAGATGGAAAAATGCGGTTTTACAAATACTAGACACGTGACTTTCAAATGAAAGATTGGTATCAAAGAGCACACACACACACACACACACACCCAGGTTCCTAACCGACGACGAAGACTTAACAGAGCAGCCATCGAGTGTTAGACAGTATTCTAGGTTATTACGTGAGGAAGTTTTTTGTCCAATAATTAGAATCTCTGTTTTTTCAGAATTTAGAAGTAGGAAATTACGAGTCATCCAATTTTTTATATCCGCTATGCATTCCGTTAATTTTGTGAATTGATAAGTTTTGTTAGGTTTTGAAGAAATATAGAGCTGAGTATCGTCAGCATAACAGTGAAAGCTAATTCCATGTTTCCTAATGATATCTCCTAATGGTAGCATGTACAGAGTGTGTGTGAGGGTAGCATGTACAGAGTGAACAGCAGCGGTCCTAGTACTGAGCCTTGTGGTACGCCATACTGAACTTGTGATCGATGAGACATCTCATCATTTACTGCTACAAACTGATAACGGTCAGATAAGTATGATTTAAACCATGCTAGTGCATTTCCCGTAATGCCAACATAATGTTCGAGTCTATTTAAAAGAATGTTGTGGTCAATAGTGTCAAATGCAGCACTAAGATCGAGTAACACTAATAGAGAGACACAACCACGATCGGATGATAAGAGCAAATCATTTGTGACTCTAACGAGAGCTGTCTCGGTACTATGGTACGGTCTAAATCCGGACTGGAAATCCTCAGATATCATTTCTCTCAAGATAGGAACACAGTTGTGAGGATACCGCCTTTTCTAATATCTTTGACAGAAAAGGTAGATTCGAGATCGGCCTGTAATTGACTAATTCTGTAGGATCAAGTTGCGGTTTTTTAACAAGCGGTTTAATCATAGCCTGCTTAAAGTTTTTTGGTACGTATCCTAGAGACAAAGATGAATTAATGATATTAAGTAGAGGATCTATGACCTCTGGAAGCATCTCTTTCAGTAGCTTAGTCGGTATAGGGTCTAACATACATGTTGTCGATTTAGATGATTTAACGAGTTTAGTAAATTCTTCCTCTCCTATAGCAACGAATGAATCAAATTTTTCCTCCGGGAGACTACAATGCACTGCCTGATGCGATACTGTAGTAGACGGTTGCATAGTTATAATTTTGTCCCTGATATTATCAATCTTGTAAGTGAAGAAGTTCATAAAGTCATTACTGCGGTGTTGCTTGGAAACTTCTGGGCTTGAAGCTTTCTTTTTCGTTAGTTTAGCCACTGTTTCAAATAAATACCTAGGATTATGTTTATTTTCTTCTAACAGGGTTGAAAAATAAGCAGATCTAGCAGCTTTTAAAGCCTCTCTGTAAGTAATTGAGCTCTCCTTCCATGAAATGCGAAATACCTCTAGTTTTGTTTTCTTCCAGTTGCGCTCTATCTCTCTGGCTGCTCTCTTAAGGGCCAGAGTGTGCTCGCTGTACCACGGCGTTGGACTATTTTCTTTAATCTTCTTTAAGCGCAACGGAGCAACTGTGTCTAAAGTGCTGGAAAAGAGAGAGTTAAACGTTTCTGTTGTAATATCTAGTTCTTCTAAGCTATCTGGGATGCTGAGATGATGAAACTGATCAGGAAGATTATTAATAAAGCAATCTTTAGTGGCAGAAGTGATAGGTCTCACATATTTGAAACACGGAGTTGTCTTTGCAGCCTTGGCTAAATGCAAATTACACGAGACTAGATAATGATCTGAGATGTCATCGCTCTGCTGCAGAATTTCAACGGCATCAACATCTATTCCGTGGGATAATATTAGATCTAGAGTATGATTACGACGATGAGTAGGTCCTGACACGTGTTGTCTAACTCCAATTGAATTTACAATGTCTTTAAATGCCAATACCAATGCATCTTTTTCATTATCGATGTGTATATTAAAATCACCAACAATTAGTACTTTATCTGCAGTCAATATTAATTCTGATAGAAAGTCCACAAATTCTTTGATAAAGTCTGTGCCTTTGCGTTTCAGACGAGGCTCATGTTTATAACAATAATCTTGCGGGGTTGATTCATTTAAAGTAATGTAATCGTTTGGTTTTAGCCAGGTTTCTGTCAAACACAGCACATCTAGGTTATTATCTGAAATCATATCATTAACAATGAGTGCTTTTGAAGTAAGCGATCGAATATTCAGCAACCCAAGCTTTAGCATTTGCTCATCTGTATTATAGCCGTTTTTTATTTGTTGAACATCAATTAAATTTTTAACCTTAGATGGGTTAAAACGTTTTTTGGATTTCCAAATTCGGGGAACAGACACAGTCTCTATATGATGATAGCTAGGTGAAAGAGGCTCTATGTGATGGGATTTATCTGACCTTGGTGACGCGAGGCCGCTAGCAGACGGTCGGTTTAGCCAGTCCTGCTTCCTGACCTGAGGCCCAGATTGTCATGTTTGAGCTTTAAGACTATGTGCCATATTACTAGAGAGAAGAGCAGCACCATCCCAGGAGGGATGAATACCATCTCTTTTCAACAGGTCAGGTTTGCCCCAAAAACTTTTCTAATTGTCTATGAATTCTATATTATTAAGCGGACACCACTTCGACAGCCAACCGTTAAGCGAACACAATCTACTAACTATCTCATCACTCCTGCGAACAGGAAGGGGGCCAGAGCAAATTACAGTCCTTGACATCGTACTTGCAAGTTCACACACCTCTTTAATATTAATTTTGGTGATCTACTTCAGGCGGAACCGACTCATGTAAAGAGTTCACTATGCTATGCGCATCCAAAACATCTGAAGCTCTGGCACTCTTACTATCCTCAATTAAAGTTTGGATGCGTGTTTCTAATTCTGAAATCTTCTCTGTCAGTCTAACTGTCTCCTTACATTTATCACATATAAATCCTATATTGCCAACAGAGAAGTCTATGCTAAACATGTGACATGAAGTGCAGGTGACAATAACAGGACAAGACATTACTCACCGTGTTTGTTGACTGATTCTTACTCACCTGAGCTTTTATGAACTCAAAGGCGCGGACACGCGAGAGAAAAATAAATAAATAAAATAGCCGAGCGCACGGGTGGCGCGTTAACAGGCTAGCGAATTACTAGCGTTTTGTGCTAGTAGTACTAATAGCAGAAGCTAGCGATGTCAGTTTAATCAGAGATGTTGGGTAAAATGTAGTAGTATAAACAACTAGAAATGGTAGTAAATGATGGTTCAAAACAAAGAAATACAAGGCTAAGACGGAGCTTACAGCACCGAAGCAAACAGACACACTCACAGCAGGCAGCGAGGCAGACAGGAGCAATCAAGTGTATGTTCGTGGGTGTTGTGTATGTTCGTGGGTGTTGTGTATGTTTGTGGGTGGTGGTAGAGAGCGGCGACGCAGACACAGAGGGGTTCGGGATAGTGGCTTGACCGTTTATTCCACAGCACGGCATCTACAGAGTTGATAACAAGAACTGAACTTAAGTTTTAAACTAACAAAGTAAATTTCAATGTACATGCAATTCAATAGCAAGCCCGCGCGCCTTATATTATCATACATAGCTTAGCATTAGCCACCACGCATTAATCACATTTAAAAGGAAGAGCAAAACATTTTAACTCTCCATATTACTCTGCATTTAGGTCTTTAGCAGTTTGAAACACAAAATATCTCAATAAACTGAACTTTCATGCAATAACAACAAAGATATTTTACATTGCTATTTCCACTACCGGCTGGTTGGTTGTGGGGGACCCGAAGATGAGGTCCACTGGGAGCCTGGGATGTCTACCAAACATAAGGTAATACGGGCTATATCCAGTGGAGTCATGTCGCGAGCAGTTATATGCGTGTGTCATGGAATCCACAAGCTCATGCCACCGGGGCTTCAGGTGCAGCTCTAGTGTTCCCAGCATGTTCATCAGGGTACGGTTGAATGTTTCGGTGGTCCCGTTGCCCTGGGGGTGGTATGGCGTAGTGTGGGTTTTAGTGATGCCAATACACTTGCATAGCTCCTTCACAATTGCACTTTCAACATTCAACATCAAAGTTGTGCCCTTGATCTGCGTGTAATTTTGCAAGGAAACCAAAATGGCAGAAGAAATTCCTCCTCAAGACCCTGGCCACTGTGCCTGCCTTTTAGTCCCTGGTGGGGTAGGCCTATGCGTAACGAAAAAAGTGATCTGTAACAATGAGCACATTCTCCATACCACCATTGGACTTCTCCAGCTTTAAGAAGTCCACACAAACCAGTTCCATGGGGGCACTGGTATGGATACTGACAAGGAGGGCCCTGACATTGAATTGCCACTGTGTATGAAATGTGCTATATAAATAAACTTGCCTTGCCTTGCCTTGCCTTGACATCGACTGTGGGAGTTCTCTCACACTGTTCACACTAAGCCTTGATCTCCTGAAACATTCTTGGCCAGTAAAATCTTTCCCTTATCATCTGTAGTGTCCTCTCAAATCCCAGATACCCTGAGTCATTGTGATGGGCTGTTATGGCGGTTTCACGCAGCCTCTCTGGCAGTATTAGTTGCTCCACCACCCCTTTATGGCAGTCTCTAACACTGCGATACAGGATCCATTTTTTTTTTACCAATATCCTCCTCCACTCTTTTAAGAGGAGACTCCCAGTGGCGCCCACTTTAATCCTCTCGCTGTGGCTTGGCTTGTGGTTCCTGCTCTTAAAGTGGAGGATGGGACCGATAACTCACATACCATAGGGCGAGCATAGGGCGAGTTCGTAGGGCCTGGTGGGTCATTGGTGACATGCTCCGCTGGCGGTAGGAGACTAGATGCACCGGTGGAGGAGCACTGCATGTCTTGAGGGGAGTTTGCATAGGTCTGCGACATCTTAGAATCCAAATGTGTAAACCTATGTGCAAGAAGGTTAAATGGCAGTGTAATTAGATTGTATGGAGGTGCTGAATCTATGTAAAATGATACAATCCCGTAGAAATACAAATGTTCTAAAGTAAGCTAGCCTATATGTTTCAGGGAGATCAGCACAATGAAAAATGTAACCAGCTTATTCCAAAAAGACTCATCAACTAAAATGGCTGGTCAGTTTAAACTTAAATGTCTATCTTAGCATTTCACTGAGAATCAAGCAGATAATCTCAGATAAATTTCACAAATCTCAATAGGCAAAAATATTTTCTCTTGTCAATAAACCATCAGATATGTTTTACATCACTGCAAATTATTCAAATTGAAACAGCAAAACAGTGAAGATTCCCAGCAGACAGTAAAGGATACAGCGGTGATGGCAAATAGGTATCCCCAAAATCACCAGTTCGGTTAAGAATTACTGTTTGTTCATTAAATATAGTTCAGCATTCAAAACACTGGCTGTAGAATTCTCTTCGTCTTCAGTCTAGCAGTGCCACAATCGGGGTCACGGCACCAAAGATGTAACCCTCTTTCTCTCTCTCTGTGCGCTTACTGGTCTCTAGCACCACCGCTGTGTTGTGTATGTTCGTGGGTGGTGGTAGAGAGCTAACTTCTTTGGCTTTAAAGCTAACTTTAAGTAAATTATACAAAGAAAACTTCAAGTAAAATATACAAGGTCAACTTTGAGTAAATGCAGTACAGGAAACTTCACATAATTTCTATACAAGGAAAACTAAGTAAACTCTATACAGGATAACTTCAAGTAAATTCTTAAATAATACTGCACTGCACATAAAACTGAAATAAGCTGATAATAATAACAATACAAATTGATAGCATATTAAATTGGTTTTACAGATGCACTTTGATGGACTTCAAAACAGAAACAGCCATTCACTGCCATTATAAAGCTTGGAAGAGCCAGGACATTTTTTAATATAACTCTGTGTTCGTCTGAAAGAAGAATGTCATATACACCTAGGATGGCTTGAGGTAGAGTAAATCATGGACTAATTTTCATTTTTGGGTGAATTAACCCTTTAACACTACATTTCCCTATAATTGTTTTTATATTTTTTAAAAACAGAACACCCCAAATATTTTTTCAATTACTATAATTATGATCACTCACTTGTATATTGTATATTATTGATCAGTATGTGAATCCGTTGCTACACATGACACAAGTTGTGTTCTCATTGGCACAAATTAATTTAGATGAGATCAGCGAGAACTGTATTGATCCCACACTTGTATGTCACGGACTTCCGAAGCTTTGTTTGGTCACGTGCTTTTCTGCTCTGCTGTGATTTGTTAGATATGGTGGAGAAAACAAGTGTGACCACCAGATGTCACTAATGCGCATTGTGTTAAAAACTGTGAGTAATTAATCTCTTTCGGCTCAATTTGATGAAAGCCTCAAATGCTTCAGAAAGCCTCGGTTTCCCATCACTAGCTAAAGGTACTTGAATCTGTCCTAACACAGCAGTGTTATAGGGACATCTTGTGGACAACACAATACGCTGCCTAACACATGCAAAATCATGATGTTTACGATATCTTCATGTCTTACTCGCATTTATCAGGTTAGAGCTGGATGATAATATATTTACATTTTGCAACAAAATAAAAAATCAGGCAGAGATTTGCCATATAGTATACATGTAGTGTAGTTTTTCCCAGGTTTTGTTTAATTGATCTGAATAATGAGCTTCTGTTGAGCTGCTTTATAATTGATGAACTTTCCAACATTAACACTGTTTTTTTCCTGTTTATCACAGTAAAGCTGCTCTGAATCAGTCTGTACTCTATAAAGCGCTGTAGAAATACAGTAACTCTACACACACCAATGAACAAAAGAGCAAAATACAGGCAGCACTTTAGATCAATATATTAAAGCTGACAAATATCACATCAACTGGTTAATCATTATAAAATAACAAGTGTAAAATAGCAAGAACAGTAAATCATATTAAGGAAAAGTCAGTTTCTCCAGTTGTGTTGCTGTTCAGGTCACTCATCACACATTTAGTGCTATTACAGTGAATGTGTGTAAATGTAGTTTATGTTTGCGGCCACCAGGTGGCGCGAGTGATCCGCGTTCAGCGCCTCTCTGACGGATCTTCTTTACAACTTTTCACAATTGCTAAGACACATTTCTTAAAACCTTCAGTCTTTTTCTCACAACATTAAACACAAAAACACAATCTTCAAACTACATTCAGAGAAGATCTGACTCTTCTGGCAAAATCAAACAATCGCTTCAAAACCATTTAATTGTGCTCAAAATCAAACAATGCTTTCAGATTATACAAACATCAGTCAATATATACACAGAACAAATTTTGCAATTGCGTAAAAAAGTATTGTACACATAATCACAACTTACTGTAGTAAGGTGAATAAATTGTAAACTGTATGCACTGCAAGTATAGTATTGTAATGAAAAGTGTACATTATTGAATGTCTGTATATTCAGCTCTTGCATACTGTAAAAAAAACCTGCAAAATCCCAAAAGTTAAAAAAACTGTAAATTTATTTCAGGTTTATTTAACAGGGACAATGCACACTAATAATACATAATTAAATGTACAGTGTGCCAGAATTAGCCAAAAGGCTATTTTACATCTGCTGTCCCTGGACAGATCTTAATGTCACACCTAAAAAAAATTAAATAAAAAAACAAACAAAAGGATTGAAATATTACATACATGTTAATATGAATAATAATAAAACAAATGACTAAACCAACCTTGAACTGCCACCTTACCGTGGTGGAGGGGTTTGAGTACCCAAATGACCCTAGGAGCTATGTTGTCTGGGGCTATATGCCCCTGGTAGGGTCTCCCAAGGCAAACAGGTCCTAGGTGACGGGTCAGACTAAGAGCGGTTCAAAAACCCTTATGACGACTATAAATTCGAGGACCGTGACGTCGCCCGGTATGGCGCAGCCGGGGCCCCACCCTGGAGCCAGGCCCGGGGTTGGGGCTCGTATGCGAGCGCCTGGTGGTCGGGCCTCCCCCCATGGGGTCCGGCCGGGCTCAGCCCGAAGGAGCGACGTGGGGCCACCCTCCCGTGGACCCACCACCTGCAGGAGGGACCGTAAGGGGCCGGTGCTAAGTGGATCGGGCGGCAGTCGAAGGCGGGGGCCTAGACAACCCGATCCCTGGACCACTCTGGAGTTGCCCATGGTGAGAGGCGGCGGGCTGGTGTGGGTTTGCTTATAGCCCCCCAGCTCAGCCGCCATGTGTTGGAGTTTACCCCGGTGAACGAGAGGGTCGCTTCCCTGCGCCTTCGGGTCGGGGATAGGTCTCTCACTGTCGTTTGTGTCTACGGGCCGAACGGCAGTGCAGAGTACCCGGCCTTCTTGGAGTCTCTGGGAGGGGTACTGGAAAGTGCTCCGACTGGGGACTCCGTCGTTCTACTGGGGGACTTCAACGCCCAATTTGGATCTGATGGCAGGGGAGGAAGCTGGACAGACTCGGCAGACCCAAACGTACTGTGAGGGTCTGTTGGGAACGTTTGGCCGAATCTCCTGTCAGAGAGATCTTCAACTCCCACCTCCGGCAGAGCTTCGACCAGATCCCGAGGGAGTCTGGAGATATTGAGTCTGAGTGGACCATGTTCTCCACCTCCATTGTCAACGCGGTCACTCTGAGCTGTGGCCGTAAGGTCTCCGGTGCCTGTCGAGGCGGCAATCCCCGAACCCGGTGGTGGACACCGGATGCCGTGAAGCTGAAGAAGGAGTCCTATCGGGCCTGGCTGGCTTGTGGGACTACTGAGGCAGCTGATGGGTACCGACGGGCCAAGCGGACTGCAGCCCGGGTGGTTGTGGAGGCAAAAACTCGGGCCTGGGAGGAGTTCGGTGAGGCCATGGAGAAGGACTATCGGTCGGCCTCAAAGAGATTCTGCCAAACCGTCCGGCACCTCAGGAGGGGGAAGCAGTTCCCTACCAATGCTGTTTACAGTGGAGGTGGGCAGCTGTTGACCTCGACTGGGGATATCACCGGACGGTGGAAGGAATACTTCGAGTATCTCCTCAATCCCGCCGTCACGTCTTCCATTGAGGAAGCAGAGGCTGAGGGCTCGGAGGCGGACTCGTCCATCACCCAAGCTGAAGTCACAGAGGTAGTCAAGAAACTCATCGGTGGCAAGGCACTGGGAGTGGATGAGATCCGCCCTGAGTACCTCAAGTCTCTGGATGTTGTGGGGCTGTCTTGGCTGACACGCCTCTGCAGCATCGCGTGGCAGTCGGGGACAGTGCCTTTGGACTGGCAGACCGGGGTGGTGGTCCCTCTTTTCAAGAAGGGGGACCGGAGGGTGTGCTCCAACTATAGGGGGATCACACTTCTCAGCCTCCCTGGGAAAGTCTATGCCAGGGTACTGGAGAGGAGAATCCGGCCGATAGTAGAACCTCGGATTCAGGAGGAACAGTGTGGTTTTCGTCCCGGTCGTGGAACACTGGACCAGCTCTATACCCTCTACAGGGTGCTGGAGGGCTCATGGGAGTTTGCCCAACCAATCTACATGTGCTTTGTGGATTTGGAGAAGGCATTCGACTGTGTCCCTCGCGGCATCTTGTGGAGGGTGCTCCGGGAGTATGGGGTCCTGGGTCCTTTGCTAAGGGCTGTCCGGTCCCTGTACGACCGGAGCAGGAGCTTGGTTCGCATTGCCGGCAGTAAGTCAGACTTGTTCCCGGTGCATGTTGGACTCCGGCAGGGCTGCCCTTTGTCGCCGGTTCTGTTCATTATTTTTATGGACAGAATTTCTAGGCGCAGCCAGGGGCCGGAGGGGGTCAGGTTTGGGGACCACACGATTTCATCTCTGCTCTTTGCGGATGATGTTGTCGTGCTGGCCTCATCAAACCAGGACCTCCAGCATGCACTGGGACGGTTTGCAGCCGAGTGTGAAGCGGCTGGGATGAGAATCAGCACCTCCAAATCCGAGGCCATGGTTCTCAGTCGGAAAAGGGTGGTTTGCCCGCTTCAGGTTGGTGGAGAGCTCCTGCCTCAAGTGGAGGAGTTTGAGTATCTTGGGGTCTTGTTCACGAGTGAGGGAAGGATGGAACGGGAGATTGACAGGCGGATCGGTGTAGCTTCTGCAGTAATGCGGTCCCTGTACCGGTCTGTCGTGGTGAAGAAGGAGCTGAGCCGCAAGGCGAAGCTCTCGATTTCCCGGTCAATCTACGTTCCTACTCTCACCTATGGTCATGAGCTGTGGGTCATGACCGAAAGGACAAGATCCCGGATACAAGTGGCCGAAATGAGCATTCTCCGCAGGGTGGCTGGGCGATCCCTTAGAGATAGGGTGAGAAGCTCGGTCACTCGGGAGGAGCTCAGAGTAGAGCCGCTGCTCCTCCACATCGAGAGGGGTCAGCTGAGGTGGCTCGGGCATCTTTTCCGGATGCCTCCTGGACGCCTTCCCGGGAAGGTGTTCCGGGCATGTCCCACCGGGAGGAGACCCCGGGTAAGACCTAGGACACGCTGGGGAGACTATGTCTCCCGGCTGGCCTGGGAACGCCTCGGTGTCCCCCCGGAAGAGCTGGAGGAAGTGTCTAGGGAGAGGGAAGTCTGGGTATCCCTGCTTAGACTGCTGCCCCCGCGACCCGGTCCCGGATAAGCGGTAGAAGATGGATGGATGGATGGATGGATGGACTAAACCAACATATAAAAAGAACGATTGATCAATATCAACAACAACACACACATACACACACAAGCCAAACTGCCAGTCCATTTAACAAACATTTTTTAGACATGCACAAAAAACAATATAACTGGGACAATAACCAACAACAGAGGTTTCACCTATCTAAACACAAGAGAACACAATGAGCCAGCCAACCTCATCGGCATAGCACAAGAAGCACAAACAAACAAACAAACAAACAAACAAACAAACAAACAAACAAACAAACAAACAAACAAACAAACAAACAAACAGGCAGGACAGAGAAGACAGGGTAGCAGCAAGATTTCATGTCAAATGTAATGTTGACAGTCCTGACTACCTGTTAGCCACTTCTTTAAGTTAAGTTTAAAAGAAGCGTAAGTTTTAAAATTCCTAATGTGAATTGGAATGAGATTCCATTCACGAGCAGCTCTGACTGAGAAAGCTGTTTGACCAAGTGCACTTTTCCTAAACGGGACAATGCAGTCACCTCTTGCTGCACTCCTTGTAGATCTGCAAGCATTTGGTGCTGTGTTTACAAACTGGCGCAATACAGGAGGAGCCAGTCCATGCAAAATTTTGTACATAAGACAGAGATCTGCATATATAATCAAGTTTTCGAAATTTAATAGATTATATTTTTTTAAAACATGACAATGATGATAATATATGGATTTCCTATCAAGTACTTTAAGAGTTTTTTTTATATAGGGAGAGTAGTGGTTTGAGAGAGGTGTTACTAGCTTGTGACCAGGTTGTCAAACAATAGGTGATATGAGATAAAATCATTGAGTGCACGAACATCATAGCGGCCCTTTTTGACATGCAGCTACGGACATATCTAAAATTTGCCAGGTTGTACTTAATGTGATTACAAACCTTCTTAATGTGTAATTTAAAAGTAAGATTGTTATCTATGTATACTCCAAGGTATTTAAAATCTGAGAGGACTTGTAGTCTCTCCCCTGTTACGACTACATCAGGTTCAACACAGCGGCTTTTAGATTTACTAAAAAACATACATACAGTTTTGGATACATTCAGTTGAAGGCAATTGTGATTTAACCATTCTGTAATCTTTTGCATTGAGTTTGATAGCAGATCAGCAGCTTGAGCTGCACTGTTAGCATGTACAAAGATTACTGTGTCATCTGCATACATTTGGGTGTTGGCATTAGGACAAACATTTGGCAAGTCATTTACATACAAAGAAAATAAAAGTGTACCCAAAATAGAGCCCTGTGGGACACCTGCAGACAAGGCAATAACACCTGACTGATGATTCCTAATACGATTGTTAAATGTGTTAAATACGATTCTACCCATTTAATAGTGCCTGTATCGAAATTAAAGGTTTGTAACTTAGATAGAAGAACTCCATGATTAATGGTGTCAAATGCTTTTTTAAATCTAGAAAAACAGCACCAACAACCCCTCCTCGATCCAACTGTGACTTGACTTTGTCAGCGAAATAGCAATTGGCTGTTTCTGTTGAATGATTAATACGGAAGCCGAATTGATATGGATGTAAAGAATAGGAACTGGTATTTAAATGGTTTATCATTTGTTCTGAGACAAGTTTTTCGGCCACCTTGGAAACCACCGGCAGGATACTAATAGGTCTGTAGTTGCAGATGGACAAGCGATCACCTCCTTTAAATACAGGAAAGACTGCAGCCAACTTCCACACATTTGGGAACAATCCCTGAGCAATTGAAAGGTTAACAATTTTCGTAATTGGGTATACTAATGATTCAGAGAGCTCTTTCAACATAGCAGTGTTCATTCCAATGACATCTTTCGCTCGAGATGGCCTCAGAGATCTAATCACTCTCAAAACATCTGCCTATGTTGAAAGCTGGCTCTGTTTGTTCGACTTGACAAGGAGTGTTCTTATATTCAGAAGAAAAACACTTGATGATATTTTCTACTGAGTCAATGAAATAATTATTGAGAGCATCAGCTACTTCAGCTGGCTTATCTCTTAATTTTCCACCAACAACTGTCATGTACTTGTCTCTCGTTTTGTGTACAAGCACATGGCTGGTTGTTTTGGGCTATGTGTTGTGTCCTTACCTTGTTTCCTTGTCAGTTAATGTTTTATTAGTATCACCTGTGACTTTTGATTATGTGTCCTTACCACACCCCTTGGTCCCTCGTTAGTATTGATGTTCATCATTGTCACCTGTACTCTTGTGATTATGTGTCCTATGTAAGATCCCTGTGTTTGTTTCTCAGGGCTTGTTCGTCTTGTTATCATCTGGTTCTGTGAGCTTTGTAATCTGTCTGTGAGTTCCAGTTCATATTTATTGTCAAGTCTAGTTATCGTCAGAGTTCCTGTTTGTCATCGTCAAGTTTCTAGTTCTGTTTATTTATGTTTGTTTGCCCCATTGTGGGTTCTTGTTTTCCGTTTGTAAATAAACCGTGTTTTATGAAAGTACTGTCTGCACTTGGGTTCTTATCAGCAAAACGTGACAGAACGAACAAGCCCATTTTTTGAACCCAGCAGACAGTATGTCTCTTTCCGCCGGACGGCAGTTGGATGACCATGAACGATGGTGGCAGTCGACTACTGAGGATATGAGGAGGGGCAAGATTCCGTTTCCTCCCCAGGGAGAGAAGTCCCTGGAGAGATATGCCCAGGGCCTAGAAGAGAGGAGCAATTTCACGCCGGAGATCCTCCTAAACTCGTACTTCATCGCAGGGCTCAATGTACCTCCTCCGCTGACTGAACGGGAGGGGCTGATCCGACGCCCGTTCCGTGAAGTGGTTGACCATGTGTGTCGAATGGAGCGGCAGGACCCCACGAGGACATTGCCATCATCCGTATTGCCAGTGATCCCGGAGAGTCGCGTCTTAGCCATGGCAACGCTTGGCGACCATGTTCTCTCCACTTCGACGCCTGCGACGGGTCCTCCAGCTTTAGCAACGGCCACTGCGGGGATCACGGTACCGATCATAGGGCCGGCTATGGCTCCTGCCTCACGGTCAAGGAGGAGAAAGAAGAGAACTTCAGGTCCGCCGTCTCAGTCCCTTTCCGGCTCTGTGCCGATTCTCCAGGCCGCTGCTGTCAGTCCTGACCTTGCTGAGGTAGATGGGAGAGTGACCAAGTCCAGCCCTGTCCCAGCTAAGCAGTCTAGGACTGTCCATGCTGAGTCGTCTGTTGTTCCCCCTTTCCCAGTTCCGTTGCGGGCTGCAACGCCCCCAGTTTTGGGTTCTGTTTCGTCTCCTCTGCTAACTGCAGCAACATCTGTTTTGTCCCCTGTTGTTTCCCCGATTACCCCTGTTTCTGTTTTACCCCGACCTGTCCCTCCCAAGACTGTACCTCATGTGTCTCCACCCAGAATTGCCCGGTTTCCGTATCCTCAATCCGCGCCCACGTCCAGTGAGTCTAAGACTTTTGTTCCACCTATCCACACTGGACTTCCACCTACGAACTCTTTTGTTCCCCCACCCCCCCTCCCTCATGTGTTATTTTTATTGTGTCATCCTGATCCTACTGTTATGTTTTCTTGTTTGCCATTGTTGATGGTCGTTATGTTTTGTTGGTTTATGTCTAGTTTACAGTCTGTTATGTCCCATGTGGAGCGTCTGGTAGCCGCTCCGTAAGGAGGAGGTTATGTCATGTACTTGTCTCTCGTTTTGTGTACAAGCACATGGCTGGTTGTTTTGGGCTATGTGTTGTGTCCTTACCTTGTTTCCTTGTCAGTTAATGTTTTATTAGTATCACCTGTGACTTTTGATTATGTGTCCTTACCACACCCCTTGGTCCCTCGTTAGTATTGATGTTCATCATTGTCACCTGTACTCTTGTGATTATGTGTCCTATGTAAGATCCCTGTGTTTGTTTCTCAGGGCTTGTTCGTCTTGTTATCATCTGGTTCTGTGAGCTTTGTAATCTGTCTGTGAGTTCCAGTTCATATTTATTGTCAAGTCTAGTTATCGTCAGAGTTCCTGTTTGTCATCGTCAAGTTTCTAGTTCTGTTTATTTATGTTTGTTTGCCCCATTGTGGGTTCTTGTTTTCCGTTTGTAAATAAACCGTGTTTTATGAAAGTACTGTCTGCACTTGGGTTCTTATCAGCAAAACGTGACAACAACAAGTTCAATTGATTTGGCATTGTTAACATCATGTCCCATTCATTTTCTTAACTGGCTCCAAATAGTTTTAGTATTATCTCCTGCTTTTTCAATTATGGTCAAAAAGAAGTTTGCTTTGGCTATCCTTATCTCTTTAACTACTCTATTCCGTAACATAGTGAAAATATGTCGATCACTGCTTGCTTTAGATTTAATGGCAGATTTTAAAGCCATATCCCGTTTTTTCATTAAATTTAAAATATTTGTGGTGGAAATGAAAAGCATGTTACTCTCAGAAGAGGTGTGCAGCTGCAGAATCAAGATCAGTGAGAGATTCATTCTTCCTCAGCATCATGTGTTCATGTGGAGTCCGACCTCACAGGGAATCACCGACCCAGCCGTGACAACATTCTACACACCTGCTCTTCCTCTTCCTCTTCCTCTTCCTCTTCCTCTTCCTTTTCCTCTTCCACCACCTCTAACTCATACTCTTCCTCCTCTCCCTCTTACACTCATACTCTTCCTCCTCTTACACTCATACTCTTCCTCCACTCCCTCTTACACTCATACTCTTCCTCATCTTACACTCATACTCTTCTCCCTCTTACACTCATACTCTTCCTCCTCTTACACTCATACTCTTCTCCCTCTTACACTCATACTCTTCCTCCTCTTACACTCATACTCTTCCTCCTCTTACACTCATGCTCTTCCTCCTCTTACACTCATACTCTTCCTCCTCTTACACTCATACTCTTCCTCCTCTTACACTCATACTCTTCCTCCTCTTACACTCATACTCTTCTCCCTCTTACACTCATACTCTTTGTAACGGTCACCAGCTGGAGTGCCCTTGAGAGCCACCAGAGGGCACTCCACATAAGACTATTATCACTCACAAACTACATTTCCCATAACTCACTGCCCGGACTCATCATCACTTATCACTGATCACATTCACCTGTACCTCATTCACTGATTGCATTCACCTGTGTCTCATCATCCTGTTAGTCTCAGTCTATTTATACCGTGTTCATTCATTCACTCACCGCGGAGTCTTGTTTAAGTGTTACACTGCATTTCTGAGCATTCTCCTGGTTTTCTTGTCTCTTGGTTTTGGATATCTTGCCCTGTTCCCTGGATTACTCTCTTGCCTCTGGTCCCTGCCTGTTTTGTTTGTTTGTTTGTTTGTTTGTTTGTTTGTTTGTTTGTTTGTTTGTTTGTTTGTTTGTTTGTTTGTTTGTTTGTTTTGACTGCCTGTCTGTGTATGACTCTTGCCTGTACATTGGATTAGGCCTCTGGATTGCCCTCAAATAAAGCTGCTATTGGATCCACCTTCGAGTCTCGGAGCAGTTCGTGACACTCTTCCTCCTCTTACACTCATACTCTTCCTCCTCTTACACTCATATATGTTTCACATATAGCTTACACTTATTTATGTTTCACATATATCTTACACTTATATTTATGTTTCACATATGTTTATTTGTTTGGATTAGAGTTTTATTTTGTATTTAGGACTTGGTGGTTATTCTTGTTAATGTGGAGAATAAATGTGAATATATTATATCTAATTCCAGTGTTCATTTAGTTACTTATGGCACAGTATAAAGTTTAAAGGTGAAGTATGTAAGATTTTTATGTTAAAATACATTCTCTTTACCCAGTTTATTGTTCATGGACCTCTATTAGAATGCCATTCATAAAAGTGTAAAAACTTTGCCTCCCTGACACTCAGATCTGTCAATCTCTTTCCAGCTCAGCCAATAGTGAGAGTTTGGTGTGGCTTCTGTGGGCGGAGCCAGAGAGTCAGTCAGTGTGTGTGTGTGTGTGTGTGTGTGTGCATCATCACACAGCTGTTCAGAAAGACAAATGTCCCAGTTTATAATGTGTCTCAACAGCCTCAAACAGTCGTGCCGGAGCAGATCCGCTGGATGGGTTTATTACAAGCGAGATGTTACTCATGACACATAGCAACACAGCTGAAAGTGTACCTAATTTGTTGGACCTGTTATTGAAAGTAGCCTGTCGAGAGTGAGATCTTCACAAGCTCCTGTAAGAGCTGTGATCGTGATGTTGGAGGTGAGGAAGGCAAGACACACGAAAGAGGCGTTTGTGAAATATCCTGCATTTTTGTGATTCCGCTGAAATTACATACTTCACCTTTAAACTGTTTTCCATACGGACTCTAACCTCTAGACTCTTCAGTAAGTGTCAGCCTGTTGTTTTGGTCACATTTTCTCGTCTACAGTCTGTCCCAGATTTCGGAGCAGAAAAGCCGTTTCTGGTGTAAGTGGGTGAAGTAAATAAAACGGAAATAGACAAACTCCTCCTCCACCTCTCCTCATACATCGCTGAGAAACATGCTGGAATCAGCAGGACGAGGATTTACTGGGAATGCAAATAACTATATTTATATACACTAAACAGCTTTACTGGTGGGAACGGATTACCTGATGCATGAAAGACAGAAAGACAGAAAAACAGACAGAAAAACAGAGACAGACAGACAGACAGACAGACAGAAAGACAGACAGACAGACAGACAGACAGACAGACAGACAGACAGAAAAACAGACAGAAAGACAGACAGACAGACAGACAGACAGACAGACAGACAGACAGACAGAAAGACAGACAAACAGACAGACAGACAGACAGACAGACAGACAGACAGACAGACAGACAGACAGACAGACAGAGAAGACAGAAAGACAGACAGAAAGACAGACAGACAGACAGACAGACAGACAGACAGAAAAACAGACAGAAAGACAGACAGACAGAGAAGACAGAAAGACAGACAGAAAGACAGACAGACAGACAGACAGACAGACAGACAGACAGACAGACAGACAGAGAAGACAGAAAGACAGACAGAAAGACAGACAGACAGACAGACAGACAGACAGAAAAACAGACAGAAAGACAGACAGACAGAGAAGACAGAAAGACAGACAGAAAGACAGACAGACAGACAGACAGACAGACAGAAAAACAGACAGAAAGACAGACAGACAGAGAAGACAGAAAGACAGACAGAAAGACAGACAGACAGACAGGTCTTAAACTCTCAGTCATGTGCAGCAGTGGACTGTCTTTGTCTGATATGGACCGATCTGATTTTAAGCCCTTGATAGTTTGACTGCGAGAGCATTATGTGGTCAGTTCCTGAAATGAACACTGGCACGACTGTCGTTTGATTGACGGTCAGGGTTCAGGTCTGAAGGTTTTGTTCCAGTGGATCCAGGTTCTGCTGTAGACCCTGTTCAGTGTTGGATAGCAGAACCAGATCATGTGTGGAGTGAGTCCAGCGTGTGTGGATCGATCCAGACCGAATGCCTGTTCACTGATGTTGAATAATATCAGGTGTAAAGTCTGCTTGAAATGTAAATTCACCCCGTCTATTTTCTAAATGCATGTTATTGATTGTGTTGTGAGCGGTTTGTGCCTGCACATTTCATTTTTGATGTTTTTCCCAACATTTTGTTTTTGGATAATCAGTCCCACGCAGATGTTGGTCACAGTAAGTAAAGATCTGTCGCTTCTTCGCTTCATCATGTCTGTCACAGACGCTGTTTCTCACTCCACGCTCGATTTCCTCCTACAACACTCTCAATTACTTTCTGAAATAATCCTTGTGCCATATTGCATCAAATTATTATTTTTTTAAGTTAATAAAACATGAAAAATGTTGCCTTTAATCAGTAATTTATTAATAATCCTATTCAACTTCTTTCAGAGATGAAGTCTATCAGTCCTTGATTCCAGTTGGACCAGAGATTGACTCTCACAACCACTCTTATTAATTCAATATGGCTGACTGGAATTTAGTGCTGATTTATCATTTAATTTATGGTCCCCAGAAGCTGAATGCTGTGAGACATGAAGGATCTGTGTCCTTCATCTGCATGTGAGAAACGGACATTTTATGGTATTTAATAAAACACAGGGAGCTGTAGGAAAAGAGGCTGATGATGCAGTGTGTTCACGTCTTCTCCATCATGGCTTCAGCATCGAGAGGAAGGTCAAGGTTTGTCTTGTGTCACAGTATCTTTATCCTCTGTTTCTCCTCATGCTGTCCTGCTTTCTGTCGGATCTCGGACTCGTCCCGAGGAGCTGAACATCAGCCTGGACGGCTCTGGATCGATTTCTCCCCTGCTTTTAATTGGATTCAGCCTTAAGCCCCATTCTGCTGCTAAAAAGCTTGTTGAGACAGAGATGTTTTGTCCCCACTTTTGTATTTTGTATTCATGCATTTTGCTCCCATTCAGACACAAGAGAAACATCCACATCAGACTCACTAACAGTATCTGTGTCTCGCTGGAATAGACAACAGTCCTCCACAAACAGCTGGAGTAAAGCACATGATTCCCCAGTGTGTGTGTGTGTGTGTGCAGCTTCAAGGTTTGGCCTCACTGTGGAAAACTGCAGAAGTGTGTGTCCACATAGATTTAGTGTATAGTGTGTGTTTCCTTCAGGCTCTTCAGCTCCAGATGTTCTTTAAGGAGTCAGAGTAATTACTGTATCTTAGCACTTATGTTATAAAAGAACTTGGTTCAAACCCTGTCAACACATTGAAATGAAAGACAAAAATTAAAAACGGGCAGTATTCACTTAATATTTGTGAGAACACAGCAATAGATTCCTTGCTTTCTACTGTATTCATATTTCATGATGCAGTGTTTCTTTGACCTTCCCTTTCCAGACAAAACTGGAGAACTGATCCCATTCTTTCCATAATTTCTGGAAAATAAATCACAGTTATATATAAGTTGCACAGGTCAGAATTGCATTATTGAGAGAGAAAAATACAGATAAGGTGCACATGTGCGAAAGTCATATTTTCTCATTACATTCAGAAACCATGTATAATACCGGTGAACGAAACAAAACATTTATAATCACTATAAACATGTATTTTAGTTTTCCTCACTCCACAACGAATTCTTCACATTTAACGGAATTCAGAACAGGAAAGGAGAATATAAGCATTAAACAATCATAAATTATAGTGGCATTCACATTTATCATATTTAACATTTATCATAGAAGGATGCCAGACTGAAGGAATGTACAGATAAATATAGGAATGAACTTTACAGATAAACTGGATCTGACGTTTCTCTCATTCTACATTAATTATAACCTTTGCGAATGTTAATTCTTTGAAGTCGCAATGAAATATGCACGTTTCATAAAAACACGACTTATATTCTGGAAAATACAGTAATTGTGATAATTGTGATAATTATGATGTGACATCACTGTTGCACATTACTCTTTATTTTGCATTTTCTATGCAGTGGAAAATTAAATGGAATATATATGTGTGTGTATGTTCATTAAACGGAGGTTCAGATTTAAATCAGTTTTACTTGTGCTTTAATTGATGAAGAGCCAATGTTTTTATTCTGTTGGGAAATTTCTCCCATGATCCTCTGCTGCTGTCAGCTGTCAAAACTCAGCTGGTCATTTTAGACATGACATCTCATGATGGATTTTTTTGACAGGATATTGTTTATTTTCTCCCCACACTACAAACACAGAGTAGGATCCCAAGGATATTGAATCACAGAAGTGAAAGTGTCTGAGGACTGGAGGATCGTGAGCAAACGTGAGTGGTTTCAGACAGTTTCAGTCTCACTGAACAGTAACCTTCTCTAGCGGCTCATCTGTTCATCTCTAACCTTCACTAGCAGCTCATCTGTTCATCTCTAACCTTCACTAGCAGCTCATCTGTTCATCTCTAACCTTCACTAGCAGCTCATCTGTTCATCTCTAACCTTCACTAGCAGCTCATCTGTTCATCTCTAACCTTCACTAGCAGCTCATCTGTTCATCTCTAACCTTCACTAGCAGCTCTTCTGTTCATATCTAACCTTCTCTAGCAGCTCATCTGTTCATATCTAACCTTCTCTAGCAGCTCATCTGTTCATATCTAACCTTCACTAGCAGCTCATCTGTTCATATCTAACCTTCTCTAGCAGCTCATCTGTTCATCTCTAACCTTCTCTAGTGGCTCATCTGTTCATCTCTAACCTTCTCTAGCAGCTCATCTGTTCATCTCTAACCTTCACTAGCAGCTCATCTGTTCATCTCTAACCTTCACTAGCAGCTCATCTGTTCATATCTAACCTTCTCTAGCAGCTCATCTGTTCATATCTAACCTTCACTAGTGGCTCATCTGTTCATATCTAACCTTCTCTAGTGGCTCATCTGTTCATCTCTAACCTTCACTAGTGGCTCATCTGTTCATATCTAACCTTCTCTAGTGGCTCATCTGTTCATATCTAACCTTCACTAGCAGCTCATCTGTTCATATGTAACCTTCACTAGCAGCTCATCTGTTCATATCTAACCTTCACTAGCAGCTCATCTGTTCATATCTAACCTTCTCTAGTGGCTCATCTGTTCATATCTAACCTTCTCTAGTGGCTCATCTGTTCATATCTAACCCTTCTCTAGTGGCTCATCTGTTCATATATAACCTTCACTAGCAGCTCATCTGTTCATATCTAACCTTCTCTAGTGGCTCATCTGTTCATATCTAACCTTCTCTAGTGGCTCATCTGTTCATATCTAACCTTCACTAGCAGCTCATCTGTTCATATCTAACCTTCTCTAGCAGCTCTTCTGTTCATATCTAACCTTCTCTAGCGGCTCATCTGTTCATATCTAACCTTCACTAGCAGCTCATCTGTTCATATCTAACCTTCTCTAGCAGCTCTTCTGTTCATATCTAACCTTCTCTAGTGGCTCATCTGTTCATATCTAACCTTCTCTAGCGGCTCATCTGCTCATATCTAACCTTCTCTAGCAGCTCTTCTGTTCATATCTAACCTTCTCTAGCGGCTCATCTGTTCATATCTAACCTTCACTAGCGGCTCATCTGCTCATATCTAACCTTCTCTAGCAGCTCTTCTGTTCATATCTAACCTTCTCTAGCAGCTCTTCTGTTCATATCTAACCTTCTCTAGCAGCTCTTCTGTTCATATCTAACCTTCTCTAGCGGCTCATCTGCTCATATCTAACCTTCTCTAGCGGCTCATCTGCTCATATCTAACCTTCTCTAGCGGCTCTTCTGTTCATATCTAACCTTCTCTAGTGGCTCATCTGTTCATATCTAACCTTCTCTAGCGGCTCATCTGTTCATATCTAACCTTCTCTAGCAGCTCTTCTGTTCATATCTAACCTTCACTAGCGGCTCATCTGTTCATATCTAACCTTCTCTAGCGGCTCATCTGCTCATATCTAACCTTCTCTAGCAGCTCTTCTGTTCATATCTAACCTTCTCTAGCGGCTCATCTGCTCATATCTAACCTTCTCTAGCAGCTCTTCTGTTCATATCTAACCTTCTCTAGCAGCTCTTCTGTTCATATCTAACCTTCTCTAGTGGCTCATCTGCTCATATCTAACCTTCTCTAGCGGCTCATCTGCTCATATCTAACCTTCTCTAGCAGCTCTTCTGTTCATATCTAACCTTCACTAGCGGCTCATCTGTTCATATCTAACCTTCTCTAGCGGCTCATCTGCTCATATCTAACCTTCTCTAGCAGCTCTTCTGTTCATCTCTAACCTTCTCTAGTGGCTCATCTGTTCATATCTAACCTTCTCTAGTGGCTCATCTGCTCATATCTAACCTTCTCTAGTGGCTCATCTGCTCATATCTAACCTTCTCTAGCAGCTCTTCTGTTCATATCTAACCTTCACTAGTGGCTCATCTGCTCATATCTAACCTTCTCTAGCGGCTCATCTGTTCATATCTAACCTTCTCTAGCGGCTCATCTGTTCATATCTAACCTTCACTAGCAGCTCATCTGTTCATATCTAACCTTCTCTAGCAGCTCATCTGTTCATATCTAACCTTCTCTAGCGGCTCATCTGTTCATATCTAACCTTCTCTAGCGGCTCATCTGTTCATATCTAACCTTCACTAGCAGCTCTTCTGTTCATATCTAACCTTCTCTAGCGGCTCATCTGTTCATATCTAACCTTCTCTAGCAGCTCTTCTGTTCATATCTAACCTTCACTAGTGGCTCATCTGTTCATCTCTAACCTTACCTTCTCTAGTGGCTCATCTGTTCATATCTAACCTTCTCTAGCGGCTCATCTGTTCATATCTAACCTTCTCTAGCGGCTCATCTGTTCATATCTAACCTTCACTAGCAGCTCTTCTGTTCATATCTAACCTTCTCTAGCGGCTCATCTGTTCATATCTAACCTTCTCTAGCAGCTCTTCTGTTCATATCTAACCTTCACTAGTGGCTCATCTGTTCATCTCTAACCTTCTCTAGCGGCTCATCTGCTCATATCTAACCTTCACTAGTTCATATCTAAACTTCTCTAGTGGCTCATCTGTTCATATCTAACCTTCTCTAGTGGCTCATCTGTTCATCTCTAACCTTCTCTAGCGGCTCATCTGCTCATATCTAACCTTCACTAGTTCATATCTAAACTTCTCTAGTGGCTCATCTGTTCATATCTAACCTTCTCTAGTGGCTCATCTGTTCATCTCTAACCTTCTCTAGTGGCTCATCTGTTCATATCTAACCTTCTCTAGTGGCTCATCTGTTCATCTCTAACCTTCTCTAGTGGCTCATCTGTTCATATCTAACCTTCTCTAGTGGCTCATCTGTTCATCTCTAACCTTCTCTAGTGGCTCATCTGTTCATATCTAACCTTCACTAGTGGCTCATCTGTTCATATCTAACCTTCTCTAGTGGCTCATCTGTTCATATCTAACCTTCACTAGTGGCTCATCTGTTCATATCTAACCTTCTCTAGCGGCTCTTCTGTTCATATCTAACCTTCTCTAGCGGCTCATCTGTTCATATCTAACCTTCTCTAGCGGCTCTTCTGTTCATATCTAACCTTCTCTAGCGGCTCTTCTGTTCATATCTAACCTTCTCTAGCGGCTCATCTGTTCATATCTAACCTTCTCTAGCGGCTCATCTGTTCATATCTAACCTTCTCTAGCAGCTCATCTGTTCATATCTAACCTTCACTAGTTCATATCTAAACTTCTCTAGTGGCTCATCTGTTCATATCTAACCTTCACTAACGGCTCATCTGTTCATATCTAACCTTCTCTAGTGGCTCATCTGTTCATATCTAACCTTCTCTAGTGGCTCATCTGTTCATATCTAACCTTCTCTAGCGGCTCATCTGTTCATATCTAACCTTCTCTAGCAGCTCATCTGCTCATATCTAACCTTCACTAGTTCATATCTAAACTTCTCTAGTGGCTCATCTGTTCATATCTAACCTTCACTAACGGCTCATCTGTTCATATCTAACCTTCTCTAGCGGCTCATCTGTTCATATCTAACCTTCTCTAGTGGCTCATCTGTTCATATCTAACCTTCTCTAGCGGCTCATCTGTTCATATCTAACCTTCTCTAGCGGCTCTTCTGTTCATATCTAACCTTCTCTAGCGGCTCATCTGTTCATCTCTAACCTTCTCTAGCGGCTCTTCTGTTCATATCTAACCTTCTCTAGCGGCTCATCTGTTCATATCTAACCTTCTCTAGCGGCTCTTCTGTTCATATCTAACCTTCTCTAGCGGCTCTTCTGTTCATATCTAACCTTCTCTAGCGGCTCATCTGTTCATATCTAACCTTCTCTAGCGGCTCATCTGTTCATATCTAACCTTCTCTAGCGGCTCTTCTGTTCATATCTAACCTTCTCTAGCGGCTCTTCTGTTCATATCTAACCTTCTCTAGCGGCTCTTCTGTTCATATCTAACCTTCTCTAGCGGCTCATCTGTTCATATCTAACCTTCTATAGCGGCTCTTCTGTTCATATCTAACCTTCTCTAGCGGCTCTTCTGTTCATATCTAACCTTCTCTAGCGGCTCATCTGTTCATGTCTAACCTTCTCTAGCGGCTCATCTGTTCATGTCTAACCTTCTCTAGCGGCTCATCTGTTCATGTCAAACCTTCTCTAGCGGCTCATCTGTTCATGTCTAACCTTCTCTATTGGCTCATCTGTTCATGTCTAACCTTCTCTAGCGGCTCATCTGTTCATCTCTAACCTTCTCTAGTGGCTCATCTGTTCATGTCAAACCTTCTCTAGTGGCTCATCTGTTCATATCTAACCTTCTCTAGTTCATATCTAAACTTCTCTAGTGGCTCATCTGCTCATATCTAACATTCTCTAGTGGCTCATCTGTTCATATCTAACCTTCTCTAGTGGCTCATCTGTTCATATCTAACATTCTCTAGTGGCTCATCTGTTCATATCTAACCTTCTCTAGTGGCTCATCTGTTCATATCTAACCTTCTCTAGTGGCTCATCTGCTCATATCTAACATTCTCTAGTGGCTCATCTGTTCATATCTAACCTTCTCTAGCGGCTCATCTGTTCATCTCTAACCTTCTCTAGTGGCTCATCTGTTCATATCTAACCTTCTCTAGTGGCTCATCTGTTCATGTCAAACCTTCTCTAGTGGCTCATCTGTTCATATCTAACCTTCTCTAGTTCATATCTAAACTTCTCTAGTGGCTCATCTGTTCATATCTAACCTTCTCTAGTGGCTCATCTGTTCATGTCAAACCTTCTCTAGTGGCTCATCTGCTCATATCTAACCTTCTCTAGTGGCTCATCTGCTCATATCTAACATTCTCTAGTGGCTCATCTGCTCATATCTAACCTTCTCTAGTGGCTCATCTGCTCATATCTAACATTCTCTAGTGGCTCTTCTGTTCATATCTAACCTTCTGTAGCAGCTCATCTGTTCATATCTAACCTTCTCTAGTGGCTCATCTGTTCATATCTAACCTTCACTAGCAGCTCATCTGCTCATATCTAACCTTCTCTAGCGGCTCATCTGTTCATATCTAACCTTCACTAGCAGCTCTTCTGTTCATATCTAACATTCTCTAGTGGCTCATCTGTTCATATCTAACCCTTCACTAGCAGCTCATCTGTTCATATCTAACCTTCTCTAGTGGCTCATCTGTTCATATCTAACCTTCACTAGCAGCTCATCTGCTCATATCTAACCTTCTCTAGCGGCTCATCTGTTCATATCTAACCTTCTCTAGCAGCTCATCTGCTCATATCTAACATTCTCTAGTGGCTCATCTGTTCATATCTAACCCTTCACTAGCAGCTCATCTGTTCATATGTAACCCTTCACTAGCAGCTCTTCTGTTCATATCTAACCTTCTCTAGTGGCTCATCTGTTCATATCTAACCCTTCACTAGCAGCTCATCTGTTCATATCTAACCTTCTCTAGCGGCTCATCTGTTCATATCTAACCTTCTCTAGCAGCTCATCTGCTCATATCTAACATTCTCTAGTGGCTCATCTGTTCATATCTAACCCTTCACTAGCAGCTCATCTGTTCATATCTAACCTTCTCTAGCGGCTCATCTGTTCATATCTAACCTTCACTAGCAGCTCATCTACTCATATCTAACATTCTCTAGTGGCTCATCTGTTCATATCTAACCTTCACTAGCAGCTCATCTGTTCATATCTAACCTTCTCTAGCGGCTCATCTGTTCATATCTAACCTTCTCTAGTGGCTCATCTGTTCATATCTAACCTTCACTAGCAGCTCATCTGCTCATATCTAACCTTCTCTAGCGGCTCATCTGTTCATATCTAACCTTCTCTAGCAGCTCATCTGCTCATATCTAACATTCTCTAGTGGCTCATCTGTTCATATCTAACCCTTCACTAGCAGCTCATCTGTTCATATCTAACCCTTCACTAGCAGCTCATCTGTTCATATCTAACCTTCTCTAGCGGCTCATCTGTTCATATCTAACCTTCACTAGCAGCTCATCTGTTCATCTCTAACCTTCTCTAGCGGCTCATCTGCTCATATCTAACCTTCTCTAGTGGCTCATCTGCTCATATCTAACCTTCACTAGCAGCTCATCTGCTCATATCTAACCTTCTCTAGCGGCTCATCTGCTCATATCTAACCTTCACTAGCAGCTCATCTGTTCATATCTAACCTTCTCTAGCGGCTCATCTGCTCATATCTAACATTCTCTAGTGGCTCATCTGTTCATCTCTAACCTTCACTAGCAGCTCATCTGTTCATATCTAACCTTCACTAGCAGCTCATCTGTTCATATCTAACCTTCTCTAGCGGCTCATCTGCTCATATCTAACCTTCTCTAGTGGCTCATCTGTTCATATCTCACCTTCACTAGCAGCTCATCTGCTCATATCTAACCTTCTCTAGCGGCTCATCTGTTCATATCTAACCTTCACTAGCAGCTCATCTGCTCATATCTAACCTTCTCTAGTGGCTCATCTGTTCATATCTAACCTTCTGTAGCAGCTCATCTGTTCATATCTAACCTTCTCTAGCGGCTCATCTGTTCATATCTAACCTTCTCTAGTGGCTCATCTGTTCATATCTAACCTTCTCTAGCGGCTCATCTGTTCATATCTAACCTTCTCTAGTGGCTCATCTGTTCATATCTAACCTTCTCTAGAGGCTCATCTGTTCATATCTAACCTTCATTAGCAGCTCATCTGCTCATATCTAACATTATCTAGTGGCTCATCTGTTCATCTCTAACCTTCACTAGCAGCTCATCTGTTCATATCTAACCTTCACTAGCAGCTCATCTGCTCATATCTAACCCTTCTCTATTGGCTCATCTGTTCATAACTAACCTTCTCTAGTGGCTCATCTGCTCATATCTAACCTTCACTAGCAGCTCATCTGTTCATATCTAACCTTCTCTAGAGGCTCATCTGTTCATATCTAACCTTCATTAGCAGCTCATCTGCTCATATCTAACCTTCACTAGCAGCTCATCTGTTCATATCTAACCTTCTCTAGCAGCTCATCTGTTCATATCTAACCTTCTCTAGCAGCTCATCTGTTCATATATAACCTTCATTAGCAGCTCATCTGCTCATATCTAACCCTTCTCTATTGGCTCATCTGTTCATAACTAACCTTCTCTAGTGGCTCATCTGCTCATATCTAACCTTCACTAGCAGCTCATCTGTTCATATCTAACCTTCTCTAGAGGCTCATCTGTTCATAACTAACCTTCACTAGCAGCTCATCTGCTCATATCTAACCTTCTCTAGCAGCTCATCTGTTCATATCTAACCTTCATTAGCAGCTCATCTGCTCATATCTAACATTCTCTAGTGGCTCATCTGTTCATCTCTAACCTTCACTAGCAGCTCATCTGCTCATATCTAACCCTTCTCTATTGGCTCATCTGTTCATATCTAACCTTCTCTAGTGGCTCACCTGCTCATATCTAACCTTCTCTAGTGGCTCATCTACTCATATCTATCCCTTCACTAGCAGCTCATCTGTTCATATCTAACCTTCTCTAGTGGCTCATCTGCTCATATCTAACCTTCTCTAGTGGCTCATCTGTTCATATCTAACCCTTTACAAGCAGCTCATCTGCTCATATCTAACCTTCTCTAGTGGCTCATCTGCTCATATCTAACCTTCTCTAGTGGCTCATCTGTTCATATGTAACCCTTCACTAGCAGCTCATCTGTTCATATCTAACCTTCACTAGTGGCTCATCTGTTCATCTTTAACCTTCACTAGTGGCTCATCTGTTCATATCTAACCTTCTCTAGCGGCTCTTCTGTTCATCTCTAACCTTCTCTAGTGGCTCTTCTGTTCATCTCTAACCTTCTCTAGTGGCTCTTCTGTTCATCTCTAACCTTCACTAGCAGCTCTTCTGTTCATCTCTAACCTTCTCTAGAGGCTCTTCTGTTCATCTCTAACCTTCTCTAGTGGCTCATCTGTTCATCTCTAACCTTCTCTAGTGGCTCATCTGTTCATATCTAACCTTCACTAATGGCTCATCTGTTCATATATAACCTTCTCTAGCGGCTCTTCTGTTCATATCTAACCTTCTCTAGTGGCTCATCTGTTCATCTCTAACCTTCACTAGTGGCTCATCTGTTCATATCTAACCTTCTCTAGTGGCTCATCTGCTCATATCTAACCTTCTCTAGTGGCTCATCTGTTCATCTCTAACCTTCACTAGCAGCTCTTCTGTTCATATCTAACCTTCTCTAGTGGCTCATCTGTTCATCTCTAACCTTCTCTAGTGGCTCATCTGTTCATCTCTAACCTTCACTAGCAGCTCATCTGTTCATGTCTAACCTTCACTAGTGGCTCATCTGTTCATATCTAACCTTCTCTAGTGGCTCATCTGTTCATCTCTAACCTTCACTAGCGGCTCATCTGTTCATGTCTAACCTTCACCCGTGGCTCATCTGTTCATATCTAACCTTCTCTAGCAGCTCATCTGTTCATATCTAACCTTCACTAGTGGCTCATCTGTTCATATCTAACCTTCTCTAGTGGCTCATCTGTTCATCTCTAACCTTCACTAGTGGCTCATCTGTTCATATCTAACCTTCTCTAGTGGCTCATCTGCTCATATCTAACCTTCTCTAGTGGCTCATCTGTTCATATCTAACCTTCACTAGCAGCTCATCTGTTCATATGTAACCTTCACTAGCAGCTCATCTGTTCATATCTAACCTTCACTAGCAGCTCATCTGTTCATATCTAACCTTCTCTAGTGGCTCATCTGTTCATATCTAACCTTCTCTAGTGGCTCATCTGTTCATATCTAACCCTTCACTAGCAGCTCATCTGTTCATATCTAACCCTTCACTAGCAGCTCATCTGTTCATATCTAACCTTCTCTAGCGGCTCATCTGTTCATATCTAACCTTCACTAGCAGCTCATCTGTTCATCTCTAACCTTCTCTAGCGGCTCATCTGCTCATATCTAACCTTCTCTAGTGGCTCATCTGCTCATATCTAACCTTCACTAGCAGCTCATCTGCTCATATCTAACCTTCTCTAGCGGCTCATCTGCTCATATCTAACCTTCACTAGCAGCTCATCTGTTCATATCTAACCTTCTCTAGCGGCTCATCTGCTCATATCTAACATTCTCTAGTGGCTCATCTGTTCATCTCTAACCTTCACTAGCAGCTCATCTGTTCATATCTAACCTTCACTAGCAGCTCATCTGTTCATATCTAACCTTCTCTAGCGGCTCATCTGCTCATATCTAACCTTCTCTAGTGGCTCATCTGTTCATATCTCACCTTCACTAGCAGCTCATCTGCTCATATCTAACCTTCTCTAGCGGCTCATCTGTTCATATCTAACCTTCACTAGCAGCTCATCTGCTCATATCTAACCTTCTCTAGTGGCTCATCTGTTCATATCTAACCTTCTGTAGCAGCTCATCTGTTCATATCTAACCTTCTCTAGCGGCTCATCTGTTCATATCTAACCTTCTCTAGTGGCTCATCTGTTCATATCTAACCTTCTCTAGCGGCTCATCTGTTCATATCTAACCTTCTCTAGTGGCTCATCTGTTCATATCTAACCTTCTCTAGAGGCTCATCTGTTCATATCTAACCTTCATTAGCAGCTCATCTGCTCATATCTAACATTATCTAGTGGCTCATCTGTTCATCTCTAACCTTCACTAGCAGCTCATCTGTTCATATCTAACCTTCACTAGCAGCTCATCTGCTCATATCTAACCCTTCTCTATTGGCTCATCTGTTCATAACTAACCTTCTCTAGTGGCTCATCTGCTCATATCTAACCTTCACTAGCAGCTCATCTGTTCATATCTAACCTTCTCTAGAGGCTCATCTGTTCATATCTAACCTTCATTAGCAGCTCATCTGCTCATATCTAACCTTCACTAGCAGCTCATCTGTTCATATCTAACCTTCTCTAGCAGCTCATCTGTTCATATCTAACCTTCTCTAGCAGCTCATCTGTTCATATATAACCTTCATTAGCAGCTCATCTGCTCATATCTAACCCTTCTCTATTGGCTCATCTGTTCATAACTAACCTTCTCTAGTGGCTCATCTGCTCATATCTAACCTTCACTAGCAGCTCATCTGTTCATATCTAACCTTCTCTAGAGGCTCATCTGTTCATAACTAACCTTCACTAGCAGCTCATCTGCTCATATCTAACCTTCACTAGCAGCTCATCTGTTCATATCTAACCTTCTCTAGCAGCTCATCTGTTCATATCTAACCTTCATTAGCAGCTCATCTGCTCATATCTAACATTCTCTAGTGGCTCATCTGTTCATCTCTAACCTTCACTAGCAGCTCATCTGCTCATATCTAACCCTTCTCTATTGGCTCATCTGTTCATATCTAACCTTCTCTAGTGGCTCACCTGCTCATATCTAACCTTCTCTAGTGGCTCATCTACTCATATCTATCCCTTCACTAGCAGCTCATCTGTTCATATCTAACCTTCTCTATTGGCTCATCTGTTCATATCTAACCTTCTCTAGTGGCTCATCTGCTCATATCTAACCTTCTCTAGCGGCTCATCTGTTCATATCTAACCTTCTCTAGCAGCTCATCTGTTCATATCTAACCTTCTCTAGTGGCTCATCTGCTCATATCTAACCTTCTCTAGTGGCTCATCTGTTCATATCTAACCCTTTACAAGCAGCTCATCTGCTCATATCTAACCTTCTCTAGTGGCTCATCTGCTCATATCTAACCTTCTCTAGTGGCTCATCTGTTCATATGTAACCCTTCACTAGCAGCTCATCTGTTCATATCTAACCTTCACTAGTGGCTCATCTGTTCATCTTTAACCTTCACTAGTGGCTCATCTGTTCATATCTAACCTTCTCTAGCGGCTCTTCTGTTCATCTCTAACCTTCTCTAGTGGCTCTTCTGTTCATCTCTAACCTTCTCTAGTGGCTCTTCTGTTCATCTCTAACCTTCACTAGCAGCTCTTCTGTTCATCTCTAACCTTCTCTAGAGGCTCTTCTGTTCATCTCTAACCTTCTCTAGTGGCTCATCTGTTCATCTCTAACCTTCTCTAGTGGCTCATCTGTTCATATCTAACCTTCACTAATGGCTCATCTGTTCATATATAACCTTCTCTAGCGGCTCTTCTGTTCATATCTAACCTTCTCTAGTGGCTCATCTGTTCATCTCTAACCTTCACTAGCAGCTCTTCTGTTCATATCTAACCTTCTCTAGTGGCTCATCTGTTCATCTCTAACCTTCTCTAGTGGCTCATCTGTTCATCTCTAACCTTCACTAGCAGCTCATCTGTTCATGTCTAACCTTCACTAGTGGCTCATCTGTTCATATCTAACCTTCTCTAGTGGCTCATCTGTTCATCTCTAACCTTCACTAGCGGCTCATCTGTTCATGTCTAACCTTCACCCGTGGCTCATCTGTTCATATCTAACCTTCTCTAGCAGCTCATCTGTTCATATCTAACCTTCACTAGTGGCTCATCTGTTCATATCTAACCTTCTCTAGTGGCTCATCTGTTCATCTCTAACCTTCACTAGTGGCTCATCTGTTCATATCTAACCTTCTCTAGTGGCTCATCTGTTCATATCTAACCTTCACTAGCAGCTCATCTGTTCATATGTAACCTTCACTAGCAGCTCATCTGTTCATATCTAACCTTCACTAGCAGCTCATCTGTTCATATCTAACCTTCTCTAGTGGCTCATCTGTTCATATCTAACCTTCTCTAGTGGCTCATCTGTTCATATCTAACCCTTCTCTAGTGGCTCATCTGTTCATATATAACCTTCACTAGCAGCTCATCTGTTCATATCTAACCTTCTCTAGTGGCTCATCTGTTCATATCTAACCTTCTCTAGTGGCTCATCTGTTCATATCTAACCTTCACTAGCAGCTCATCTGTTCATATCTAACCTTCTCTAGCAGCTCTTCTGTTCATATCTAACCTTCTCTAGCGGCTCATCTGTTCATATCTAACCTTCTCTAGCAGCTCTTCTGTTCATATCTAACCTTCACTAGTGGCTCATCTGCTCATATCTAACCTTCTCTAGCAGCTCTTCTGTTCATATCTAACCTTCTCTAGTGGCTCATCTGTTCATATCTAACCTTCTCTAGCGGCTCATCTGCTCATATCTAACCTTCTCTAGCAGCTCTTCTGTTCATATCTAACCTTCTCTAACGGCTCATCTGTTCATATCTAACCTTCTCTAGCAGCTCTTCTGTTCATATCTAACCTTCTCTAGCAGCTCTTCTGTTCATATCTAACCTTCTCTAGCAGCTCTTCTGTTCATATCTAACCTTCTCTAGCGGCTCATCTGCTCATATCTAACCTTCTCTAGCGGCTCATCTGCTCATATCTAACCTTCTCTAGCGGCTCTTCTGTTCATATCTAACCTTCTCTAGTGGCTCATCTGTTCATATCTAACCTTCTCTAGCGGCTCATCTGTTCATATCTAACCTTCTCTAGCAGCTCTTCTGTTCATATCTAACCTTCACTAGCGGCTCATCTGTTCATATCTAACCTTCTCTAGCGGCTCATCTGCTCATATCTAACCTTCTCTAGCAGCTCTTCTGTTCATATCTAACCTTCTCTAGCGGCTCATCTGCTCATATCTAACCTTCTCTAGCAGCTCTTCTGTTCATATCTAACCTTCTCTAGCAGCTCTTCTGTTCATATCTAACCTTCTCTAGTGGCTCATCTGCTCATATCTAACCTTCTCTAGCGGCTCATCTGCTCATATCTAACCTTCTCTAGCAGCTCTTCTGTTCATATCTAACCTTCACTAGCGGCTCATCTGTTCATATCTAACCTTCTCTAGCGGCTCATCTGCTCATATCTAACCTTCTCTAGCAGCTCTTCTGTTCATCTCTAACCTTCTCTAGTGGCTCATCTGTTCATATCTAACCTTCTCTAGCGGCTCATCTGCTCATATCTAACCTTCTCTAGCAGCTCTTCTGTTCATATCTAACCTTCACTAGTGGCTCATCTGCTCATATCTAACCTTCTCTAGCGGCTCATCTGTTCATATCTAACCTTCTCTAGCGGCTCATCTGTTCATATCTAACCTTCACTAGCAGCTCATCTGTTCATATCTAACCTTCTCTAGCAGCTCATCTGTTCATATCTAACCTTCTCTAGCGGCTCATCTGTTCATATCTAACCTTCACTAGCAGCTCTTCTGTTCATATCTAACCTTCTCTAGCGGCTCATCTGTTCATATCTAACCTTCTCTAGCAGCTCTTCTGTTCATAACTAACCTTCACTAGTGGCTCATCTGCTCATATCTAACCTTCTCTAGCGGCTCATCTGCTCATATCTAACCTTCACTAGTTCATATCTAAACTTCTCTAGTGGCTCATCTGTTCATATCTAACCTTCTCTAGTGGCTCATCTGTTCATCTCTAACCTTCTCTAGCGGCTCATCTGCTCATATCTAACCTTCACTAGTTCATATCTAAACTTCTCTAGTGGCTCATCTGTTCATATCTAACCTTCTCTAGTGGCTCATCTGTTCATATCTAACCTTCACTAGCAGCTCATCTGTTCATATCTAACCTTCTCTAGCGGCTCATCTGCTCATATCTAACCTTCTCTAGCGGCTCATCTGTTCATATCTAACCTTCACTAGCAGCTCATCTGCTCATATCTAACCTTCTCTAGTGGCTCATCTGTTCATATCTAACCTTCTGTAGCAGCTCATCTGTTCATATCTAACCTTCTCTAGCGGCTCATCTGTTCATATCTAACCTTCTCTAGTGGCTCATCTGTTCATATCTAACCTTCTCTAGCGGCTCATCTGTTCATATCTAACCTTCTCTAGTGGCTCATCTGTTCATATCTAACCTTCTCTAGAGGCTCATCTGTTCATATCTAACCTTCATTAGCAGCTCATCTGCTCATATCTAACATTATCTAGTGGCTCATCTGTTCATCTCTAACCTTCACTAGCAGCTCATCTGTTCATATCTAACCTTCACTAGCAGCTCATCTGCTCATATCTAACCCTTCTCTATTGGCTCATCTGTTCATAACTAACCTTCTCTAGTGGCTCATCTGCTCATATCTAACCTTCACTAGCAGCTCATCTGTTCATATCTAACCTTCTCTAGAGGCTCATCTGTTCATATCTAACCTTCATTAGCAGCTCATCTGCTCATATCTAACCTTCACTAGCAGCTCATCTGTTCATATCTAACCTTCTCTAGCAGCTCATCTGTTCATATCTAACCTTCTCTAGCAGCTCATCTGTTCATATATAACCTTCATTAGCAGCTCATCTGCTCATATCTAACCCTTCTCTATTGGCTCATCTGTTCATAACTAACCTTCTCTAGTGGCTCATCTGCTCATATCTAACCTTCACTAGCAGCTCATCTGTTCATATCTAACCTTCTCTAGAGGCTCATCTGTTCATAACTAACCTTCACTAGCAGCTCATCTGCTCATATCTAACCTTCACTAGCAGCTCATCTGTTCATATCTAACCTTCTCTAGCAGCTCATCTGTTCATATCTAACCTTCATTAGCAGCTCATCTGCTCATATCTAACCTTCTCTAGAGGCTCATCTGTTCATATCTAACCTTCATTAGCAGCTCATCTGCTCATATCTAACATTCTCTAGTGGCTCATCTGTTCATCTCTAACCTTCACTAGCAGCTCATCTGTTCATATCTAACCTTCACTAGCAGCTCATCTGCTCATATCTAACCCTTCTCTATTGGCTCATCTGTTCATATCTAACCTTCTCTAGTGGCTCACCTGCTCATATCTAACCTTCTCTAGTGGCTCATCTACTCATATCTATCCCTTCACTAGCAGCTCATCTGTTCATATCTAACCTTCTCTAGTGGCTCATCTGCTCATATCTAACCTTCTCTAGTGGCTCATCTGTTCATATCTAACCCTTTACAAGCAGCTCATCTGCTCATATCTAACCTTCTCTAGTGGCTCATCTGCTCATATCTAACCTTCTCTAGTGGCTCATCTGTTCATATGTAACCCTTCACTAGCAGCTCATCTGTTCATATCTAACCTTCTCTAGTGGCTCATCTGTTCATATCTAACCTTCATTAGCAGCTCATCTGCTCATATCTAACATTCTCTGGTGGCTCATCTGCTCATATCTAACCTTCACTAGCAGCTCATCTGTTCATATCTAACCTTCTCTAGAGGCTCATCTGTTCATAACTAACCTTCACTAGCAGCTCATCTGCTCATATCTAACCTTCACTAGCAGCTCATCTGTTCATATCTAACCTTCTCTAGCAGCTCATCTGTTCATATCTAACCTTCATTAGCAGCTCATCTGCTCATATCTAACCTTCTCTAGAGGCTCATCTGTTCATATCTAACCTTCATTAGCAGCTCATCTGCTCATATCTAACATTCTCTAGTGGCTCATCTGTTCATCTCTAACCTTCACTAGCAGCTCATCTGTTCATATCTAACCTTCACTAGCAGCTCATCTGCTCATATCTAACCCTTCTCTATTGGCTCATCTGTTCATATCTAACCTTCTCTAGTGGCTCACCTGCTCATATCTAACCTTCTCTAGTGGCTCATCTACTCATATCTATCCCTTCACTAGCAGCTCATCTGTTCATATCTAACCTTCTCTAGTGGCTCATCTGCTCATATCTAACCTTCTCTAGTGGCTCATCTGTTCATATCTAACCCTTTACAAGCAGCTCATCTGCTCATATCTAACCTTCTCTAGTGGCTCATCTACTCATATCTATCCCTTCACTAGCAGCTCATCTGTTCATATCTAACCTTCTCTAGTGGCTCATCTGCTCATATCTAACCTTCTCTAGTGGCTCATCTGTTCATATCTAACCCTTTACAAGCAGCTCATCTGCTCATATCTAACCTTCTCTAGTGGCTCATCTACTCATATCTATCCCTTCACTAGCAGCTCATCTGTTCATATCTAACCTTCTCTAGTGGCTCATCTGTTCATATCTAACCTTCATTAGCAGCTCATCTGCTCATATCTAACATTCTCTAGTGGCTCATCTGCTCATATCTAACCTTCACTAGCAGCTCATCTGTTCATATCTAACCTTCTCTAGAGGCTCATCTGTTCATAACTAACCTTCACTAGCAGCTCATCTGCTCATATCTAACCTTCACTAGCAGCTCATCTGTTCATATCTAACCTTCTCTAGCAGCTCATCTGTTCATATCTAACCTTCATTAGCAGCTCATCTGCTCATATCTAACCTTCTCTAGAGGCTCATCTGTTCATATCTAACCTTCATTAGCAGCTCATCTGTTCATATCTAACCTTCACTAGCAGCTCATCTGTTCATATCTAACCTTCATTAGCAGCTCATCTGCTCATATCTAACATTCTCTAGTGGCTCATCTGTTCATCTCTAACCTTCACTAGCAGCTCATCTGTTCATATCTAACCTTCACTAGCAGCTCATCTGCTCATATCTAACCCTTCTCTATTGGCTCATCTGTTCATATCTAACCTTCTCTAGTGGCTCACCTGCTCATATCTAACATTCTCTAGTGGCTCATCTGTTCATCTCTAACCTTCACTAGCAGCTCATCTGTTCATATCTAACCTTCACTAGCAGCTCATCTGCTCATATCTAACCCTTCTCTATTGGCTCATCTGTTCATATCTAACCTTCTCTAGTGGCTCACCTGCTCATATCTAACCTTCTCTAGTGGCTCATCTACTCATATCTATCCCTTCACTAGCAGCTCATCTGTTCATATCTAACCTTCTCTAGTGGCTCATCTGCTCATATCTAACCTTCTCTAGTGGCTCATCTGTTCATATCTAACCCTTTACAAGCAGCTCATCTGCTCATATCTAACCTTCTCTAGTGGCTCATCTACTCATATCTATCCCTTCACTAGCAGCTCATCTGTTCATATCTAACCTTCTCTAGTGGCTCATCTGCTCATATCTAACCTTCTCTAGTGGCTCATCTGTTCATATCTAACCCTTTACAAGCAGCTCATCTGCTCATATCTAACCTTCTCTAGTGGCTCATCTGCTCATATCTAACCTTCTCTAGTGGCTCATCTGTTCATATGTAACCCTTCACTAGCAGCTCATCTGTTCATATCTAACCTTCTCTAGTGGCTCATCTGTTCATATCTAACCTTCATTAGCAGCTCATCTGCTCATATCTAACATTCTCTAGTGGCTCATCTGCTCATATCTAACCTTCACTAGCAGCTCATCTGTTCATATCTAACCTTCTCTAGAGGCTCATCTGTTCATAACTAACCTTCACTAGCAGCTCATCTGCTCATATCTAACCTTCACTAGCAGCTCATCTGTTCATATCTAACCTTCTCTAGCAGCTCATCTGTTCATATCTAACCTTCATTAGCAGCTCATCTGCTCATATCTAACCTTCTCTAGAGGCTCATCTGTTCATATCTAACCTTCATTAGCAGCTCATCTGCTCATATCTAACATTCTCTAGTGGCTCATCTGTTCATCTCTAACCTTCACTAGCAGCTCATCTGTTCATATCTAACCTTCACTAGCAGCTCATCTGCTCATATCTAACCCTTCTCTATTGGCTCATCTGTTCATATCTAACCTTCTCTAGTGGCTCACCTGCTCATATCTAACCTTCTCTAGTGGCTCATCTACTCATATCTATCCCTTCACTAGCAGCTCATCTGTTCATATCTAACCTTCTCTAGTGGCTCATCTGCTCATATCTAACCTTCTCTAGTGGCTCATCTGTTCATATCTAACCCTTTACAAGCAGCTCATCTGCTCATATCTAACCTTCTCTAGTGGCTCATCTGCTCATATCTAACCTTCTCTAGTGGCTCATCTGTTCATATGTAACCCTTCACTAGCAGCTCATCTGTTCATATCTAACCTTCTCTAGTGGCTCATCTGTTCATCTTTAACCTTCACTAGTGGCTCATCTGTTCATATCTAACCTTCTCTAGCGGCTCTTCTGTTCATCTCTAACCTTCTCTAGTGGCTCTTCTGTTCATCTCTAACCTTCTCTAGTGGCTCTTCTGTTCATCTCTAACCTTCACTAGCAGCTCTTCTGTTCATCTCTAACCTTCTTTAGAGGCTCTTCTGTTCATCTCTAACCTTCTCTAGTGGCTCATCTGTTCATCTCTAACCTTCTCTAGTGGCTCATCTGTTCATATCTAACCTTCACTAATGGCTCATCTGTTCATATATAACCTTCTCTAGCGGCTCTTCTGTTCATATCTAACCTTCTCTAGTGGCTCATCTGTTCATCTCTAACCTTCACTAGCAGCTCTTCTGTTCATATCTAACCTTCTCTAGTGGCTCATCTGTTCATCTCTAACCTTCTCTAGTGGCTCATCTGTTCATCTCTAACCTTCTCTAGCGGCTCATCTGTTCATCTCTAACCTTCACTAGCAGCTCTTCTGTTCATATCTAACCTTCACTAGTGGCTCATCTGTTCATATCTAACCTTCACTAGCGGCTCATCTGTTCATATCTAACCTTCACTAGCAGCTCTTCTGTTCATATCTAACCTTCTCTAGTGGCTCATCTGTTCATCTCTAACCTTCTCTAGCGGCTCATCTGTTCATCTCTAACCTTCACTAGCAGCTCTTCTGTTCATATCTAACCTTCACTAATGGCTCATCTGTTCATCTCTAACCTTCACTAGCAGCTCTTCTGTTCATATCTAACCTTCTCTAGTGGCTCATCTGTTCATCTCTAACCTTCTCTAGCGGCTCATCTGTTCATCTCTAACCTTCACTAGCAGCTCTTCTGTTCATATCTAACCTTCTCTAGTGGCTCATCTGTTCATATCTAACCTTCACTAATGGCTCATCTGTTCATATATAACCTTCTCTAGCGGCTCATCTGTTCATATCTAACCTTCTCTAGTGGCTCATCTGTTCATCTCTAACCTTCACTAGCAGCTCTTCTGTTCATATCTAACCTTCACTAGTGGCTCATCTGTTCATATCTAACCTTCTCTAGTGGCTCATCTGTTCATCTCTAACCTTCACTAGCGGCTCATCTGTTCATGTCTAACCTTCACCCGTGGCTCATCTGTTCATATCTAACCTTCTCTAGTGGCTCATCTGTTCATCTCTAACCTTCTCTAGTGGCTCATCTGTTCATCTCTAACCTTCTCTAGTGGCTCATCTGTTCATATCTAACCTTCACTAATGGCTCATCTGTTCATCTCTAGCCTTCACTAGCAGCTCATCTGTTCATGTCTAACCTTCACTAATGGCTCATCTGTTCATCTCTGGCCTTCACTAGCAGCTCATCTGTTCATGTCTAACCTTCACTAATGGCTCATCTGTTCATCTCTAGCCTTCACTAGCAGCTCATCTGTTCATGTCTAACCTTCTCTAGCGGCTCATCTGTTCATATCTAACCTTCTCTAGTGGCTCATCTGTTCATCTCTAACCTTCACTAGTGGCTCATCTGTTCATATCTAACCTTCTCTAGTGGCTCATCTGTTCATATCTAACCTTCACTAGTGGCTCATCTGTTCATATCTAACCTTCTCTAGTGGCTCATCTGTTCATCTCTAACCTTCACTAGTGGCTCATCTGTTCATATCTAACCTTCTCTAGTGGCTCATCTGTTCATATCTAACCTTCTCTAGTGGCTCATCTGTTCATATCTAACCTTCTCTAGTGGCTCATCTGTTCATATCTAACCTTCACTAGTGGCTCATCTGTTCATATCTAACCTTCTCTAGCAGCTCTTCTGTTCATATCTAACCTTCTCTAGCGGCTCATCTGTTCATATCTAACCTTCTCTAGCGGCTCATCTGTTCATATCTAACCTTCTCTAGCAGCTCTTCTGTTCATATCTAACCTTCTCTAGTGGCTCTTCTGTTCATATCTAACCTTCTCTAGCGGCTCATCTGTTCATCTCTAACCTTCTCTAGCAGCTCATCTGTTCATATCTAACCTTCTCTAGCAGCTCTTCTGTTCATATCTAACCTTCTCTAGCGGCTCATCTGTTCATATCTAACCTTCTCTAGCGGCTCTTCTGTTCATATCTAACCTTCTCTAGCGGCTCATCTGTTCATATCTAACCTTCTCTAGCAGCTCTTCTGTTCATATCTAACCTTCTCTAGTGGCTCTTCTGTTCATATCTAACCTTCTCTAGCGGCTCATCTGTTCATCTCTAACCTTCTCTAGCAGCTCATCTGTTCATATCTAACCTTCTCTAGCAGCTCTTCTGTTCATATCTAACCTTCTCTTGCGGCTCATCTGTTCATATCTAACCTTCTCTAGCGGCTCTTCTGTTCATATCTAACCTTCACTAGTGGCTCATCTGTTCATATCTAACCTTCTCTAGCAGCTCTTCTGTTCATATCTAACCTTCTCTAGCGGCTCATCTGTTCATATCTAACCTTCTCTAGCGGCTCTTCTGTTCATATCTAACCTTCTCTAGCGGCTCATCTGTTCATCTCTAACCTTCACTAGCAGCTCTTCTGTTCATATCTAACCTTCACTAGCAGCTCTTCTGTTCATATCTAACCTTCACTAGCAGCTCATCTGTTCATATCTAACCTTCTCTAGTGGCTCATCTGTTCATATCTAACCTTCTCTAGCGGCTCTTCTGTTCATATCTAACCTTCTCTAGCGGCTCATCTGTTCATCTCTAACCTTCACTAGCAGCTCTTCTGTTCATATCTAACCTTCACTAGCAGCTCTTCTGTTCATATCTAACCTTCACTAGCAGCTCATCTGCTCATATCTAACCTTCTCTAGCAGCTCATCTGTTCATATCTAACCTTCACTAGCAGCTCTTCTGTTCATATCTAACCTTCACTAGCAGCTCATCTGTTCATATCTAACCTTCACTAGCAGCTCTTCTGTTCATATCTAACCTTCACTAGCAGCTCATCTCTCACAGCAGAACTCGTGCGCTGGATCACAGATGGAGGAAAGTAATTTCGCTCGGCCACAGATTCTGTTTGGACCAGTAAGAGCCTGTTGTTATTAAACTTGCTTCGAGCACCAAACACTCTGTTAGGATGTGAGACATAATGTGACCTTCGGCTTTTCTGAGATATTGCTTAGATCTGATCTGTGTCCCATAACGGCTGATCTAGAGTCAGTGACTCACAGTCTTCAATCTGAGCAGGAAATACACTGCAAAACCTTTGCTTCTTCTTCCTCAGTGTTTCTGTCTCATTTTCCTGCGCAAATACCAAAACATTCTTAAATCAAGATACATTTACTGGAGAAGAAGCAAAACGACTGACGACATTAAGTCTGAAACAAGAACAAATATCTGCCAATGGAGTCAGAAAAATAATGTTAACACAAAGGGAAAACAAGATTATTTTTCTGACTCCATTGGCAGATTTTTGTTGTTGTTTTAAGCACAAACTCACTTTATTTTCATAATTTTTCAAGTGATTTTGCTTCTCCAGTAAATCTTGATTTAAGAATGTTTTGTGCTGGAAAACGAGACAGAAACACTGAGGAAGAAGAAGATGTTTTACAGTGAAGCCGCTTATTGAACAGCATGAAGGGTTTATTCTGTAACGCCTACAGTTGTAAATTACCTCACTTGACACATGATTATTTTTTCATCAAATTGGAAGTAAAAATTTTTTATTTTGGTGTCATTTGGTTTAAAAATGAACTGTTGGAAGTCTAATCACATAATAATTAAAACTTGTTTTCAAGACTAAATCTATTGCGTCACTGTCAAGAGTGCTTCTACCAGGAAGATTCAAACAAAATAGTCTTTAGTCCAAATATATCACAGGAGATCTCAGGGAAACTCACCTTAACATTGAGGAGATCAGACAAAGAACTGAAAGACACAAGCAGTATATATATATATATACTAGAACAAATGAGGGAGCTCAATGAGATAATCAATTAACAACAGGTGAACTCTGATCCTGTGTTTAGCCCAGTGTCCCGCCGGGTCGTGAAGAGACTTTGCGAAAAGCCTGCGGGAAATCGTGTGATTATCCACAATGGAATCCAGACAGTTTCGACCTGATAATTGTTTTGAAACCACTTGAAATTGAACACTCTGTGTCACATAATTGCATCTAATGCTCAGCATTGATCCTGCAGAATCTGTAGAGATCAGCTGTTCTGCACCAGCCGGAAGATCTTTCTTAAACTGGAACGTAAAGTCCAGAGGCTTAGTAACTACTAGCTAGTTTGTAACTAACTAACTTCATAACGATGATGATGATGATGATGATGAAGTTTTACCATCTCACTACATCTCTAGCAATATTTTAGGCCAATTTAAACGTTGATTAACATACAGAAGTATTGGTGTATGATAGTGACTGTGGTGTCGAGTCTGTCTCATATCTGTCAGATTCTCGTCTCGTTCTGCCAAGATTTAGTTTCAAGCTTCATCAGAACAAAAGGAAAGCATTATGTCCTTTACCGCCACCGGAGCACAAACCTTCCTCTTGCTCTGATCCATAAATTAAACCTCTCAGGATCTGGAAATGAAAAGTACTGAACTTTTAGCTGACTTGCCAGAAAGGATTGAGTCAGAGGAAGGTCTTCGGTCCTTTAGTGCAGTCAGCAGAAACCAGCTTGAGTCTGAGCCCGAGATGCACATCGCCGAGGTTTCGACACGCCAGTGTGT
>CM040834.1:36029332-36159332 GCA_022828995.1 Vimba vimba
TACAGTCTGTAGTGTCATTACTGCACTAAACACAGCATGATGGGCGTGAGGGTAAGTTGAGTCGCCCTGCTTTGAAATGAAAACAGGAAAAAAAGTGAGCAACAGATGCTAGTCTAATGTTCAGTGTTTTGTCCACATCTTGTTAATGGGTAATTATTTTACTGGGGTAAAGTAAATGCAAACTCTGTAGATTCACTGATGTTTTCTCCACACCGCTGCCATCTGTGAACGAGGCTTAAGACGAACCCAAAATAGAAATACAGACTCCATGTCTTTAATCCATCTAGCATCTACAGACTCTCGAGACCTGATTCGAGTTAAAGAGCCTCATATTGCTGGTGTCTCACTTCTAATGGAGACTCAATCTGGCATAATCCCAATAAATGTGCCATGAACAAACCTCTAGGACTGTTATATGAGAACAAAAGTGTATGTTGGGCAGTAAGTACAAAAGCACTCTTTCTACATGACATGAAGGGAGTAGATATCAAAGTGGGTTTGAGACACATGGTGCAAAAAGAGTTAAAGATGTTAAAGATGTAAAATCAAATGCCACAAAACCCAAACTGGGTGCATATATATACTGGATACTTAATGCATTAAATGAGACAGTAGCAGAACTGTTTGAATGTTTGTTGCATAATGCATATGGTTTCACATACTTCTGAATAAATAAAGGGTAAACAGAGTATAAGTGTGTAGTTCTCAGTAATTATAGGCTAGATTTCTCTTCTGAACACGAGCAGCGTTTGAGAAACACCTTCAGCCTATAAACAAAGAAAAGGAAATCGTTTTCTGGTCTGTTCGCATGTAGCCGGCTAGGGACAAAACTCATTCCCTTTAGCGTTTATTTCATGGTTTGATAATTTATGCCTGGCAAGCAAATGACAATGTAAAAATGATGGAACATAATAAAATCAAAAAGCGGATTTAATAGACTTAAACAGAAACCTAACAGACATTTGAATGAGTCAATCTAAAGCAGAGGCTTAATCTGAAGTCTTGAATGTGGTTACAAACGCCAACATCAGAATCAACACAACCGGCTTAAGGTCAGTCAGATGAGTTTAGTCATCCAGAGAGAGAGAGAGACTGTGTCTGGCTGTGTCTGGAAGTGCTTTAGATCGGACGGTTTCATGTGAATTAATATAGATGACGGTTCTTCTAGTGTTACCACAGATTTGCATAACTGTATCTGTCACTGGAATTATTGACCTTGTGTGAAATCAGTTCCCTGGATGATTCCTTAAATTACATTCACAGCTCATTCTCGATGCTAATGCAACACCGCGTTCAGGAGCTCAGATAGCAGACGCGGCTCATGGTTGTCCTCATGGTGGAATCAGTGTATTTATCTAGAGGAGAAGAGACACACACATACACACACTCTCACACTCACACACACACACACACACACACACACACACACACACACACACACACACACACACACACACACACACACACACACACACACACACACACACACACATAATGATTTTTATACTGTACAAACTGTATATTCTATACCCTAACCCTGACAGAAAACTATATACAGTATATATATGCGGAGCCTCCTCTTATAACAATATTTATTTTATTTGAATATCCTAACTATGCATGATTATATGGTTGGTTGCATTTTATCATTTGCATTTAGCATTGTCAGCATATAGTCACAACTGACCTGAGGCTCATTTTTGGGTCTTGATCCAGTGGAGCACCAGTGTATATACATATATAATGTATAAGATGAGTCATCAATATTATCGATTAATTTTCTTGGAAAAGAAAGACTTGTGTGTATTTTAAATGTGTTCACCTTTACTGGAACCAACCGTTCCTACAAGCACAGATGTATGTGTGAGAACGCTTGAACTCTTATCTGTCCACATTCAAAACGCCACCAGCCCTCGTCATCCATGCGTGATGGTGTGTGTCTCTAAACGCCAAAGCAGCGGCAAACCGACTGATGTGGAAAATTACCTGCGGGAAATCTGCATAATCAGTTCCTGACCACCTTTAATGGGAAACTCTGGCAGAAAGACAGTTTCAGAATTCTGTGACTGGTTTTCTTCTTCTGGGATTTGCTCATATGATAAATCTGCATAACATGTTGAATAACATCTTGAGTCTGTGAGTATGATTTAATGAACCTAAAGAACTTCTAAATATTATTGATTTATAAGAAGAACCCTTGTTTCTTTTCAGGCTTTTTGTTAGTGGATGAACACGGCTTTTTTCATCTTCTCTGAATGATGAAGGTCCATGCGAATCAAACTCGGTTAGGTTCAGCCTGTCCATCTGTCAGGGAATATACTGAGTTTCTCATTTCACTAATTGATTTAATGAGAAATATCCCTGTTCCCTTTCGAATGGGAACTCGCACTACATCTACGGCTCAGCTTAACGCCTCAGCTCGACGCTGTCTGTTTACAGGTCTATGACGTCCAGTGCGACCGTGAGTATAAGAGGAACATGCCGTCCACTTCTTCATCTTCAGGAGCTGTTAGTTTTGAAGCGTGTCTATAAGCGATAACGATAACTATGGAAACTGGTGGTTGTAAAGCATTCAGGACGTGTGTTGATCCGTATCCCGTATCCTTGTTATTTGATACCGGATTACACACACAGCTTTGTGTTGTTCGTTTGGGCGAAGAACACACACACTCCGTCCTCGAGGGCAGTTTGCGTGCACTGCGAGCGTTTTGAACTGAAAGAAATGTGCTGTCGATATGTGGAGTCTCTACTTTCTGGGATCTCTGTGAAGTGGTTACAGCCTGTTAGAGCAGCTTCTCATCGGCGTCTGTGAGAGCGCTGTATTCCAGGTTCTGCTGAGGCTCACGGGTTTAGGCTGACCAGAGGGTGTCAGGGGTTGATGGTTTAAATCCCCCTGAAGGGACAGGCCTGGTCTCTTAGTGAGCCTGGCCATATTCTCTTAAAGGAATCCTTCAGTAGGTAAGTGATTCCAAGCCTTTAAGCTCTGGCCTGTGGGACTCTCCTCGTTTAGGGAATGTAGTTCGAGCCGCAGGGAATAGTGTCTCTGACAGCTCCACCTTTAGGGAATCTGAGAGTCAGCTTTTTTAGTGCTTAGTCACTGCCAATAGGGCATGCGTTCCCTTCAGCATGGCGGAGTGTCTATTGTTCCCCATATCTTGTCATACAAGATCCCATTTGAAAGGGAACGCCTGGGGTTACAAATGTAAGCTAGGTTCCCTGAGAAGGGAACACTGCACCTCGCTGCCATGCTTTTAGGGTCCCTGCCACGTCTATTTCAGACGAAGAAGTGGATGATCACTTGCTCAGGAGCTCTATTATACTCATGGCCGGCGCCTGCCAATACAATAATTGTGTTTACACACATGCTTCACACACCGGTTCCCCATAGCATCAGACGCAGTGTCTCGTTCCCTTCTCAGGGAACCTAGATTACATTTGTAGCCCAAGACATTTTATTATAGTACAGTCGCACAGCTTCTAACATTTGATGTATGAGGCCATTAAAGGGATACATTCCAAATCTATACGTTCATAAAACGTACTAGCGTACATGCATCATTCTGGCTTGTGTTTTTGAAATCTATGAGTAAAAAACAAATTTAGGCCATCTATCCGCCTGCATCTACAGTACTTCCTTCAATCCCACGGTGCCCTTGAAAGTGAGACGCTCTGGAATTCTCCAGGGCTTTTAATCTTTCGAGGTAATGAGCAAAGAGACCTTAGGTAATTTCAGCCCTATCAGCTGTTAAACAGAGGTCTCTCTCTCTCTCTCTCTCTCTCTCTCTCTCTCTCTCTCTCTCTCTCTCTCTCTCTCTCTCTCTCTCTCTCTCTCTCTCTCTCCCTCTCTCCCCCCTCTCCCCCTCTCTCTGTTTTGTTTTCAGTTTCAGGGTCCTTTATGACAGTAAGTCCTTGTATTCAGGTAATAAGAAGGGCAGTTCTTTATTGCTTGGTATAGTCATAAACAGTATAGTGATATGAGTTTTTCCGTCAGAAAGTGCAGCTCTGTCTCAGTTGGGTTTTGGTCACAGTGTGGACACAAACCTCTCCTCTGCTTTCTGCCAGTTACAGTGATGTTGTGTCTCTAAAGTGGGTCTCTATCTGGTCAGGCGTCTCTCAGTGTCTGATCTGTTACTGGACTGACAGTCAGTCGTGGTGTTCTGTCTGTTCAGGGTCTGATAGCATTGATGTTCACTTTGCTGTGGTGATTTCCAGTGAGTGATAGTGGGTCATTTGTGCTATAGTTTGTATGAAAGTCAGGTCAAGTCAAGCCAGCTTTATTTCTATAGTATTTATACAATACAGATTGTTTCAAAGCAGTTTTAGTGATAAACAGTGATAAACAGGAAAATAATGATGCAAATGTTAAATGTTAAATTCTTATTACTAAGAAGAAAATAGTGTCATTGCTCAGCTGAAATCAGTTCAGTGTTGATTCAGTTCCATTCAATAACTGTGTAAAGTATATTCAATTATGAAATGAGTTCAGTTCAGCTATAAAGCAGTTCTGCAGAGAAGTGATGTCTTCATTATCATGTCTAGTTTTGAGTTTTGTTTCATGTTCATGTTTCTTCATGTTTTTTTTTTTTATGAAGTTTTCCCATTGTCATGTTCCTGGTTTGTCATTGGGTAATTGTCTTGATTATGTTCACAGCAGTGGCGATTTCTTTAAGACTGCAAGGGAAGCTCGGCTTCCCCTATAATCATAAAATGAATGGTCAAATATGTACTATTGTATTAACATTTTATTGACTAAAATGCGTTAGAAAACGTTCGTCTCAAAGACGAGTTCGTTTAGAATCAGTTACATATAGCAGGTTGGCTGACTCGATCTCCTTCTAATACATTCCCGCAGCGTCACAGTGCATTTCCCTGTTGAAGCCCAGCTTCCATTGACTTCTATGAGGATGCTTCGAACAGTTTTTTTCAGCGCTTCGAAACTAGACGGTCATTGGATAAATGCTGCGATTTTGTCCCGCCCATGGAAGCTCAGCGTCTCTGGGGGTGAACGGGGAGTGGGCTGGCCTGGACTCCGGGCTTCCGCGTGATGATTGGAGGGTCTGTCGAAAGGCTGTGTCTCCTTTTGATTGACAGCGATTTCATACAATAAAAAGTCGCTGATGTTGAAGCTGTTCGAGCTCAGTGAGTCCCATCGCGGATTTTTCAAAGACAAACTTCTGCAACTTATTTCTTGGTATTTGCTTGTCGAAATTGCTAGCCAATTTTTATAATACATTTCACACAATTATACATTTATAGCCTACCTTTATTATATTATTAGGCCTACTTATTATATTTTTTATATTATTATTATTAGTAATAATTCAAAAATAATAAAAAAAATCTTATTATTAGTAGCATTATTATTATACTTTATTATATTATTATTTCTACCTTTATTATATTATTACATTAATTTGAAAAGTAACGTAGAATTTACGTATAAATAAATGAATAATTTTTATGATGTAGGCCCGAAAATGAGCTTCCCCTCTTTGAAAGACCAGCAGCCGCCACTGGTTCACAGGTGTGTCTTGTCTAGTCATTAGTAGTCTGTTTTGTATTTAAGCCCTCATGTTTGCCATGCGTCTTTGTCTAGTATTGAGATTGTAACCATTGTTGGTGAGTTCAACGCCGACATCGGATTATTGTAATAAACTGCACTTGCTTTCTGAAAACTTGCCATCAGAGGACTTTTGTTACAGTCGTCCAGATCAGGTCAGTTCTCATCCAATAGTGTCAGTGCAGTTAAATCAATAATATTGCTGAAAATAACAGCAATAAAATAATTGTTTTTTTAACAATCCCTCGGACACATTTCTCAATACTCAGGTCGATTCTTAACACAGTTCTTCTTACCATCTTTCAGCTTGACCCAGCAGTTAATTCCACATTCAAAACACTTCACTCATGTCTCAAATTAGCTCATTCTTCCAGGACACCAAAGGTTTCACCCAACAAACACATTTTGTCACTCATAAAACACAGACCTGAAAACACTAACATCACTGCATTACATTGTAATTCATGTTACATAGTCCAACATTACAGTACAAAATTATTCCTACGTTTTCCCCTTTTGTATAGATGGTGATGAAACCGACAGACTAACACTTGTGTAGGTGTTCAGATACATCTCATTGTTTTGATAGTTTTTAATTTCTTTTAGATTCTGAATATATTTCAATATGGTATTACTGTAGAAATGTAGCAAACTGTTATTTAATGTTGAATTAGGTTTTGAACTAGAGTTTAACAGTTTTGAAAAGAGTATATAAACGTGCAAATTGGCCTGTAGGTGCATAGTGTTCTGCTGGTGTTTGCATATGAGTGAGAAAACAATGTAATTTGAAAGATGTCGTCATTGAATGTATTTTATGCCAAAGCAGTGATCCACAGTTTATCCCACATAGACTGATGCTGTGATCACTGTGTGAAGAGTTTTAAGTGAAGTATTGAGAGAGCCTTATTTTCATTTGGTTCCTTGCACAATTCTATGAAATGACCTCAAAACACATTTCTCATTTCACTGAATATCCCATAAGGTGCAGGTGCAATTGACATTTTTTTAAATTTGGCCTTTAAAGGTGCAGTGTGTAATTTTTAGCGGCATCTAGTGGTGAGGTTTGCGAATTGCAAACAGTCAGTCACTCACGGCCTATCCCTCAAAATGCAAACTCGAAGGAGAAGCTACGGTGGCCGACATAGGATCGGAAGATGTCGTCGTCTGAGTCTGAGTCAGCAGAGAGTAGCAAGTCAAGCAATGAGGTTTCTTTATATTATATTTTATATTAAATTATATTATATTTACTTAATTATTCAGTAAAACCACATGTTATTGCGATTGTTATTTTTACTTGTTCATCACTGTGTTAGTCTTTTATTCACTGACTTTAATAGGGATGGGAATTGATAAGATTTTATCAATATCAATGCCACTGACGATTCTGCTTATCGATCCGATTCTTCAACGATTCTCTTATCGATTATTGATAGCACTATGTGGTCAAATGTAGTCATATGCTTTTCATAAAAACAAGTGGTTTTATTTATTTTAAAGCTTAAGCTTGAGTAAGCAAACTGTACTTTTTATGTAATTTATGTAATAAATAGAACCTTATTGTAAAGTGTTTCTGGTTAGTTATACACCGATTCAGACGTCTCGTGAGTTCACTGTTGGAAAGATCAGTTGTTTTAACCATTCATTAAAATTAATCGGTTCAAAGGAGTCATTAGTTCGCGAATTGGATGTGTCATGTGCGTTGTGTGATTATCCCAGCAGTTAGGACATGGACATCCAAGATTTGTGTCAACACAGAAAACATTTCATCACTGGATAGTTTTTTCCGTTTAATTAAAGTATTGTTTTATGTCAGCTGAATGTCCGGAACGCTTTGCAGAGAAGATAAGGCAACTTATTTAGCACAATTCACACCCAGTGGTAATTCAGGAAAAAAAAAAATCTCCGAATGCTCCACATGAAACTTTGGTCTTCCGACCATTTACCACCGTGTCGATTTATTTTGATTAATATGTGTGAGGGAGAGAGAGCAAGACAGCGCTTAGTTTGGAGACGGTGAAGTCTTGTTTACACTTTCGCCTGGCTCCGAAGACAGAGTGCGCGCGCGTGACCGGGGCTCTCTCTCTCTTTCTCTCTCTGCTCGTTCTTTCAGTTAAACACGCGCCCTGTCACAAGCGCAGCAGTTCATCTACATTACTCACCGATCAATTAGGACAGCATGTTTTTCTCCACGTTTGCAGAGTCAGGGACAACCTGAGTATTCTGCTGCGTCTTTTTCTGCTGCTTCTCATTCAAGTTAGTGACGAAACGCGCTCTGTAGTGCTGTTTGTTCGCTGTCGGCTACGGTAGAAACATGACGTCACAATATGTCGACCTTCATAGAAGGGGGGTGCCCGCGGTTATGTAGATATAAATGACTCCTTCTAAGGTAATAAAAACATAACGGTTCATTAAGTAAGGTCTTTATACACTAATGAAAACATAGTTATGGATCTTATATTGCATTTCTGTCAATAGATCCTCAGAAATATTACACATTGCACCTTTAAATTCCTTTTCAGTGTATAAAGATGTCTTTATATATAGAGAGAGTATAGGGTTTTGATTATTTTGAATTGCCAGTTCTAGTATTTGATGTTAGTGTATTTGGAAATCAATTTCCTTTATTGCCAGTTCATCCTAATTTCAAAATTGCTTCGTTTGACTGACTTCTTAACAATTATTGCAATTTTTTATGAGTTTTTAGCGCAATTTTCCAACGGACAAAATTGCGATTGTTAACTCATGATTTCTGTTCTGTCTGTGCGCACCAATCTTGCACTTCTATCTACTCCTCAACCAGACCACCTAGAGACTTCGGGTTTTCGGCATTATGTTAAGGAAGGTCTAATCTCGGGAACGCACACACAAAAAAAAAAAAAACGGAAAAGATTTACTATCTCTTAGTGTTGTGATCCCATGAGGTGAGAAAATTGTGCTAAAACACTCACCGAGTTTTTATTACTTGTTTTGAATGACTTGACAATTCTTGTCATTTTTGGATACATGACTTTCTCTCTTTCCGTTGCTAAGTTGTACAATTTTCCTTAGTAAAAGTTTCCACTTTTCAATCTCTTTGGCTTGTTCTCTTTGCCGACTACATTGACAGGTTCACAACATTTACTTGAAGTCTTGCCACGTCCAGCATGCTGTGATTTAGTGTCCAGAGCAGAGGCTCTATAATCATCCCTCAACCCGCTGTAAATAAGGTCACTTGCATAAAATCTGCTGCCAACATAAAGACAGTGAAGCAACAAGACATGAGACGGTGTTAAATAAGAGCATGTTTTACAGCAGCGGCAGTTGAACCGAGTGACTCTAGTGGCCGTGTGAGACTTTATTCTCTGCAGGTCCCTGATAACACAACAGCCTTTAATGGAGCTCTGCCACAGGCCACGTTCTCTGCTGTATCACACACACACACACACGCTTTTAGTGGCTGGAGTTTGGCCAGCGGAGGCTTTGAGCGCCTGCCTGACTGATGTGAAGCTGGAGGCGAGACTCGCATTTACCCGCATTACACGCCATCTTTACTTGCCCTACAGCTAATGAAGTAAATCAGGGCTGCTGAAGAGTAAACCGATCTTGAACACACGTCAGCAACCTCAGACAGAAGAGCAGAACAGCTTTGTGCCTGTTGTGTGTTCATTGTGAGGCTTTAATTGTGCCTGCTAGAGTGTTTTCTTCAGTGTCTCTAAGGTAGGCGCCTCCATTAGACAGACGTCATGTAGTGTAATGGACACAGGTCTGAGAAAGGGTCAAAACTAATGGAGGATTCCTTTTCCAAACCTTTGTTCTGTGTCTGCTGTGGAATCTGTGTTCGTGGCTCGTCCACTAGTTGGTTTTCTTAAAAAAACAAACAAAAAACAAGCAATATACAGTGAATGAAAGATTTGTACATTCAGCTCGCAGCTGCAGTGCGTCATGACGTCTGTGCCTATAGTGGCACCAAATATAATAGCAAACATGTCTGTTTTCAAACAGGTTTCCCAAAAACCTGCAGATCGAGCTGTTGTACCGCAGTGTGACGTTCACTTTAACCAGCAGACTAAAAGAACAGCTTTAATAAATCAATCCCTCAGTCAGAGTTTTCTTTATTGGTCAGGGAAAATGTGCGCTGGAGCAGTGGAGGGGTATCCATCATATTTACGCTAACTGTATTTACCACGATTACACCTGTCACCACATGGAAATGAAAGTTAGGCTCATGGGAAAAGCCCAGTATGACTCAGTGTTTCGTGGCTTGAATTGAAAATGGAAAAGCTCCAGCTGTCATAAAGCTACAGTCCAATTACACATTGAATAAGATGTTATGTTTAATAAAAAGTTATGTTGATCAGGAGTTGTTAAATGCACCATTTAGGGACTAAAAAATGCTTTTTTCATGCAGTCGTTTGCAATTTTGATAGGGGTAAAAGTGTTAAATTAGTGATTCTCTCCATGTTCGACTCTTTACAGCTCTTCAGATTTTTCTCTAAATGTCAGACGAATAATGTGCAATGTGCTTTCTTTTTAGCTTTGTTTGGAATAAAAAAAAAAATCCCATCAAGGTGACTAAATAGGGCAAATGATGCTGAAGGAAAAGCCATCGCTGCTGAAATGCACAACTCTTTTGAAAGATCTTTCTGTTTTTTTCTTTGAATATAGCAGCCAAGAATTATTATTATTTTTTTTTTTGTGCAGGTTGGTTTTATATTTAATTTCAGAGAGTAGTATAAGGACATCTCAGTCTTATCTTAGTAATATCTGTTGAAATGCATTTGGACGCATGTCTCAGTGGCAGTAGATTGTTTGTTTCACACTGAGAGGCATTTGCAGTGATGTAGAGACGACACACAAACCCACAGCTCTCAGTCCATTTAATAATGTCTTTCTGTTTCCCTGTTGCCCTCGTAGATTGTCTTGTTGATTCATATTGTCTAAATTACACAGTGTAGCAATAGTGTCCGCAGGAGAAACAGCACAGACACAAAACATCTTTTTTTTTACCACAAAAACATGTTTTTGTTCACATTTATATCTCTATGAATGATGGCATGAAGACCTGTTTAGAGATGCATTTTGGGAGACGTATAGGAATGAATCATTCTTTAGATACTTCTTTCAGTGTGATCTGTTGAAGAGAATAATGAAATTGATCAATGATTACTCTGTTAGATGTGATTCAATGGATGGGATCTGCAGCTCAGATCACACCGTCACAGCAAAACAATCTTCATGGGGATCATTCAACATTTACTTTCCCTCTAGTCGGTCGGCAGAGTGACGTGCGCTTGATGTTGAGGATCTCAGTCATGACTTGTATCTCTTGCACTCTGACTGGCTGATTAAAGCTGCTCTGTTCTGTGTCAAAACTCTCTGAATCACTTGCTTTTCATTTAAAGCTGACAAGCTTTAGAATCAACAGGCATGAACCGGATTTAAAAGCACGGACAGACAACATCTTTTTTGTTTTCAGTATGTAATATACTTTATTTTATTATGTGGCTGGGGAGACCTGTCGCATGTTAATGGTGGTTCAGAACATCACAGCAGGTCTTTGAACATCAAATGACGCAGTCCCTGCGTTCGGTCCCTGCGTTCGGTCCCTGCTTTCAATCCCTGCGTCCGGTCCCTGCGTTCCGTCCCTGCTTTCAGTCTCTGCTTTCAGTCTCTGCTTTCAGTCTCTGCGTCCGGTCCCTGCGTTCCGTCCCTGCTTTCAGTCTCTGCTTTCAGTCTCTGCTTTCAGTCCCTGCATCCGGTCCCTGCGTCCGGTCCCTGCGTCCGGTCCCTGCGTCCGGTCCCTGCATCCAGTCTCAGCGTTCAGTCTCAGCGTTCGGTCCCTGCGTCCGGTCCCTGCGTCCGGTCCCTGCGTCCAGTCTCTGCTTTCAGTCTCTGCTTTCAGTCTCTGCGTCCGGTCCCTGCGTTCCGTCCCTGCTTTCAGTCTCTGCGTCCGGTCCCTGCATCCAGTCTCAGCGTTCAGTCTCAGCGTTCAGTCCCTGTGTCCGGTCCCTGCGTCCGGTCCCTGCGTCCAGTCTCAGCGTTCAGTCTCAGCGTTCAGTCTCCGCGTCCGGTCCCTGCGTTCGGTCCCTGCGTCCAGTCTCAGTGTTCAGTCCCTGCGTCCGGTCCCTGCGTCCAGTCTCAGCGTTCAGTCTCAGCGTTCGGTCTCTGCGTCCGGTCCCTGCGTTCGGTCCCTGTGTCCAGTCTCAGCGTTCAGTCTCAGCGTTCAGTCCCTGCATCCGGTCCCTGCGTCCGGTCCCTGCGTCAAGTCTCAGCGTTCAGCCCCTGCATCCAGTCTCAGCGTTCAGTCTCAGCGTTCAGTCCCTGCGTCCAGTCTCAGCGTTCAGTCTCAGCGTTCAGTCCCTGCGTCCGGTCCCTGCGTCCGGTCCCTGCGTCCAGTCTCAGCGTTCAGTCTCAGCGTTCAGTCTCTGCGTCCGGTCCCTGCGTTCGGTCCCTGCGTCCAGTCTCAGTGTTCAGTCCCTGCGTCCGGTCCCTGCGTCCAGTCTCAGCGTTCGGTCCCTGCGTTCGGTCCCTGTGTCCAGTCTCAGCGTTCAGTCTCAGCGTTCAGTCCCTGCATCCGGTCCCTGCGTCCGGTCCCTGCGTCCGGTCTCAGCGTTCAGTCTCAGCGTTCGGTCCCTGCGTCCGGTCCCTGCGTTCGGTCCCTGCGTCCAGTCTCAGCGTTCAGTCTCAGCGTTCGGTCCCTGCGTTCAGTCTCAGCGTTCGGTCCCTGCGTTCAGTCCCTGCGTCCGGTCCCTGCGTTCGGTCCCTGCGTCCAGTCTCAGCGTTCAGTCTCAGTGTTCAGTCCCTGCGTCCGGTCCCTGCGTCCGGTCCCTGCGTTCGGTCCCTGTGTCCAGTCTCAGCGTTCAGTCTCAGTGTTCAGTCCCTGCGTCCGGTCCCTGCGTCCGGTCCCTGCGTTCGGTCCCTGTGTCCAGTCTCAGCGTTCAGTCTCAGCGTTCAGTCCCTGCATCCGGTCCCTGCGTCCGGTCCCTGCGTCCGGTCCCTGCGTCCAGTCTCAGCGTTCAGTCTCAGCGTTCAGTCCCTGCATCCGGTCCCTGCGTCCGGTCCCTGCGTCCAGTCTCAGCGTTCAGTCCCTGCATCCAGTCTCAGCGTTCAGTCTCAGCGTTCAGTCTCTGCGTCCGGTCCCTGCGTTCGGTCCCTGCGTCCAGTCTCAGTGTTCAGTCCCTGCGTCCGGTCCCTGCGTCCGGTCCCTGCGTCCAGTCTCAGCGTTCAGTCTCAGCGTTCGGTCCCTGCGTCCGGTCCCTGCGTTCGGTCCCTGTGTCCAGTCTCAGCGTTCAGTCTCAGCGTTCAGTCCCTGCATCCGGTCCCTGCGTCCGGTCCCTGCGTCCGGTCCCTGCGTCCGGTCCCTGCGTCCAGTCTCAGCGTTCAGTCTCAGCGTTCAGTCCCTGCATCCGGTCCCTGCGTCCAGTCTCAGCGTTCAGTCTCAGCGTTCAGTCTCTGCGTCCGGTCCCTGCGTTCGGTCCCTGCGTCCAGTCTCAGTGTTCAGTCCCTGCGTCCGGTCCCTGCGTCCGGTCCCTGCGTCCAGTCTCAGCGTTCAGTCTCAGCGTTCGGTCCCTGCGTCCGGTCCCTGCGTTCGGTCCCTGTGTCCAGTCTCAGCGTTCAGTCTCAGCGTTCAGTCCCTGCATCCGGTCCCTGCGTCCGGTCCCTGCGTCCGGTCCCTGCGTCCGGTCCCTGCGTCCAGTCTCAGCGTTCAGTCTCAGCGTTCGGTCCCTGCGTCCGGTCCCTGCGTCCGGTCCCTGCGTCCAGTCTCTGCTTTCAGTCTCTGCTTTCAGTCTCTGCGTCCGGTCCCTGCGTTCCGTCCCTGCTTTCAGTCTCTGCGTCCGGTCCCTGCATCCAGTCTCAGCGTTCAGTCTCAGCGTTCAGTCCCTGCGTCCGGTCCCTGCGTCCGGTCCCTGCGTCCGGTCCCTGCGTCCAGTCTCAGCGTTCAGTCTCAGCGTTCAGTCTCCGCGTCCGGTCCCTGCGTTCGGTCCCTGCGTCCAGTCTCAGCGTTCAGTCTCAGCGTTCGGTCTCTGCGTCCGGTCCCTGCGTCCGGTCCCTGCGTTCGGTCCCTGTGTCCAGTCTCAGCGTTCAGTCTCAGCGTTCAGTCCCTGCATCCGGTCCCTGCGTTCGGTCCCTGTGTCCAGTCTCAGCGTTCAGTCCCTGTGTCCAGTCTCAGCGTTCAGTCTCAGCGTTCAGTCCCTGCGTCCGGTCCCTGCGTCCGGTCCCTGCGTTCGGTCCCTGTGTCCAGTCTCAGCGTTCAGTCTCAGCGTTCAGTCCCTGCATCCGGTCCCTGCGTTCGGTCCCTGTGTCCAGTCTCAGCGTTCAGTCCCTGTGTCCAGTCTCAGCGGTCAGTCCCTGCGTCCGGTCCCTGCGTCCGGTCCCTGCGTCCGGTCCCTGCGTTCAGTCCCTGCGTTCGGTCCCTGCGTCCGGTCCCTGCGTCCAGTCTCAGCGTTCAGTCTCAGCGTTCGGTCTCTGCGTCCGGTCCCTGCGTTCGGTCCCTGTGTCCAGTCTCAGCGTTCAGTCTCAGCGTTCAGTCCCTGCATCCGGTCCCTGCGTTCGGTCCCTGTGTCCAGTCTCAGCGTTCAGTCCCTGTGTCCAGTCTCAGCGGTCAGTCCCTGCGTCCGGTCCCTGCGTCCGGTCCCTGCGTCCGGTCCCTGCGTTCAGTCCCTGCGTTCGGTCCCTGCGTCCAGTCTCAGTGTTCAGTCCCTGCGTCCGGTCCCTGCGTCCGGTCCCTGCGTCCAGTCTCAGCGTTCAGTCTCAGCGTTCGGTCTCTGCGTCCGGTCCCTGCGTTCGGTCCCTGTGTCCAGTCTCAGCGTTCAGTCCCTGTGTCCAGTCTCAGCGGTCAGTCCCTGCGTCCGGTCCCTGCGTCCGGTCCCTGCGTCCGGTCCCTGCGTCCGGTCCCTGCGTTCGGTCCCTGCGTCCAGTCTCAGTGTTCAGTCCCTGCGTCCGGTCCCTGCGTCCGGTCCCTGCGTCCGGTCCCTGCGTCCAGTCTCAGCGTTCAGTCTCAGCGTTCGGTCTCTGCGTCCGGTCCCTGCGTTCGGTCCCTGTGTCCAGTCTCAGCGTTCAGTCTCAGCGTTCAGTCCCTGCATCCGGTCCCTGCGTTCGGTCCCTGTGTCCAGTCTCAGCGTTCAGTCCCTGTGTCCAGTCTCAGCGGTCAGTCCCTGCGTCCGGTCCCTGCGTCCGGTCCCTGCGTTCAGTCCCTGCGTCCAGTCTCAGTGTTCAGTCTCAGCGTTCAGTCCCTGCGTCCAGTCTCAGCGTTCGGTCCCTGCGTCTGGTCCCTGCGTTCGGTCCCTGCGCTCAGTCTCTGCGTCCGGTTCCTGCGTTCAGTCCCTGCGTCCGGTCTCAGCGTTCGGTCCCTGCGTCTGGTCCCTGCGTTCGGTCCCTGCGCTCAGTCTCTGCGTCCGGTTCCTGCGTTCGGTCCCTGCGTCCAGTCTCAGCGTTCAGTCTCAGCGTTCAGTCCCTGCGTCCGGTCCCTGCGTCCAGTCTCTGCTTTCAGTCTCTGCTTTCAGTCTCTGCGTCCGGTCCCTGCGTTCCGTCCCTGCTTTCAGTCTCTGCGTCCGGTCCCTGCATCCAGTCTCAGCGTTCAGTCTCAGCGTTCAGTCCCTGCGTCCGGTCCCTGCGTCCGGTCCCTGCGTCCAGTCTCAGCGTTCAGTCTCAGCGTTCAGTCTCCGCGTCCGGTCCCTGCGTTCGGTCCCTGCGTCCAGTCTCAGTGTTCAGTCCCTGCGTCCGGTCCCTGCGTCTGGTCCCTGCGTCCAGTCTCAGCGTTCAGTCTCAGCGTTCGGTCTCTGCGTCCGGTCCCTGCGTCCGGTCCCTGCGTTCGGTCCCTGCGTCCAGTCTCAGTGTTCAGTCCCTGCGTCCGGTCCCTGCGTCCGGTCCCTGCGTCCAGTCTCAGCGTTCAGTCTCAGCGTTCGGTCCCTGCGTCCGGTCCCTGCGTTCGGTCCCTGTGTCCAGTCTCAGCGTTCAGTCTCAGCGTTCAGTCCCTGCATCCGGTCCCTGCGTCCGGTCCCTGCGTCCGGTCCCTGCGTCCGGTCCCTGCGTCCAGTCTCAGCGTTCAGTCTCAGCGTTCAGTCCCTGCATCCGGTCCCTGCGTCCAGTCTCAGCGTTCAGTCTCAGCGTTCAGTCTCTGCGTCCGGTCCCTGCGTTCGGTCCCTGCGTCCAGTCTCAGTGTTCAGTCCCTGCGTCCGGTCCCTGCGTCCGGTCCCTGCGTCCAGTCTCAGCGTTCAGTCTCAGCGTTCGGTCCCTGCGTCCGGTCCCTGCGTTCGGTCCCTGTGTCCAGTCTCAGCGTTCAGTCTCAGCGTTCAGTCCCTGCATCCGGTCCCTGCGTCCGGTCCCTGCGTCCGGTCCCTGCGTCCGGTCCCTGCGACCAGTCTCAGCGTTCAGTCTCAGCGTTCGGTCCCTGCGTCCGGTCCCTGCGTCCGGTCCCTGCGTCCAGTCTCTGCTTTCAGTCTCTGCTTTCAGTCTCTGCTTTCAGTCTCTGCGTCCGGTCCCTGCGTTCCGTCCCTGCTTTCAGTCTCTGCGTCCGGTCCCTGCATCCAGTCTCAGCGTTCAGTCTCAGCGTTCAGTCCCTGCGTCCGGTCCCTGCGTCCGGTCCCTGCGTCCGGTCCCTGCGTCCAGTCTCAGCGTTCAGTCTCAGCGTTCAGTCTCCGCGTCCGGTCCCTGCGTTCGGTCCCTGCGTCCAGTCTCAGCGTTCAGTCTCAGCGTTCGGTCTCTGCGTCCGGTCCCTGCGTCCGGTCCCTGCGTTCGGTCCCTGTGTCCAGTCTCAGCGTTCAGTCTCAGCGTTCAGTCCCTGCATCCGGTCCCTGCGTTCGGTCCCTGTGTCCAGTCTCAGCGTTCAGTCCCTGTGTCCAGTCTCAGCGTTCAGTCTCAGCGTTCAGTCCCTGCGTCCGGTCCCTGCGTCCGGTCCCTGCGTTCGGTCCCTGTGTCCAGTCTCAGCGTTCAGTCTCAGCGTTCAGTCCCTGCATCCGGTCCCTGCGTTCGGTCCCTGTGTCCAGTCTCAGCGTTCAGTCCCTGTGTCCAGTCTCAGCGGTCAGTCCCTGCGTCCGGTCCCTGCGTCCGGTCCCTGCGTCCGGTCCCTGCGTTCAGTCCCTGCGTTCGGTCCCTGCGTCCGGTCCCTGCGTCCAGTCTCAGCGTTCAGTCTCAGCGTTCGGTCTCTGCGTCCGGTCCCTGCGTTCGGTCCCTGTGTCCAGTCTCAGCGTTCAGTCTCAGCGTTCAGTCCCTGCATCCGGTCCCTGCGTTCGGTCCCTGTGTCCAGTCTCAGCGTTCAGTCCCTGTGTCCAGTCTCAGCGGTCAGTCCCTGCGTCCGGTCCCTGCGTCCGGTCCCTGCGTCCGGTCCCTGCGTTCAGTCCCTGCGTTCGGTCCCTGCGTCCAGTCTCAGTGTTCAGTCCCTGCGTCCGGTCCCTGCGTCCGGTCCCTGCGTCCAGTCTCAGCGTTCAGTCTCAGCGTTCGGTCTCTGCGTCCGGTCCCTGCGTTCGGTCCCTGTGTCCAGTCTCAGCGTTCAGTCCCTGTGTCCAGTCTCAGCGGTCAGTCCCTGCGTCCGGTCCCTGCGTCCGGTCCCTGCGTCCGGTCCCTGCGTCCGGTCCCTGCGTTCGGTCCCTGCGTCCAGTCTCAGTGTTCAGTCCCTGCGTCCGGTCCCTGCGTCCGGTCCCTGCGTCCGGTCCCTGCGTCCAGTCTCAGCGTTCAGTCTCAGCGTTCGGTCTCTGCGTCCGGTCCCTGCGTTCGGTCCCTGTGTCCAGTCTCAGCGTTCAGTCCCTGCATCCGGTCCCTGCGTTCGGTCCCTGTGTCCAGTCTCAGCGTTCAGTCCCTGTGTCCAGTCTCAGCGGTCAGTCCCTGCGTCCGGTCCCTGCGTCCGGTCCCTGCGTTCAGTCCCTGCGTCCAGTCTCAGTGTTCAGTCTCAGCGTTCAGTCCCTGCGTCCAGTCTCAGCGTTCGGTCCCTGCGTCTGGTCCCTGCGTTCGGTCCCTGCGCTCAGTCTCTGCGTCCGGTTCCTGCGTTCAGTCCCTGCGTCCGGTCTCAGCGTTCGGTCCCTGCGTCTGGTCCCTGCGTTCGGTCCCTGCGCTCAGTCTCTGCGTCCGGTTCCTGCGTTCGGTCCCTGCGTCCAGTCTCAGCGTTCAGTCTCAGCGTTCAGTCCCTGCGTCCGGTCCCTGCGTCCAGTCTCTGCTTTCAGTCTCTGCTTTCAGTCTCTGCGTCCGGTCCCTGCGTTCCGTCCCTGCTTTCAGTCTCTGCGTCCGGTCCCTGCATCCAGTCTCAGCGTTCAGTCTCAGCGTTCAGTCCCTGCGTCCGGTCCCTGCGTCCGGTCCCTGCGTCCAGTCTCAGCGTTCAGTCTCAGCGTTCAGTCTCCGCGTCCGGTCCCTGCGTTCGGTCCCTGCGTCCAGTCTCAGTGTTCAGTCCCTGCGTCCGGTCCCTGCGTCCGGTCCCTGCGTCCAGTCTCAGCGTTCAGTCTCAGCGTTCGGTCTCTGCGTCCGGTCCCTGCGTCCGGTCCCTGCGTTCGGTCCCTGTGTCCAGTCTCAGCGTTCAGTCTCAGCGTTCAGTCCCTGCATCCGGTCCCTGCGTTCGGTCCCTGTGTCCAGTCTCAGCGTTCAGTCCCTGTGTCCAGTCTCAGCGGTCAGTCCCTGCGTCCGGTCCCTGCGTCCGGTCCCTGCGTCCGGTCCCTGCGTTCAGTCCCTGCGTCCAGTCTCAGTGTTCAGTCTCAGCGTTCAGTCCCTGCGTCCAGTCTCAGCGTTCGGTCCCTGCGTCTGGTCCCTGCGTTCGGTCCCTGCGCTCAGTCTCTGCGTCCGGTTCCTGCGTTCAGTCCCTGCGTCCGGTCTCAGCGTTCGGTCCCTGCGTCTGGTCCCTGCGTTCGGTCCCCGCGCTCAGTCCCTGCGTCCGGTCCCTGCGTTCGGTTCCTGTGTTCGGTCCCTGTGTTGAAACTGATTAAAAAATAATTCATGGTCAGCCAGAAAGACCAGTGTGATTTTGTGTGAACTACATTTGAATGATTAACTCATTATTGATATTGTTGTCAGCTATAAGACAATGCTACATCGATTCTCATTTTTGCGATAATGAGCACATGTCATCTTTACTGGGTTGTTCTCTTGTGGTTTTGGTCCTAAACATACAGCAGGAATAATAGATCCTTAATAGAACATCCAGATTTGTTTACATGCAGGTTTTTCACTCTGTTTCAGTGCGTAGTGAAGTTTTCCCAGCTCACACTGAGAGTGAATGATTTTCGTTGTGAGCTCCATCTCTGATGTCTGGCTCTCGTCCACCCGCGTCCTCTAATCCGATGAGCAGCAAAACACGATCGTATCAGACTGCCAAACGCCAGCTAGATCTGGCTCCGACAGACACCCATGTGTGTTCAGTATTGTCTGTGGAAAGCTGGTCTTTTGTTAGCCATTTTTCTTCCAGGTTTACAATCCAGAACAAGCTTGTTCCGATGAAGCCTTGACAAAGACCTTGAAGCAATAATATAACTCTCCACAGCAGTTCAGCATTACTCTCTAAACGTCATTATGCTTATAGTCGCCTTGTTCTGTGATTTGTGTTAATTCAGGTGTCATAATCAAGAGTGCTGGAATGTAACATTAAGCAAAAGCCATCAAGACATGTTGGTGTGTGGCTGCTTTAAATATTTGAGTCCATTAAAGCCAGATTTGTTGCAGCTCAGAATGAAACCATATGCTCTATACAAAAGTATCAGTGTAAAGGAAACCACACATCTGAATTTCCAAGCAACTTTCTCCTTCGTGTTGAAAGGTATTGAACAGATTTCTTGCCCTGCAAAAATTATGTTCTTCCTCAGTGTTTTTGTCTTATTTTCCAGTGCAAATATCTAAATATTCTTAAATCAAGATACATTTACTGGAAAAGCAAAATGACTGAAGATATTAAGTCCTGTTTATATATTTGTACTGGAAAACAAGACAAAAATACTAAGGAAGAACATGATTTTTTGCAGTGTATTCTGTGGACGACTGAAAGCAAACGTGTACAAAATGGCCCCAATTACTTTGTGTGTGTCGAACACAAAAATAACCTCTGGCTTTTTTGAGCAAATAACAGAAGGGAGGTTAAAACAAAGACTGAAGCGACTGGGAAAAGGGCTGGAGGAAGGCGGTGTGTATTTTTAACTGGCAGTGAGCAATATTGAGCAAATGGATCCTGTAATTCCTTCAGGAGGGATTCACCTTCCGCTTCCAGACGGATAGAGCTGATTTATCTCTCACTTACTGTATGTTTGGATTCACTAAGCTGTGGTGGGTGAGGGAGGACCACATTACTGTGGTGGAAATCAGAGAAAGAAAATGAGAGATTCTGCGTGATATAGGGGTTTATTAAGGATGGGTGATATTAATAAAAGCATGGGAGTGATGGATGTTCCTGTTCCAGGCCAAAGCAAACGGATGAGGAAGAGCGGCACTCGAGGATGAATCAAATAATGAACAAGTCTTCACCACTGATCTTTACTATATGATGTGTTATTAAGAAAGTTCGGGAGGGGCACCTTAAGATAATTAACCTAATTAACACAAGAGGATCACTTTCTGTTAATCAACTCAATTAATTGATGTTTCATAAACAAAGTTCGGGAGGAGCACGTTCAAATAAATCAATCCAATTAACTTGTCATCAAACAATTACCATGTCTACCCTATCAGCATGAGAGGAAGCATATACAGATTCACTCTGTCAACTCACCTAACATTCCTTGACAGTTTTCAGCATCCCTCCACCACCCCGACTCCTCACTCTTGGCTTATACTTTCACAGCCAGGAATATGGGGGGTACTCTGGGTTCGGGCTGAATACCGAGCCTGGGGCCCTCTCCTAGGACAGCACGCCAAATACGCATTTATTCTATCTGACTTATTTGTAAGTGTGAACTCGTGAATGGGATAAGAGGTATATATACAGCAGACTTGCCTCTGTTCCATAACAGTTTTCCAGCATCCCTCCTCCATCTCCTCACTTCTAACTATTCCTATCCTAACCTGGGATCATGCCGAATCCCGAGCTCGGAGTCTCCCTCAGACAAAACGTCAAATACACATAATCTTTACTTTATTTAACTATGTGTAAGTGTGAACTCATGAACTGCTGTATTGCTCTCTTCACTCCTGGTGTACAAGGTTTGTCTGTTTTGTGTCTGTTGGGATCTTCACGGAGACGCATCGCTGTGTGACTCAGTCATGTTATGTCTCAGTCACGTTGTCTCTCAGTCTCGGTCACGTTGTGTCTGAGTCACGTTGTGTCTGAGTCACGTTGTGTCTGAGTCACGTTGTGTCTGAGCACGTTGTGTCTCAGTCATGTTGTCTCAGTCGCGTTGTGTCTCAGTCGCGTTGTGTGTCTCAGTCGCGTTGTGTCTAGTCGCGTTGTGTCTCAGTCGCGTTGTGTTGTCTCAGTCGCGTTGTGACTCAGTCGCATTGTGTCTCAGTCACGTTGTGTCTGTTGCGTTGTCTCTGTTGCGTTGTCTGTCGCGTTCTCATTCATGTTGTGTCTGTCGCGTTGTGTCTGTCGCGTTGTGTCTGTCGCGTTGTGTCTGTCGCGTTGTCTCAGTCGCGTTGTGTCTCAGTCGCGTTGTGTCTCATTCATATTGTTTCTGTCGCGTTGTGTCTCAGTCGCGTTGTGTCTCAGTCGTGTTGTGTCTCAGTCGCGTTGTTGTCTGTCACGTTGTGTCTCAGTCACGTTGTTGTCGTCTCAGTTACGTTGTGTCTCAGTCACGTTGTTGTCTGTCACGTTGTGTCTCAGTCACATTGTTGTCTCAGTCACGTTGTGTCTCAGTCACGTTGTGTCTCAGTCGCGTTGTGTCTGTCGCGTTGTCTCAGTCGCGTTGTCTCAGTCGCGTTGTGTCTGTCGCGTTGTCTAGTCGCATTGTGTCTCAGTCGCATTGTGACTCAGTCGCGTTGTGTCTCAGTCATGTTGTGTCTGTCACGTTGTGTCTGTCACGTTGTGTCTCATTCATGTTGTGTCTGTCGCGTTGTCTCAGTCGCATTGTGTCTCTGTCGCGTTGTGTCTCAGTCACATTGTGTCTCAGTCACGTTGTTGTCTCAGTCACATTGTGTCTCAGTCACGTTGTTGTCTCAGTCACATTGTGTCTCAGTCACATTGTGTCTGTCGCGTTGTGTTTGTCACGTGTCTTAGTCACGTGTGTCTCAGTCATGTTGTGTCTGTCGCGTTGTGTCTCAGTCGCGTCGTGTCTGTCGCTTTGTGCCTCAGTCGCGTTGCCTCAGTCACGTTGTTGTCTGTCACATTGTTGTCTCAGTCACGTTGTTGTCTCAGTCACGTTGTTGTCTCAGTCACGTTGTGTCTCAGTCACGTTGTTGTCTCAGTCACGTTGTTGTCTCAGTCACGTTGTTGTCTCAGTCGCGTTGTTGTCTCAGTCACGTTGTTGTCTCAGTCGCGTTGTTGTCTCAGTCACGTTGTTGTCTCAGTCGCGTTGTTGTCTCAGTCACGTTGTTGTCTCAGTCACGTTATTGTCTGTCACGTTGTTGTCTCAGTCACGTTGTTTTCTCAGTGCTGTTTCTGTAGCAGACGGCTGGGATTCGGGTGAAATCCACAGAGCTTTGCTGTGATCTTCAGCTGTTTGTCTGAATGACAGATTCAATGGCCTGCAGTCCTGGGTAAGTGTTAGAGTCCTCTGCCTCTCTGCTTTGCTTTAGCACTATTGTTTCACGTTTCTCTTGGGACTGATGCCAGTGTTGTTGTATGTTGGCTCTTCATAGTGTATGTCCACGGCAGCTTTTCTGCCTTTCTGGTTTTGCCACACTCACTCACACCTGAAATGTAAGGAGAATGCAGAAGTAACATGCAAAGGGAGGAAAGAAAGGAGAACATTCTTCATTTGAAAGGAAAAATAAATCTAAATGATGTGTGATTCTGAATGTTTTAATGAACACATACTGCAGCTAAATGCTCTCGTCACAGACTGTTTAATTTTGTTCTGCACACAGAGTTTGATTATTTACTGAGTGACAACCATATTCTACAACCCTAATTCCCACCTGTAATGTTCAGACGGCGTGTGCATGCGGCTGATAAGCAGGTCCTGACCAAATGGATTTAAACATGTTAAACATAGATGAGTGCACAACTCTGTTTTTGTTGGCAGAAAACTTCAACAGCACACGAGGGTGAGGTGTGACTGATGTTTTCTAACATTTTATTTTGAAGGCTCCCTTGTTTAGACACTCTACAGACTATAAGTAACTTTACAAGTTCGTCAACTTATTGTACTAACGCTTCCCCTAACAGTCTACTAACACTCAGCTAATACTCTAATTAGAGTTAGTTGACCTGTAGTTGCAACATTAATTATAGCAAACATCTAATCTGATGTTTTAAATCTGATAGATACTGTATTCTTGGTCGAGAAGGTGAGCCACTTTTACAGCAATTTAAAGCCACAGAACATCACAGAACACCTTCTCTCTTCACACACGTGATGGCGTTTGGCAGGTTCATCAGCGGAACAGGCTTAATTAATCAATCATGAAACATTACTTTCATTCACTTCCACCCTGTAATGAGGCAGATTCAGCCAGAATGTTCTGAACGTGTCTCTCGTCTCGCTGTGTGTTACTGTAGCTGAAACTGTTCTCAGGCCCCTACATTTGTGCATCAGTTTGAGTCATGTAAGATAATGGCATTCTCTGCGGCCCAACCGTGCATCTCGTGTGGAGAGTTAGTGCATAAAGGAGCTTTAGGATCTATTATAGACCATGTGATTAGGATAAACAGACAATTGATACATAGTCTGCAGTAAAATGATCTTCAGAGACTTGTTTCTACAGATCTGCTCTTACACGAGATCCTGTTTTTGACTCTTAATGCCATCAGACTGAATTATACTCAGACATGTAGGAAACGGTCCCTGGACTTCACTGGCCGAGTAGCCATGTACTGAATGAATAATTGCGTAATGAAAGTTTAATGAATACATCACTAATGACCTGCTATTGACCGTTTATCCACTCAAACCACAGGAGAAAGCTACTTCTCATTAAAGTACACTGGCATTCTACTCCCCCCCCCCCCCCCCCCCACACACACACACACTTGTACATCTATCTTAATGAGGACATTCATTGACACAATGCAATCTCTAGCCACTTACCCTAACCTTACCCATCACAACTAAGTGCCTAACCCGACCCCTGCCCCTAAACCGACCCTTAACCTCATTATAACCTTATCCCTAAAACCAAGTCTTGACCCTCAAACAGGCCTTTAAGGCTCTCAGAAACTGACGACCGGCCAAAATGTCCTCACTTTACTCTCTTTGTCCTCACTTCAATGGTCTAAAACTCAGACTGGTCCTCACAAAGATAGTTGTACACACACACACACACACACACACACACACACACACACACACACACACACACACACACACACACACACACACACACACACACACACACACACACACACACACACACACACACAGACAATTTCTCTTTTGTCTGTTTCTAATATAAGATACAAAAATCTATTTTAAAGTTTAATCATGAGACAGTCTCTGGGTAACAGGATTCCGTTGATTCCATTTTCCCGGGAAGCAGAAAGTTGATTCTTTTTCCTTTCAGTGGAAAAAAATTATTATTGGTGTCCATCTGAACATCTGACGCTGCTGGACTTTATAATCTCTGGACTCCAGTTCAGCTTCTGAACGCTGTCTGAGTTCAGTGGACGTCTGGAAACTAATGTACTGTTGTGTTTTATCCTATAATCATCATCTGATGTGAACATGTTCACAATATGCTGTTTACCTTTATGATCAATTTCGGTAACACTTTATAATAACGTTCAGTTGTAAGTCATTTATAAGTGATTAGTTAATGATGAACTAATCATTTACAAAACATTCATAAATGATTAGCAAGTGATATACTAACATTTTATGTATGTTTTGTAAATTCCGTTACAAGTCATTTACAAGTGATTAGTAAATGATTATTTACGAAACATGACTATTCATTCATAAATGATTAATAAGTGATATGTTAATTATTGTATGTTTGTTTTGTATATTCAGTTATAAGTCATTTACATTTGATTAGTTAATGATTAACTAATCATTTACAAAACATGAATATGCATTTCATAAATGTTTAATCAATCTATGAATGATGTGTAACACATTTATAAGTGATGAATAGTTTTCACTTTAGATTAGGGGATGCAGAAAGTGTTGTAAATGATTTATTCATGCGTTTACACATCTATAACAGGTGTTGAACACTGTAGTGTGCACTGCAGTGTAAGTGCTGACTGGTGAGGGTATAGACAGCTGTAGTGTGTAGTGTGTACTGCAGTGTAACTGCTGACTGGTGAGGGTATAGACAGCTGTCTTCTGTAGTGTGTAGTGTAGTGTGTACTGCAGTGTAAGTGCTGACTGGTGAGGGTATAGACAGCTGTCTTCTGTAGTGTGTAGTGTAGTGTGTACTGCAGTGTAAGTGCTGACTGGTGAGGGTATAGACAGCTGTCTTCTCTGAAACACATGGAGTCTTTAACCACTGTGCACCTGATGTGAGCAAAACATACAAAAAAATGTAACAATTTATTAAACATTTATGAAATGCATAGTCATGTTTTTTTAAATGATTAGTTAATCATTTACTAATCAAATGTAAATGACTTGTAACGAAATTTACAAAACATACATAAAATGTTAGTATATCACTTGCTAATCATTTATGAATGTTTTGTAAATGATTAGTTCATCATTAACTAACCACTTATAAATGACTTACAACTGAACGTTATTATAGTGTTACCTCAATTTCTTCTTCGCTTTAGCAATAGACTGATGAAATGAAGATGCACAAACTCTGTAAAGACGGTAAAGACTATTTATTAATAGTAGTATTTATTTACGTAATGCTGTCAACAGATTAAAAAAAAACTGTAATTAGTCATGATTAATTGCACCTAACATTAAAACATTTATATTTTGTACTACATATTTTCACACTGAATCTCTAAATGAATGTAAAAATAACATAAAGACGGTATATTTTGAATATTTGTTTAATGGCATCTTTTTACTAAGTACTGAATGAAGGCCAGTGTCATTAATCGCAGAAATTAACACTTTATTTGTAAAGCCCTTATTATTAAGATATTGCCCACAGATAATTTTGCTTGTTTTAAGCAAAAACTCACTTAATTTTTTTTTATTTCCCCAGAAAACAAGACTTAATATCTTATGTCATTTTACTACTTTAGTAAATGCATCTTGATTTAAGAAATGTTTGATATTTGGACTGGAAACAAGACAAAAATACTAAGTAAGAAAAGCATTTTTTGCAGTGCAGTGGATGAATGCAGTGAACTCTATCTGTGCATTTGCTGAGTTTAGCCTGCGTTTGGGAACGCAGTTACGCATTATTTCCACATCTGTTAATGATTACCGCATTTTACTAGATTTGTAACTAGATGCATTTGTAAACATGTTTTCTGCCAAAGTAAAAGCTCAACTGCAGTTTCCGTCAAAATAAAAGCACACGTGTTTATCTCTTTCAAGTATAGAAATTAGGACAAAACTAAATTTTTCATTTATTTTTCAGTGCATTTGTTTTACATTTTATATGGCTATTACTGTCATATGATTAATAATATTATTATTTTGATGTGTAGACTGAAACACTATATCACAACTAAAAGAGGCTTGAGTCACCTTTAAAGTTCAGGTACAAGTCAATGCGCAGACCTTTTTCTTTGTTCAATTTGCACACTGAAGATGTTGGGTCTGGGAGCTCACCATTGGCAGGGCTCAGTTCGAGGGGCGGGATAAACGGTTGTCTTTCAAATTCCCTCTGCACGCAATAGGATAGCGCTACAACCAACCAGAGCGTTTTCCCACCAGCAGAGCTAGTTGATAGATTAAACTTTTGCCGTATCCGGTAGGCAAAACTCTGAACACATCTTCCTTTTTTAAGAATGACTTCAGTGCCATTCTTTGTTCTTTTCTCAAAGAAAAGCTTAAAGGAGAAGTTCACTTTCAAAAAAACTTTTGCTGATAATTTACTCACCCCCATGTCATCCAAGATGTCCATGTCTTTCTTTCTTCAGTCGAAAATAAATTAAGGTTTTTGATGAAAACATTCCAGGATTTCCCCCCATGTAATGGATTCTATTGGGACCCAAACGGTAGAAGGTCCAAATGACAGTTTAAGTGCAGCTTCAAAGGGCTTTAAACGATACCAGACGATGAATAAGGGTCTTATCTAGCGAAACGATCGGTCATTTCAAAAATAAATAAAAAAGTTTAAGTTTTATAAGCACAAATGTTCGCCTTGCTCTGTTCTGTGATGCGCGTTCGTGACGTCACGTAATACGCAATTACGTTGAAAAGGTCACGCTTGAAAAATTTCTGTTCTGAAGAAAATGTTCTTTTTGGCTTTTTAATATTAAAACACCCAGGATACGCACACGAAATGGGCATTTTAAACGATAAACTGACACAAATACATTTGAAAATGTGTATATGGTCCTCCTTCCGCACATTTGTAAACACGTCAAGCGTGACCTTTTCAACGTAATTGCGTATTACGTGACGTCTTCAACGCGCATCACAGAACAGAGCAAGGCGAGCGTTTGTGCTTATAAAACTTAAACTTTTTTATTTATTTTGGAAATGACCGATCGTTTCGCTAGATAAGACCCTTATTCATCGTCTGGTATCGTTTAAAGCCCTTTGAAGCTGCACTTAAACTGTCATTTGGACCTTCTACCGTTTGGGTCCCAATAGAATCAATTACATGGGGGGAAATCCTGGAATGTTTTCATCAAAAACCTTAATTTCTTTGCGACTGAAGAAAGAAAGACATGGACATCTTGGATGACATGGGGGTGAGTAAATTATCAGCAAAAGTTTTTTTGAAAGTGAACTTCTCCTTTAACTCCAAGTCCTCCAGAGTCGTGGCCAAAGCCGATTGGAAAGACCCCTGTTAGCCAGCAGCAGCAGCCGCCATCTTCTTTGTTTTCAAGTAGCAGGGAATTCACACGGAACCGTCGCAACTCTGCCGTCATTATGTTAAGCCCGCCCACCGACTCTATACACGATGTGATTGGCCTGACTAGAGTTTGGTTTTTCCAGCTCGCAAGCCAACAGAGAGATGCTAGATGACACTGGCTGCGTCTAGGCTGCCGCTAGGGTGCGTCTAGATTTCTAGGCTAGGGTTGGAGCTCTTAATTTTGAACTCTCAAAAAGAGCACCAGATTTTAACATTAAAATGCACAACATTTTCTTCCGGGGAGCATGAGGGTCCATGGTTTAAAAAAAAATCCTGTGGGAAACACTGAACTTCCATCACTTTACATGCAAACAGTTTGAATGGTCTATATTGGACACATGATCCTTCTTCTGTGTAAAGATCACTGCAGTGACTAGATGACTAGATGATTTTCTTCTGAATCTGGAAATATTCAACTGCTTTCTTTGACGAGGAGAATGTTAAAAGTGTGCTGTGTGTTCATAGATGAGTTTCATTACTATGTCAGGTCTGGTTTTCAATTTAAACCCATAACCCCTTCTCCGACATATAGAGTAATGAATGATTGCTTTTCATTAGGGTTAAGGTGATGCCACATCACAGTGGACCTCTGAATAATTAATGAAGTGGATTCTGGTTAATCTTAATGACCTACAAAGACTGTTACTGGATTCATTAAAAGGAATCGGCTTCTCTGTCACTATCCAATTAATGAAGACAATCCTTCTGCTCATGAGCAGCTGCATGATGGGAAGAGTTTAGAAGGACTGAAACTACAACCAACACTTTTATACAAATTACCTTTATACACATGAGAATAAACAAGCAGAAGCGGTCAGTCCAATGTAAGTAGTGTTACTGTGTTTCAGTGTTATATCTTACTGTGTTTTAGTATTCAGTTACTGAATTAATACCTGATAATAGTATTCTGAAATTCAAGAACGATTCATTAAAAGTGGAATTTGTTTAAGCAGAGAGCATGCAGAATACATTTAAAAATGCAAGAAAATATTTAGCTGTTATTGGTTCTGTGAACATTAAACACAATCTCTTAATAATTAGTGCAGATTAAAGTTGAACAGCTTGTCTTGAATGGCCTTGTACTCCATCTCATAAGTGTTACGTCATGTCTTCAATATTCAGCTTCCCTTAGGCACTGTAACTCTGAAAACCTTCTGACACACATTAATATATAAGGTCAGCACCCACCGCCATCACTTCGACTGAATCTAACGTGACGCTCGTAATTTGGACGTCAGTTCTCCTGCGTTTTCGTAGAGCTGGCAGGATTTTGATGGAACTGCCACGCCAAATAATTTCGCAGAGAGCGTGAAGCTCACGGGCTCACGCCCAGCATCATCTTCCCTGGCTGGAAAAGTGCTTGCATGCTGTAGTTTTTCTGCATTACAATGCCATAATTTATCCGTCACACATTTTCACACACTCTTGCTCTGCAAACTATCTTAGTTTCCCCTAAGCAGACAGAAAATGAGTCTTAACCATCTGGCAGCTATGTTTGAGAATCAGTCGACTTCATTTCTGCTTATGTTCTGTCCAGAAATGCTAAACATGGAATTGTTTTTTTTCTTCTGAAGAAATCTATAGATAGTGTGTGTTTGTGCATATCGGTGGTCTCAGACATTGAAACAAAATGTTGTCATTCTTTTCTTGTTAAACATTCTAAGACAAAAAAGAGATTAGGTGTCTTTTGTAGTAGTTAATTCCACATGTGTGCTACAGTCTTCTGAAGGAACAAACTTAAGCTCTTCACTGATAATCTTCCCCTTATTTCACTTGTGTTCAGTTAGACAGGTTTGATGTTCTTTCATGCCAATGGTCTTTGCGTCACGTCACCGATGTCAGATCCTGTCGGCAATGACAAAACTGTTAGATCAACCATTTCAGACCTTCTTGCAAACCCATTTGACTGATTAGATCAAAAGAATGATTCATTCACGAAACTGGCATCGCTAGTTCAGCTGATAGGAAACACACAGAACGTTGTTTTTTAAAATATTATTTTGGGATTTATCCCAAATTTGAATGATTAGGATTTATCATTCATATTTTACTGCGGTATTTCACTGAAGAAAAGGGTCTGTGCAGAAATGATAATTTCCTCTAGAGATGGATGTGCTTTTATTTGCAGTGTTGGGAGTAGCGATGCTACTAGCTTAGCTATGTTTTTCAGTAGCTTGACAGTAGCCATGAGTCACGAGCCTGTAATGCAGTGAAGCGGTGCAGCGTGCAGCGTCAAATCAAAGATTAAAACGCTGTTTACGTCGAAGACATACGGGAGGTGAATAATAGCCTTTTTAAATTGATTAATTTGATCAAATGTCCATTTCTGATTTAATTACAAAAATGACACGCCATGGTTTAATCTGTCCCACCACAGTTTTGTAATGAACCTAAAAGATCACTTATCGAACAGAAAAAGTGCGATATAGTGCACTTATAACGTGGCATAGGCTGGTTGATGAAACGCACTGTTCACGCGAGCAGATCGTGATTGGCGTCTCAGAGCGGTTCTGTTCACAGTAAATGCTGTGCACTACATCACTGCATGTGCTCTGAGATTAGCCTGCTTTTCTGACTACTCCTATTTCATTTAAGTTGCATACATTTTGTTCTTGCACTGATATTACATTTGTAGCAATTTTGCACTTTGACAGTCATTTTGAGATTATGGGCCCTATTTTAACGATCTGAAACGCAAGTGTCACAGCGCAAAGCGCAAGTAACTTTGTGGGTGGGTCTTGGCGCTGTTGCTATTTTCCCGGCGGGATAAATGACTCTTGCGCCAGGCGCAAATCTAAAATGGGTTGGTCTGAAGAGCTTCATTATTCATAGGTGTGGTTTGGGCGTAACGTGAAATAAACCAATCAGAGCGTCATCTCACATTCCCTTTAAGAGCAGGCGCGCTTGTTCTGGCGGATTGCTATTATAACGGCGGATTTGCCAGGCGCGCGCCAGGAGCGGTTCACAGCCAAGGAGACCGACGCTCTCGTCAGGGACGTTGGGGATGGAGAAACCCACCCAAATTAACTTCGGTTAAAAAGGCGTATGATAATTTGGGTAAATGTGTAAGCTAGATGTATGCTTTTATAATACATTATCTATCTATCTATCTATCTATCTATCTATCTATCTATCTATCTATCTATCTATCTATCTATCTATCTATCTATCTATCTATCTATCTATCATAATAATAATGTATGATTTGCAAAAATGAAAACTGCTGCTTCTGTGTAGATGAGAGAATCAAAGTGTATGCGCGTTGTGCACACGCTACATTGATTATGGCCAAGCATGCGCCCTTAAAATAGCATATGAATAACATGCGCAACGCGCCACTGACTTTAAACTATTTTTTCCTGGTTAGTGGCGCAATTGTTTTCTAAACCTGCAAAATAGCATGAAGGAACGTTTGCGCCGGAACACGCCTCCTTTTTTGCGCTGAACCGCCCAGGGAGCGCAAGTTCATTCCCTAGTTTAGCGACGTGCTTCTGTGGAGGGAAAAGCGCGCTTTGCGCGGGTGCAAAATAGGAATGATACATGCGTCGTGTACAAAGTCAATTGCGCTGGGTGCAAGATAGGGCCCATAGGCTATATTTGAGCCTGGGGAAAGGTGTCCTAATCAACCTGAATTAAACCTACTCTTTGATATCATAATTGCATTGCACTGTTGTTTTAAACCCCAAATATTCTACTTAACAATTATGCTTTTTAAAGTTATTTGTTACAATGACATTGTTAAAAATGTAGCTAGCCACTTTTTGATAGTAACTTGTAGTGTAGCTAACTACTTTTTCAGAAGGGTAGCGTGAATGTAACTTTACTACTTTAACTTGTCAAGCTCCAGTTTCAGAGTAGCTTCCCCAACACTGTTTGTTTGAACCAAACGTATTGTCTGGCGAGAGTTCTTGTAGTGTCTGTTTCTGTGCCAGTTTGGCCAGCTGGTTAATGTCATAATTACTGACGAAGCAGGACAGATGGTGAATGTGTTTTCATCACAGCGACTGACTGAAACGGATCTCCGGCGTTCCAGTGAATCCCGCAGGTTTGATTGAAGAGCCACACCAGCTGTGCTTTCAGTGCTCGTCTACACTACAGGTAACGATTACCTGTGCACTGCTAAATATGATGATGTTGACATTTACACTAGCTTACGTCAGATGAGAGACTACATAATATAAACAAAAACAAACAAAACATGATCAAAATAAAAAACATCTCAGTTTTTTGTATTAGTATTTATTTTGTGTATATTGTACATACACTTCCTGAGGATTTATAATTTACATTTATTTACATGTTAGACTATAATATGGTTTTATATATAGCTGGTATAATTGGTTTCTTGATTATTTATGTATCACGTTTCAGTGTATGATATTTTACTGGCCTTTGCCTATTTTAACCATTTAATAGCTGCATTTGCAGCACACAATTACTGTTTATTCTCTGATACAAGTGACAGAAAAGCTTTCCTGTAGCTCTAGCTGTGCTTGTAAAGCCTAACAGAGCTTCTTCACAGAACACACACTGCTCTTCCTCCGTCTGAGGAGGATAAAGAGAAGTTAATTGTATTCCTCAGGATGGCGAGAAGCGTTCTGTGGTGTTTGTCTTTGTCAGGCCTGTGGGAGGCTTTAGAGGATCTGTGATCTCAGACACATTAACCCCGTCAGACCCGCTCGTTCTCAGCACGGCTGCTGCTCATGTACATTATCATGCCAGAAAACACACTAATCATTGTGTGCCAGTGTTCTTTCTCATGTGATTCTGTCTGATTCACAACATGCCTCTTCTAGTCTCGACGAATCTAGATTATTCAAAATGAGTAACGATAATACACAGCCAAATCTTTTACATACAAGGGCTTTCTATTCATCAGTTTCTGCAAACGATTCCTCGCTAAAGACGCCCTTGTGTGTTCGCCATTAATTTGAAACAAATACCTTTTTATAGGTATATAAAGTCTATATAAATGTCAGCCAAATTTTTATGATAAGATCCCAGATCAGGCTATTAGCCACATTTGGTGCTTTTACATATACAGTATGCATGGTCACTTGGCCAGACCTATTGGAAAAATGTTCCTGTGGAGCCATTTCTGCAAAATTATATTATATTGCTTCTTGCACATTTCAAGACAATTTCAAAGTGGAATTTCATGTGAGTGGAGTTAAATTCACATTCAGTTTTATCCAAAACACATGAACGTGAATCTGGCAATGTTTTATTACATTGGTTGTTTACATTGTACGTGTCCTGGCAGTTCAGAAATGAAATGTCCTGTCAGTGGTTCTGAAAGGTAAATGCTCAAAAGCGTTTGTGAAAAATAAAAAGTACCACAATTTAATTATACTCAAGAAAGTAGAAAAAATGAAAAATGTGCTCAAGTACTGTAATGAAAGTACAGACATTGATTAAAACAGAGTGAATGGAAAGGTGCCAGTAAAAAAATAAAGTGGGGTTAGGGTTAACATAACATAAGCCCATTGTTGCTATAGTAACGAACATGAACTACACTTTTATGTGCATCTGATTGACAGATAAAGCATACGATCTTATTTCACTGTTGCTAATGTTGAGGTTTTTCAGCTTCGTACAAAGTTTGCTTCGTACTTTTAGTTTAACTGTGTTGTTAAAAAATTAAAAAAATGTACTCAAGTACTTTAACAAAAGTATTTGTAATTAGTTACTTTCCACTTCTGATATTAATTACCTACACTAAACCCTAAAATCAATAGTTAACAGAAGCAAACATGAGATAAAAACATTTTACCTTGCTTGTACAAGATTTTTTTTTTTTTTTGTGGTTTGTGTTTCGTGTTTCATGGGACTCATAAACGAAAATGGAGGCAGGTTTTTCTAATGAGCCTTGGTTGCAACAAATATATGTATTTATTTATACACTAAATTATGAATCATGATTTCTGAGTGAAACTGCTTGTGTACAGGTATTTACACGCGATGAATGAGTTGAGACTCATTCTGCATGTAGTATCAGAATCAGAATCAACTTTATTGGCCATATTTGCAGAGACAAACTAGGAATTTGACTTGGTAACAACAAGGCTCTCAAATTACAACACTCATTAACTGCAACAGGCTACAACACTCACTTGACATATAAACACAAAGTAGGAAATGTATGTTAAAACAGAATATTGTTATATATTTAGTCTGACAATACAGTGGAAATTACAAAGTGCAGGAGGGGGGATAGTGCAATATCAGTGTTGTCTTAGAATTTTAAATAAAATACAATAGAGCAGTGCAGGTTCGTGCAATGATAATATATTATTTAATTAGTGCATTCAATAGAAAAATTGAAGTTTGCATTAGGTAGATGAATAGAATTATAATTGGTTGACTTTGTCCAGTATAAGAGTAGGGGCAGTTTCTGAGTATTCAACAAAGTGACTGCTTAGGGATAGAAGCTGTCTTTGTATCCGCTGGTTTTAGCATACAGTGCCTTGTATCGTCTGCCAGAGGGGAGGAGGTTGAAAAGTTTGTGACCAGGATCTGCAGAGATTTTTACTACCCTTTTCCTGAACCTGGACCGGCGCAGGTCCTGGGTGGATGGAAGGTCAGCTCCAATGATCCTCTCCGCAGCCCTTATTGTCCGTTGCAGTCTGGCCCTGTCCCGTTTGGTGGCTGACCCAAACCAGACAGTGATGGAGGTGCAGATGACAGACTGAATGATGGCTGAATAGAATGTGATCAGCAGCTCCTTTGACAGGTTAAACTACCTTAGCTGTCTTAGGAAGTACAACCTCTGTTGCGCCTTTTTTTGGACACAGTCAATGTGGGTGGACCATTTTAGGTCCCTTGAGATGGTAGAGCCCAGGAACCTAAAGGAGTCCAGAGAGGACACTGTGTCATTCTGGATGATGACTGAGGGATGATGAGTAAAATCCACTGTCATCTCCACAGTCTTCTTGGGATTTAACTCCAGGTGGTTTTGACTGCACCATTGGACAAGCTGCCTGTAGTCATTTAGTCCTGTGATGGAGGGTTTTTTGGGGATTGGAATGATGGTGGACCGTTTAAAACAGGAGGGCACTTCACACAACTCCAGAGACCGGTTGAAAATCCGCGTGAAAATTGGGCAGGTGAAGGAAGGACCTTCCACAATCTGACTTGTGTTGCAGCGTGAATCATAATCATACAGTGTTCGTTCGTTGGCCAGAGGAGAACTAATATTCCACAATATTATTGATCTGCCTGAACTGACGCTGCTGTGTGAGAACTGAACTGAGCTGGACGATGACATAATTTTATGCAGAAATGAAGCTAGCGCAAGTTCTGCCAGGAAGACTCAATCGTTCGCGTCATTAATTACCTCCTCATCTATCCAATTATATCACTTACTGTAGCTTAAAAGGGCAGCGCTTACACATGTCTGAGTTCGCAGATGCTGTCACTCCAGTACCTCCATCCTCCCCGCCTCCACCAAGATGGGATCTTTCCTCCAACTCCTCTACTCAACCAAGCTGGGTCCTCCCTCTATCAACCCCAACACCATCAGTCAGGCTATCCCTTCCATCCTGAAGACTTCAGATGTCTTTTCCTCCATCCACCCCACCACCACCAGATGGCCCCTTTCCTTACTCCGCCGGGGGGTGAGCGGCGCCCCCGCCTTCGTCTTCAGGCGGGACTCGCAGATTCAGTACCCTCTGAATGCGAGTTATGAACGGGGCCTACGCCAAAGAACCTGATTGCTTGCTGAGCTCCTAAATAAATGTTATTGTTACAGTATTAATTCTCCCGAGTCTTTCTGGTAGAACTGCTTTATCCAGAACTTATTCACCTGTTTATCTCTGTGAAGTGATTTGATAAAACTAGCCTCATGAACGACCCAAATCCATCTTAATGTATTTTCATATATTTGAAAAGGAAGGGGCTTGTGTGGGAACTGAAGCTCTAAATGAATCTTCTGAACCGATGCCGTTCGCTGAGAGAGACCTGAGGGACGCCGCTCTGCTTAATGAAGTTAATCTAGTCCTCTTGAGAAGGTTAGTTCACCCACTTTTTGAATTGGGTAAATATGTATTTATGCTAATTTAGACACCAACCAACCTGCACACTGTGGAGCGTTTCTGACATGACAAACAGCTCAAAGTCTCATATGGCTAATTCACATTTCTACTCTAGAGTTTGTAATTTTATTTGGTTATCAAGCTGTTGGTATTCCTCTTAGAAGTATCACTCTCTGACATTATCATTTTATGTTCAACAAATAAGAATATCATAAAAAAGTTGTCCCTGGTTTATCCAAAACAGCTTCTATGATATGTGCTCATTTGCTGCTTAATCAAGGGAAAAGGGAATTCCTCTGAGTTTTTACACTGCTTAATTACTCTCATTATAGCTCCAGCTTTGCCTGTCATCATGTGCTTCTCTTGTAAAGGTGTAGCAACCAGACTTTAGTTTAGTTTGTCTGATATAGGCTTGTTGTGGCCTTGTCACCTCTGTCACACAATGAAAAATGATTCTGGCTCTCGTCCAGAGGCTTTGAATTACCTCTCCAGGCTCTTTCGTCCTGTCTAAACCTCTGTCTAGGTAAACGGTGTGAATTCACAGGATAATTACAAGGGCTCTGACTCTTAGATCCACACAGGACTGCTTTCTGTTCCTCTGGTTCACACAGAAACATTCACCTGTTCTGCTGACTTGTAGAAACATTTTTGAGATTGTTGAGATAAAACAGGCACGCTGTACTCTGTAGTGCAGAACGGTGTTAAATACAGTTAGCACAAGTTATTTAAGATCTCACAACATGCACTAAACTTAATTTGCTCTGGCAACATTTTTGAGTATTTCTTTTATTGGAAGACATACAGTATGGATGAAATGATGGATGAAATAACTGCACAGCAGGTCCGCTCATCGTATCCGCCCGTGACTTTGAGTCCCGACTGGTGAAACGGCACCCATTTTATCCACCATGAGGAAGCATCAGGCCGGAGATCACGCGTAGGGCGTCTCTGCCATTGACCGAATTAAAGTCCTGAGACGCAGAGCCACGAAATGTCCTTATGAATGTGAACATCTCTGCAATGTCTCAGAGGCAGGACTGATCTGCTCAACAGTGAACAAGCCGCTGAATACATCAATGTCAACGGATGTTACACTTTTCAAAAGAATGCAGATGGGAATGAGACAGGCTGCCATTTCCCCTGGCTATACAGTGATGTCTTTCAGCGGAATGGAAATGCATGTTTTATATATCAAGTGCTGTCTTATGTAACCATACTGGGCAATGTGTGAGTCAAAGGGGAGACACAGGGGAAGCTGTATTCTTTCATGATCTTCTCTTTCTGGTCTTTGACTTCTTGAAGGTAGTTAAAAATCGACAGCTCATGTAGCAGACAGCATTAACAGCGGGAGTGGAGAGGAATTCAGGAAAACATTTGGCATTGAATAGTTTAGGTGAAAATGTGAGGTGTGAGTATGTGTTTCTTCCAGTAGGTGTTGTATAAGGCCCCGTTTACACGAAGGGAAGACGCAGATATTTCCCTGCGGTTTGGCCTCTCATTTACACGAAAACCCCGTTTTTATCACAGAAAACGATTATTTCTAAAAACTCCGGCCAAAGTGGAGATTTCTGATAACGCCGGTTATGTGTTGCCGTGTCAACTGGGAGAAATGGGGTTTTAGGTTCTCAAACATCACATTATGCGATTCTGATGGGCTTGCATGGCTTTATCCTTCTCCCTACACTGCCGAGTATTTATGTGGGTTGATGTAAATGACAACTTTTTTGAAAATGATGTTGTGTGCACGATGTTATTATTGAACCTACACCTAACCTTTGTTTAAATAGTGCTTTATACAAAAGAGATTTTCATGTCAGCTTTACATGGATAAACAGTCACATTTTCTCCACAATGATGCGTCTGTTCAAGATGTGATTGTCATGTCTACATCGTGTCAGAGTGAAACTGTGGTGTCTGAACGTCTTCCTGCTCGTGATCTCTACATATCGAAACACAATGCTTTCTGGGTGGCAGAAGCAGTGCTTTAGACCGCAGGTGTTTATGAAAATATTAGAAAATATTCTGGAGGAGGAACACGGAGTCGGTGTGTGTGTGATTATTCTGGAGCGCTGGAGGAGGAACACGGAGTCAGTGTGTGTGTGATTATTCTGGAGCGCTGGAGGAGGAACACGGAGTCAGTGTGTGTGTGATTATTCTGGAGCGCTGGAGGAGGAACACGGAGTCGGTGTGTGTATGTGATTATTCTGGAGTGCTGGAGGAGGAACACGGAGTCAGTGTGTGTGTGATTATTCTGGAGCGCTGGAGGAGGAACACGGAGTCGGTGTGTGTGTGATTATTCTGGAGCGCTGGAGGAGGAACACGGAGTCAGTGTGTGTGTGATTATTCTGGAGCGCTGGAGGAGGAACACGGAGTCGGTGTGTGTATGTGATTATTCTGGAGTGCTGGAGGAGGAACACGGAGTCGGTGTGTGTGTGTGATTATTCTGGAGCGCTGGAGGAGGAACACGGAGTCGGTGTGTGTGTGTGATTATTCTGGAGTGCTGGAGGAGGAACACGGAGTGGGTGTGTGTGTGATTATTCTGGAGCGCTGGAGGAGGAACACGGAGTCGGTGTGTGTGTGATTATTCTGGAGTGCTGGAGGAGGAACACGGAGTCAGTGTGTGTGTGATTATTCTGGAGCGCTGGAGGAGGAACACGGAGTCGGTGTGTGTATGTGATTATTCTGGAGTGCTGGAGGAGGAACACGGAGTCAGTGTGTGTGTGATTATTCTGGAGCGCTGGAGGAGGAACACGGAGTCGGTGTGTGTGTGATTATTCTGGAGCGCTGGAGGAGGAACACGGAGTCAGTGTGTGTGTGATTATTCTGGAGCGCTGGAGGAGGAACACGGAGTCGGTGTGTGTATGTGATTATTCTGGAGTGCTGGAGGAGGAACACGGAGTCGGTGTGTGTGTGTGATTATTCTGGAGCGCTGGAGGAGGAACACGGAGTCGGTGTGTGTGTGATTATTCTGGAGCGCTGGAGGAGGAACACGGAGTCAGTGTGTGTGTGATTATTCTGGAGCGCTGGAGGAGGAACACGGAGTCAGTGTGTGTGTGATTATTCTGGAGCGCTGGAGGAGGAACACGGAGTCGGTGTGTGTATGTGATTATTCTGGAGTGCTGGAGGAGGAACACGGAGTCAGTGTGTGTGTGATTATTCTGGAGCGCTGGAGGAGGAACACGGAGTCGGTGTGTGTGTGATTATTCTGGAGCGCTGGAGGAGAAACACGGAGTCAGTGTGTGTGTGATTATTCTGGAGCGCTGGAGGAGGAACACTGAGTGGGTGTGTGTATGTGATTATTCTGGAGTGCTGGAGGAGGAACACGGAGTCGGTGTGTGTGTGTGATTATTCTGGAGCGCTGGAGGAGGAACACGGAGTCGGTGTGTGTATGTGATTATTCTGGAGTGCTGGAGGAGGAACACGGAGTCAGTGTGTGTGTGATTATTCTGGAGCGCTGGAGGAGGAACACGGAGTCGGTGTGTGTGTGATTATTCTGGAGCGCTGGAGGAGAAACACGGAGTCAGTGTGTGTGTGATTATTCTGGAGCGCTGGAGGAGGAACACGGAGTGGGTGTGTGTATGTGATTATTCTGGAGTGCTGGAGGAGGAACACGGAGTCGGTGTGTGTGTGTGATTATTCTGGAGCGCTGGAGGAGGAACACGGAGTCGGTGTGTGTGTGTGATTATTCTGGAGCGCTGGAGGAGGAACACGGAGTGGGTGTGTGTGTGATTATTCTGGAGCGCTGGAGGAGGAACACGGAGTCAGTGTGTGTGTGATTATTCTGGAGTGCTGGAGGAGGAACACGGAGTCAGTGTGTGTGTGTGATTATTCTGGAGCGCTGGAGGAGAAACACGGAGTCGGTGTGTATGTGATTATTCTGGAGCGCTGGAGGAGGAACACGGAGTCGGTGTGTATGTGATTATTCTGGAGCGCTGGAGGAGGAACACGGAGTCGGTGTGTGTGTGTGATTATTCTGGAGTGCTGGAGGAGGAACACGGAGTCAGTGTGTGTGTGTGATTATTCTGGAGCGCTGGAGGAGAAACACGGAGTCGGTGTGTGTGTGTGATTATTCTGGAGCGCTGGAGGAGGAACACGGAGTCGGTGTGTGTATGTGATTATTCTGGAGCGCTGGAGGAGGAACACGGAGTCGGTGTGTGTGTGTGATTATTCTGGAGCGCTGGAGGAGGAACACGGAGTCGGTGTGTGTGTGTGATTATTCTGGAGCGCTGGAGGAGAAACACGGAGTCGGTGTGTGTGTGTGATTATTCTGGAGCGCTGGAGGAGGAACACGGAGTCGGTGTGTGTGTGTGATTATTCTGGAGCGCTGGAGGAGGAACACGGAGTCAGTGTGTGTGTGATTATTCTGGAGCGCTGGAGGAGAAACACGGAGTGGGTGTGTGTATGTGATTATTCTGGAGCGCTGGAGGAGGAACACGGAGTCGGTGTGTGTGTGTGATTATTCTCGAGCGCTGGAGGAGGAACACGGAGTCGGTGTGTGTGTGTGATTATTCTCGAGCGCTGGAGGAGGAACACGGAGTCGGTGTGTGTGTGTGATTATTCTCGAGCGCTGGAGGAGGAACATGGAGTCGGTGTGTGTGTGTGTGTGTGTGATTATTCTGGAGCGCTGGAGGAGGAACACGGTGTCGGTGTGTGTGTGTGTGTGTGTGATTATTCTGGAGCGCTGGAGGAGGAACACGGAGTCAGTGTGTGTGTGATTATTCTGGAGTGCTGGAGGAGGAACACGGAGTCAGTGTGTGTGTGATTATTCTGGAGTGCTGGAGGAGGAACACGGAGTCAGTGTGTGTGTGATTATTCTGGAGTGCTGGAGGAGGAACACGGAGTCGGTGTGTGTGTGATTATTCTGGAGTGCTGGAGGAGGAACACGGAGTCAGTGTGTGTGTGATTATTCTGGAGTGCTGGAGGAGGAACACGGAGTCGGTGTGTGTGTGTGATTATTCTGGAGCGCTGGAGGAGGAACACGGAGTCGGTGTGTGTGTGTGTGTGATTATTCTGGAGCGCTGGAGGAGGAACACGGTGTCGGTGTGTGTGTGTGTGTGTGTGTGTGATTATTCTGGAGTGCTGGAGGAGGAACACGGAGTCAGTGTGTGTGTGATTATTCTGGAGCGCTGGAGGAGGAACACGGTGTGTGTGTGTGTGTGTGATTATTCTGGAGCGCTGGAGGAGGAACACGGAGTTGGTGTGTGTGTGTGTGATTATTCTGGAGTGCTGGAGGAGGAACACGGAGTCAGTGTGTGTGTGATTATTCTGGAGCGCTGGAGGAGGAACACGGTGTGTGTGTGTGTGTGTGATTATTCTGGAGTGCTGGAGGAGGAACACGGAAGTCAGTGTGTGTGTGATTATTCTGGAGCGCTGGAGGAGGAACACGGTGTCGGTGTGTGTGTGTGTGTGTGTGATTATTCTGGAGCGCTGGAGGAGGAACACGGAGTCAGTGTGTGTGTGATTATTCTGGAGTGCTGGAGGAGGAACACGGAGTCAGTGTGTGTGTGATTATTCTGGAGCGCTGGAGGAGGAACACGGAGTCAGTGTGTGTGTGTGTGTGATTATTCTGGAGCGCTGGAGGAGGAACACGGAGTCGGTGTGTGTGTGTGTGTGATTATTCTGGAGCGCTGGAGGAGGAACACGGAGTCAGTGTGTGTGTGTCATTATTCTGGAGCGCTGGAGGAGGAACACGGAGTCAGTGTGTGTGTGTGATTATTCTGGAGCGCTGGAGGAGGAACACGGAGTCGGTGTGTGTGTGTGATTATTCTAGAGCGCTGGAGGAGGAACACGGAGTCAGTGTGTGTGTGTGATTATTCTGGAGCGCTGGAGGAGGAACACGGAGTCGGTGTGTGTGTGTGTGTGTGATTATTCTGGAGCGCTGGAGGAGGAACACGGAGTTGGTGTGTGTGATTATTCTGGAGCGCTGGAGGAGGAACACGGAGTCAGTGTGTGTGTGTGATTATTCTGGAGTGCTGGAGGAGGAACACGGAGTCAGTGTGTGTGTGATTATTCTAGAGCGCTGGAGGAGGAACACGGAGTCAGTGTGTGTGTGATTATTCTGGAGTGCTGGAGGAGGAACACGGAGTCAGTGTGTGTGTGATTATTCTGGAGCGCTGGAGGAGGAACACGGAGTCGGTGTGTGTGTGTGATTATTCTGGAGTGCTGGAGGAGGAACACGGAGTCAGTGTGTGTGTGATTATTCTAGAGCGCTGGAGGAGGAACACGGAGTCAGTGTGTGTGTGATTATTCTGGAGCGCTGGAGGAGGAACACGGAGTCGGTGTGTGTGTGTGATTATTCTGGAGCGCTGGTGGAGGAACACGGAGTCAGTGTGTGTGTGATTATTCTGGAGCGCTGGAGGAGGAACACGGAGTCAGTGTGTGTGTGATTATTCTGGAGCGCTGGAGGAGGAACACGGAGTCAGTGTGTGTGTGATTATTCTGGAGCGCTGGAGGAGGAACACGGAGTCAGTGTGTGTGTGTGATTATTCTGGAGTGCTGGAGGAGGAACACGGAGTCAGTGTGTGTGTGATTATTCTAGAGCGCTGGAGGAGGAACACGGAGTCAGTGTGTGTGTGATTATTCTGGAGTGCTGGAGGAGGAACACGGAGTCAGTGTGTGTGTGATTATTCTGGAGCGCTGGAGGAGGAACACGGAGTCAGTGTGTGTGTGATTATTCTGGAGCGCTGGAGGAGGAACACGGAGTCAGTGTGTGTGTGATTATTCTGGAGCGCTGGAGGAGGAACACGGAGTCGTGTGTGTGTGTGATTATTCTGGAGCGCTGGAGGAGGAACACGGAGTCGTGTGTGTGTGTGATTATTCTGGAGCGCTGGAGGAGGAACACGAAGTCGGTGTGTGTGTGTGATTATTCTGGAGTGCTGGAGGAGGAACACGGAGTCAGTGTGTGTGTGATTATTCTAGAGCGCTGGAGGAGGAACACGGAGTCAGTGTGTGTGTGATTATTCTGGAGCGCTGGAGGAGGAACACGGAGTCAGTGTGTGTGTGTGATTATTCTGGAGTGCTGGAGGAGGAACACGGAGTCAGTGTGTGTGTGATTATTCTGGAGCGCTGGAGGAGGAACACGGAGTCGGTGTGTGTGTGTGATTATTCTGGAGTGCTGGAGGAGGAACACGGAGTCAGTGTGTGTGTGATTATTCTAGAGCGCTGGAGGAGGAACACGGAGTCAGTGTGTGTGTGTCATTATTCTGGAGCGCTGGAGGAGGAACACGGAGTCGGTGTGTGTGTGTGATTATTCTGGAGCGCTGGAGGAGGAACACGGAGTCGGTGTGTGTGTGTGATTATTCTGGAGCGCTGGAGGAGGAACACGGAGTCGGTGTGTGTGTGATTATTCTGGAGTGCTGGAGGAGGAACACGGAGTCGGTGTGTGTGTGTGATTATTCTGGAGTGCTGGAGGAGGAACACGGAGTCTGTGTGTGTGTGTGATTATTCTGGAGCGCTGGAGGAGGAACACGGAGTCAGTGTGTGTGTGATTATTCTGGAGCGCTGGTGGAGGAACACGGAGTCGGTGTGTGTGTGATTATTCTGGAGCGCTGGAGGAGGAACACGGAGTCGGTGTGTGTGTGTATGTGATTATTCTCGAGCGCTGGAGGAGGAACACGGAGTCGGTGTGTGTGTGATTATTCTGGAGTGCTGGAGGAGGAACATGGAGTCGGTGTGTGTGTGATTATTCTGGAGTGCTGGAGGAGGAACACGGAGTCAGTGTGTGTGTGATTATTCTGGAGCGCTGGAGGAGGAACACGGAGTCGGTGTGTGTGTGATTATTCTGGAGCGCTGGAGGAGGAACACGGAGTCGTGTGTGTGTGTGATTATTCTGGAGCGCTGGAGGAGGAACACGGAGTCGGTGTGTGTGTGTGATTATTCTGGAGTGCTGGAGGAGGAACACGGAGTCAGTGTGTGTGTGATTATTCTGGAGCGCTGGAGGAGGAACACGGAGTCAGTGTGTGTGTGTGATTATTCTGGAGCGCTGGAGGAGGAACACAGAGTCGGTGTGTGTGTGATTATTCTGGAGCGCTGGAGGAGGAACACGGAGTCGGTGTGTGTGTGTGATTATTCTGGAGCGCTGGAGGAGGAACACGGAGTCGGTGTGTGTGTGTGATTATTCTGGAGTGCTGGAGGAGGAACACGGAGTCAGTGTGTGTGTGATTATTCTAGAGCGCTGGAGGAGGAACACGGAGTCAGTGTGTGTGTGATTATTCTGGAGCGCTGGAGGAGGAACACGGAGTCAGTGTGTGTGTGTGATTATTCTGGAGTGCTGGAGGAGGAACACGGAGTCAGTGTGTGTGTGATTATTCTGGAGCGCTGGAGGAGGAACACGGAGTCGGTGTGTGTGTGTGATTATTCTGGAGTGCTGGAGGAGGAACACGGAGTCAGTGTGTGTGTGATTATTCTAGAGCGCTGGAGGAGGAACACGGAGTCAGTGTGTGTGTGTCATTATTCTGGAGCGCTGGAGGAGGAACACGGAGTCGGTGTGTGTGTGTGATTATTCTGGAGCGCTGGAGGAGGAACACGGAGTCGGTGTGTGTGTGTGATTATTCTGGAGCGCTGGAGGAGGAACACGGAGTCGGTGTGTGTGTGTGATTATTCTGGAGCGCTGGAGGAGGAACACGGAGTCAGTGTGTGTGTGATTATTCTGGAGTGCTGGAGGAGGAACACGGAGTCAGTGTGTGTGTGTGATTATTCTGGAGCGCTGGAGGAGGAACACGGAGTCAGTGTGTGTGTGATTATTCTGGAGCGCTGGTGGAGGAACACGGAGTCGGTGTGTGTGTGATTATTCTGGAGCGCTGGAGGAGGAACACGGAGTCAGTGTGTGTGTGTGATTATTCTCGAGCGCTGGAGGAGGAACACGGAGTCGGTGTGTGTGTGTGATTATTCTGGAGCGCTGGAGGAGGAACACGGAGTCAGTGTGTGTATGTGATTATTCTCGAGCGCTGGAGGAGGAACACGGAGTCGGTGTGTGTGTGATTATTCTGGAGTGCTGGAGGAGGAACATGGAGTCGGTGTGTGTGTGATTATTCTGGAGTGCTGGAGGAGGAACACGGAGTCAGTGTGTGTGTGATTATTCTGGAGCGCTGGAGGAGGAACACGGAGTCGGTGTGTGTGTGATTATTCTGGAGCGCTGGAGGAGGAACACGGAGTCGTGTGTGTGTGTGATTATTCTGGAGCGCTGGAGGAGGAACACGGAGTCGGTGTGTGTGTGTGATTATTCTGGAGTGCTGGAGGAGGAACACGGAGTCAGTGTGTGTGTGATTATTCTGGAGCGCTGGAGGAGGAACACGGAGTCAGTGTGTGTGTGTGATTATTCTGGAGCGCTGGAGGAGGAACACAGAGTCGGTGTGTGTGTGATTATTCTGGAGCGCTGGAGGAGGAACACGGAGTCGGTGTGTGTGTGTGATTATTCTGGAGCGCTGGAGGAGGAACACGGAGTCGGTGTGTGTGTGTGATTATTCTGGAGTGCTGGAGGAGGAACACGGAGTCAGTGTGTGTGTGATTATTCTGGAGCGCTGGAGGAGGAACACGGAGTCAGTGTGTGTGTGTGATTATTCTGGAGCGCTGGAGGAGGAACATGGAGTCGTGTGTGTGTGTGATTATTCTGGAGCGCTGGAGGAGGAACACGGAGTCGGTGTGTGTGTGTGATTATTCTGGAGTGCTGGAGGAGGAACACGGAGTCAGTGTGTGTGTGATTATTCTGGAGCGCTGGAGGAGGAACACGGAGTCAGTGTGTGTGTGTGATTATTCTGGAGCACTGGAGGAGGAACACGGAGTCGTGTGTGTGTGTGATTATTCTGGAGTGCTGGAGGAGGAACACGGAGTCAGTGTGTGTGTGATTATTCTGGAGCACTGGAGGAGGAACACGGAGTCGGTGTGTGTGTGTGATTATTCTGGAGTGCTGGAGGAGGAACACGGAGTCAGTGTGTGTGTGATTATTCTGGAGCGCTGGAGGAGGAACACGGAGTCAGTGTGTGTGTGTGATTATTCTGGAGCGCTGGAGGAGGAACACGGAGTCGTGTGTGTGTGTGATTATTCTGGAGCGCTGGAGGAGGAACACGGAGTCAGTGTGTGTGTGATTATTCTGGAGCGCTGGAGGAGGAACACGGAGTCAGTGTGTGTGTGTGATTATTCTGGAGCGCTGGAGGAGGAACACGGAGTCGTGTGTGTGTGTGATTATTCTGGAGCGCTGGAGGAGGAACACGGAGTCGGTGTGTGTGTGTGATTATTCTGGAGTGCTGGAGGAGGAACACGGAGTCAGTGTGTGTGTGATTATTCTGGAGCGCTGGAGGAGGAACACGGAGTCAGTGTGTGTGTGTGATTATTCTGGAGCGCTGGAGGAGGAACACGGAGTCGTGTGTGTGTGTGATTATTCTGGAGCGCTGGAGGAGGAACACGGAGTCGGTGTGTGTGTGTGATTATTCTGGAGTGCTGGAGGAGGAACACGGAGTCAGTGTGTGTGTGATTATTCTGGAGCGCTGGAGGAGGAACACGGAGTCAGTGTGTGTGTGATTATTCTGGAGCGCTGGAGGAGGAACACGGCTTTATGACTGATGTCCCCATGCTGACCCAGCACCGTGATTTGTGGCTGGATCAAAATGACGCTGGTCGCTGGGGCGCTTCGTTCTGTGATTTACACGCAGGGCTAAATCAGCCACTGAGACCCGAGATTCATCACTCGCTGGGGAGAAGCTCTTTCAGAACCAGTCCATCACCACACAATCTGACGGGCCTCAGATCCATTTAACAACACGCAGCTGATGCACCTGGGCCATCCAGAGAGCACTGGGGTAAAGCTGTAATGAAACATGATTCAAAAGTAATTGATTTCGATCTTGAATGCACCTAAAACACATTAAATGTGAGGAGCTTCAGCAGAGAGAAGACTGATTTGTGACATTTCAGTTTGAGAGCCCAGATAGTTTTATTGACATCAGGTAGTGGGATAAAAGGATTTACCATGTGGTTTACCTCTCTGTTCTCAACTTCATTCCATCTATTGATATTCAAGTTTACTTGCCGCAGCCTGGGTTTGAGCTAGGACCTGTAATTATGCTAATTAATCTGATTAATTTAGCTGTATTGATAAATAAGGTAATCTCTCTGCACTAACCAATCAAATTGTATGTTGATGTTTCATGTTTCTCTGAAATAAAGTGGGCTCTCAAATATGATAAAATCTGTTTATTTCCTGGTTAATGTTTTAGAAAGTTATGCAAAATTATGTAATTCAGAAAATGTGTGTATTAGTGTGAAATTAGTTTGTATAAGAAAATAATGCAAAACAGTCATTTTCACTTGTTTGGACACCTCTTTATATCAGTAGTTGCTCATTAAAGGGAAACTTCAACCAAAACCTACTTCAACCACAAATGATCATTCTTGTCATTTCAAACTTCTGTGGAACACACAAAAAAAAATATTTTAAAGATTGGTGAGAACCAAACAACAATGGAGTCATACCGGTTTGGAACGAGTAAATGATGACGACAGAATGATAATATTTGGCTGATGCTGATCTATTCCTATAGACTGCAGACATGACCAAGAAGATTTCAGAGGAGATAAACTCATTTAGTTGGGTGAAGTTGACCAAGAGTCAGGTGATGAACAGTTGACTCATGGGATACCGTGGCACATTTATGTTTAGCAGCAAGAGAGCCACATTTGTAATGATCCGTGGAAGTGTAACCCCAGCGCTGGAGCTGCAGACCAACGTTCTGTGCCAAACCGCTGCCAAGATGCGATTTGAAGGGCAAAATGTGACACACAATGCCAGTCTTTTTCTTCATTACAGTTTGCATTTCAAGAGCTGTTGCACTTCATAGTAACTTTATCGATGTATTGTAACCTAAACATTTGTATTAGTTTGTAATGTTTTCAATCTGCTCCAACATTTGATTTAAAAAATGTAAGCTCTTCAGCTCACGACTAATAGAATGTAGTTCAAAGCATCAGCCTCTCTGATTTTAGAAATAACTGAACACATGAACATATTTGATAAACAATCTCATTCTGCACTATTATGATCCAAACAGCCTGTGAAAGCTCTAGTTTGCTGAATAAATGCTTTGACTGCGTCGCCCTTAAAGAAGGAACTGTAGTGTGTTTTCAGAAGACTATTCCCAACAGCCCTCATTTAAGTGTGAAGAGGAGCACAGGAACTTCAATATCTCCCAAACCCCCTGTGGTTTCTTCTTTTAATTTCCTGTTTAATATAATATGTGTAAGTGCTTTGCTGCTTCCTCAAACCTCTCTAGAAGGCTACATGGGTTTTAGTAGCTCTTAAAGTGCATCTCATTGCATTTGCACAAAATCCCCAGTAATAATAAGTCACAAAGAAAAGGCTTAGTCTTTCCCAAAATATCCATGTCTTCCTCCAGACCATACTAGTATCGTCTAAAGCAATTTTGCAGCTTCAAAGCATGCCTTTATGCACCAAGAATTGTTTCTTAAACAGTTTGTCTTATTTTTCCAAGAGCAAGTCACTCTGGCTTTTGTTCATCCTCTGTTAAACGTGTCTCTCTTTTATATTTATAGTGTATTGGAGAATTTACAGGCACTCAAGCTGTTTGCAAACACTCTGGGCGGGAAGATAATTTACCTGGTGCTTCGATCAATAGTGTAAAGAAAACCTGCATTATTCAATTGCTTGGCTCTGCTGACAGGTTCTTGTTTCTGTGGTGAAAATGCAAAGTTAATGAGGAAGGCGTCTGATTCGATGAGAGTTTGGCTGGTTTCAGAATGTAAAGTAGTAGTTTGTCATCCAATTGATTGCTTTTATTCATGCTAACATGCATTGAATGCAGCTGTCACGTGAATGAGCCTTTCATGAATGAGCCTCTGTATTAAAGGAACATTATACACTGACGGGAGGAATTGAGTTCTATCAGTCAGACCTGATCTCCTGCTGTTGTTCACAGTTGGTCGAAGTCCACTTTACAGCTGAATGCTTCACGAGATTACGGTGGACACCTGATTCACACCAAACAAAGTCCCTGAGGCCGAGCAAAGCTTCTTTCCCTGTAACACCATTTCATCAGGACATGATACTCTTGGTACTATAGTTATTGTTCCAATTCAGTTTCTAGCCATGAATTTGTTCTACATTAATATTTTCTTGATGCCAATTGGATCTTTTTATTTTATTTTCTTGTTATATCCTAAAACAAACAATTTATTTACTCAGTCAAGATTCTTCATTTAATCATTGCCATCTCATTTTAGGCCCCGTCACATGACTGCTTTAACGCCCAACACACTCGACTTCCTCATGATAAATGCTACGGATGGGAGATTTATGTAACGAGGATTTAAATGTGTGGTGTGTTTCTCCTTTATGACAATTTTACAAACAGAATTTTGCTTTTTTAGATTCTCCACTCTTAAATTATCCCCCCTCCCACTGTCACCTTTGTCTGGCTCACGATTTTCTGTGAAGCTGTTCTGAAACAACATACACTGTAAAAAGTGTTGTGCAAATAAACTTTGATTACTAACTGTACTACTTACTTTATAACTGTACATTTGACCTAATGCAATAAGGAGATATAAAGCACAAAAAAGATTTTTGATTTTGAAATGATTTTTTTTATGACATTAGTTGGGGACATTTAATATTCAACAATATTATTGATCTGCCTTACTTAAGGTGGACGATGATGCAATTTTCTTCTAGAAACAAACTTTGTTGTATTATTTTCATGTTATCACTGTGAATCTGCTTTGATACAATCTGTATTATAAAAAGCGCTATATAAATAAAGGTGACTTGACTTGACAATGAAGACTTGTTGAAGGCTAAAATTGATTCTGTCTTCAAACCAGATGGTGATAACAAGCACAGGTCAGATTTTACCATGATCAGTATGTATATCACATATTAACACTAACTCATTAAAAATGTTAATTCATTAGTCTTTAATAGTGTAATGTTTTCTGTTGGAGCAGCTCCTACACAGCTAGTGAGGGACTTTAAGAAGCTGTTCAGGGAGACAACAGCTGGGATTAACTAGGTCTACAACTTGTCTAGCAGAGTTTAGTCAATAAGAGAGAAGAGATTTTCAATGAAAGTAAATGTGTGCAGAACTTAAGGAGCTATTTCTGCAAATACCTGTGCAGAATGTGAAAAAAAGGCACATAAAGTCGACACAAAATATGACACAAAAGCCCTTCAGTGATAATGTGGCTTTTAGAGACGAGGGGCCATTTTCACAAAGCTATTTTAGACCGATCTATAGTGTTAGCCAAGTCTAAAATTTGCTCATAGACTAGTCTAATGCAAGTTAGACTGTTTCACAAAAATAAAGACTGACTTAATTTAGACCAAAAAAATTAGACACCTTACCCCCAGGCTAACTTAGGTCTAAAGGGGGTCGCACACTGGACGAGAAGCGTCGCGTCTAGGACAACTCGAGGTATCGCACACCGGACGCGCACTTTCTCAGTTTATGGCCAGCAATATTGTTATGTTTAAGAACATTATGGAATTAAGATAATGTCTGTACTATGTTATGATTGTACTGTACAATTAAATACAATCGTTGCAAACTAAAGTCTGCAGTCTGAACACTTTACCTCAGAGCATCCGTTAACTGAATGAATTGAGAATATCACCTGAAAATCCGATAACATCAGCAGTTTTCATCCACGCAGCTGATTTCTGCAAATTAATGTAAAACTAAATGTATATTGCAGGACAGGGTGAAGTCAGTATATACATTAACGACAATTTGAGACAAATATGAGACAAAAAAGGTAAATGGCGCTCTGTGGCGCGGCAGGATTTTGAACAAGGTCCTGAGCCGTTGCTGGGCGCGCGGACAGAATGGCGCCGCCGGTTTGCACTGCGTTGATATTTTATGCAACAGGAACTTTTCTGAATGCTGTTGGTGACACAGTGGGTCTCAGCAAAGCTTCTGTGTCACGGGTGGTATACAGGGTATCTTATACCATGTTTTTGTATCTTTTCTGTATGTCTTTAACGCTCCGCTCAACGATCCAAATTAAACATTTCTTCTTGTTACTACATTCTCCGCTAAATTTCCCAAGTAAAATGTCCTTGTAACTGTTATACTCCTCCAACAAACACATATTTTCCGCTGGGGTAAACTGCACTGAGCGGTTGAATGCGCTTACTCGATCCGCCATGTTTTTTGTTTTTAAAAGTGTCTTATTTTACCCAGAATGCATTGCAGTGTAGTAATACTTAAGATAGTCAGAGGCTGCATCCGAAATCGAATACTTCCCTACTATATAGTATGCGAAAAACAGTACGCGAGCAGAGTAGTATGTCTGAAATCATAGAATTCGAAAAACAGTAGGCGAGAAGTACCCGGATGACCTACTACATCCGGCGAGATTCTGAAGTGCGCATACAATGGACACTTTACTATCCCATGATGCCACGGGAGAGGAGTTGTCGTCGTTATATTTGAAAATGGCGGAAAACGGAGATGCGGCTGTTTTCAAGTGTAAGTACTTTACAAACACTTTTTGTTTATTTGTGGTTAAATTGTATTCGTTTAACATCATATAAGTAAACGATTGACTTGTTAAAAGTTTAAATAATGTAAATCAAGGGTACAAGTTTGTGAATTGGCTGCAAAATGACAATTTTATCATTATTATTATTACCGAACAGAACGAGCTAATGCCTGTCAGCTAAGTTAGTTAACACTGTTTTATTTAAACAACAACGTTGTTTCTCAGTTAAATGAGAGAGTTACAAAACTTTTATTTTTTAATTTTACAACGATTTTATTTCTCCTTTACCAGTGTTGATATGTAATATGTGTTGGCTACTTAGCAAGCTACTGTTTCAAGTGTAATGTACCTCAACTTGTCCATGTAACATTAATATTAATATAATAATATAGATTGACCATGGTTCATCACTAATGTTAAATTCTGTGTTGATTTTGCAAGGGGCTGATGAACACCCCTGTGTCCTTATAGAGTGGAGAGTGGCTAATGAAAGAGAGCAAAGAAAAGAAAGAGCGACGAGAGAGAGGAAAGATTCCTTCAGCTTTTAGAAATAATTGCTAAAAAAATAATAATAAAGAAAACAAATGTTACACACTCTCTTTCCATTTATTTGTTAGTAAGTTCATTTTGTAATGCTGTTTTAGCAAGTTTTATTACAAAACACTTAATTCCCTAGGATTTACAGTAGTTAGATTGTCAGTTGTAAAGTGTTTAATATGTGGCATTGAGTAATTCATATTTTTAAAGGGTGTTGTGTGTGCACTTATTTTGTGGCAGATTCCAGATGTTTTTTGAAAACAAGCAAATTGCAGGTATATCTGAAAAATATGAGTGCCGCACTATAGAGAAATACCCACACTCCAGACACATTTAAAATGTATTTGCTTTATTTTTGTATATTATTTAACTTTTAAATGGATACAGAATACAAAGCTTAAAACAAAATCACAAAACGTTGGCACAAAGTAGTATAATAGAGCTTAAAGCACCACCAAAAGCAAAAGTTTTAAAACTTTTTTTTATTAAATGTCATCTTGAGGGAAGAAAATGAACTTCAGCGGCTTCAGTAAGGTAACCTTCTAAAAAATCTAAAGGGACTTTCTTACTAACAATCTCATTTGTTGGACATCACTTTAAAATAATTCAAAATCTGTTTCTTTAAAAGCATGTGTACAAGATGAGAACTTTACACCCTGGATAATTTTTGGATTTCCACTTGAATTTTTCCTACCCAAATTTAAAGTAAATAATTTGTAAAAAATTAAGCTCGAATATGAGATATGTAGCTAGAACACCAGCACCTTGATGTCCTTTTTTTCCACCCATGGTCGCAATCAGTGACTGACTGGATGGACTACCGTGAAAGTCGGAGGTTGGGGTGGAGGTTAGCTCGTTCTTTAAAATATAGATGAAGAATTGGCGCAGTAGGTTTCTAGGGCTCACAATCTGTAAACGTGTTTATAGTTTATTTTAGAATACAATTTGAATCGACAAGACACTTGTTTTCTGAGTTGGATTATTCTTATGTATGTGTGTGTATATATATATATATATATACACACACACACACACACACACACACACACACATATGAATACTTAAGATGTAAAAGCCTCTAAGTGCCATCTGAAATTTTCTTCTAGTTTGATTATTTTTATCAAGCTTGTATGTTTATGTTCAGTTATTTCACTTTAATGGCAATGAAAAGGACCTATTAATTGTCATTAAAGTGAAATTACTGAACCTAAATAATACAAGCTTGATAAAAATGCTCATTTTAGAAGAATTTTTTTCTTTTACGTCTGAAGTCTTCATATATACACATGTATATGAATGTGTGTGTGTGTATTGTATCTGACCTCAGTGTGTTACCCTACTGTTCACTGTGTATATATACATATATACATACATACACACACTGTGATATTGCATGAATGAATCAACAGAGATAAACACATGCATACTATTGATTCATTCATGTTTATTCATTGATGGTAATATCACATGCAAATTAATTATTACCAAAAATCAACATCTGTCATTGTTCACAGGTTTGTGTGTGTGTGTGTGTGTGTGTGCGAGCAACTGACCGACTACTCTGAATTGTGAGCACGAATGACGTAAAAACGTCGTTGATTGTTCATATTGAACAATCAAACTAAAAACATTGCTCTAAGTTGGTGCAGTCAGTGGAACGGGCTCTTTAAATTTTCGCGCTGATGTGACCGCGCATGTTACGTGACAATACCAACATGCCGCATGTAGTATGTCCGGACTCCATTCATACTAACTGTATTCATACTATATAGAACATACTTTTTTAACGGTCGCGAAGTACGTTCTAATTAAATGTAGTACCTACTCACATAGTACGCGACTTCGGATGCAGCCAGAGTCTTAAGTGCTTTGTGCAACGGTCTGATTTAGATGTCTATCTGAAGTCTGACTATCTACTATATCTAAGCCATAGTCAAAGTCTATCTTTGTGAAACCGGCCCCAGGGTAAGAAGCAGAGAAGAGAAACTGACTGAGCAAAAGGAAATCGATTGCTTTAAACAATTACAGGAGCCGCAGCAGGACAAGCAAATGTCACTAGCTTGACAGTCGACTCGTCCCGTCTCACCCTCACCGACTCGACCCGTCTCACCCTCACCGACCAGTCTCACCCTCACCCAACCGTCTCACCGACCCGTCTCACCCTCACTGACTCGACTAGTCTCACCCTCTTGACCTGTCTCACCCTCTCGACCCGTCTCACCTTCACCGACTCGACCTGTCTCACCCTCACAGACTTGACCCGTCTCACCCTCACCGACCAGTCTCACACTCACTGACTCGACCCGTCTCACCCTCACGGACTCGACCTGTCTCACCCTCTCGACCCGTCTCACCTTCACCGTCTTGACCCGTCTTACCCTCACCGACTTGACCCGTCTCACCCTCACCGACCAGTCTCACCCTCTCCGACTCGACCCGTCTCATCCTCTTGGCCCATCTCATCCTCTCCGACTCGACCCGTCTCACCCTCACCGATTCAACCCGTTTCACCCCCTTGAATGTCTCATCCTCTTGAACCGTCTCACCCTCACCGACTCGACTCATCTCACCCTCACAGACTCAACCCATCTCACCCTCACCGACTCGACTCATCTCACCCTCACAGACTCAACCCATCTCACCCTCACAGACTCAACCCATCTCACCCTCACAGACTCAACCCATCTCACCCTCACAGACTCAACCCATCTCACCCTCACCGACTCAACCCATCTCACCCTCACAGACTCAACCCATCTCACCCTCACAGACTCAACCCATCTCACCCTCACCGACTCAACCCATCTCACCCTCACCGACTCGACTCATCTCACCCTCACAGACTCAACCCATCTCACCCTCACAGACTCAACCCATCTCACCCTCACAGACTCAACCCATCTCACCCTCACCGACTCGACTCATCTCACCCTCACAGACTCAACCCATCTCACCCTCACAGACTCAACCCATCTCACCCTCACAGACTCAACCCATCTCACCCTCACAGACTCAACCCATCTCACCCTCACCGACTCAACCCATCTCACCCTCACAGACTCAACCCATCTCACCCTCACAGACTCAACCCATCTCACCCTCACCGACTCAACCCATCTCACCCTCACCGACTCAACCCATCTCACCCTCACAGACTCAACCCATCTCACCCTCACAGACTCAACCCATCTCACCCTCACCGACTCAACCCATCTCACCCTCACAGACTCAACCCATCTCACCCTCACCGACTCAACCCATCTCACCCTCACAGACTCAACCCATCTCACCCTCACCGACTCGACTCATCTCACCCTCACAGACTCAACCCATCTCACCCTCACAGACTCAACCCATCTCACCCTCACCGACTCAACCCATCTCACCCTCACAGACTCAACCCATCTCACCCTCACAGACTCAACCCATCTCACCCTCACCGACTCAACCCATCTCACCCTCACCGACTCAACCCATCTCACCCTTACCTGCTCTACATGTCTCACCCTCACAGACTCAACCCATCTCACCCTTACCTGCTCTACATGTCTCTCCCTCACCGATTCACCATACATCACCCTCCAAGCACTAGAAAATAATGTTGATCATTTACCCCCAGCTTGCTTTTTTTGTGTGCATTTTTATTGCCGAATTGGATTTTGAGGCAATGTTTAGATGTGAGATTACCTAGGTTAATTAAACTAATACCTAATAATTATATCTCTAAGCTGAAGTAACTGTAACCCAGACTCATCGGAAAAAGTTTCTGCAAAAATATTTTTTCTTGCATGTTTGTGACATTTTCAAACTGAAGTGTCCAGTAAATAGTGTTAAAAGCGTCTTCAGTTATATCCGACACAGATGAACTTGAATTTGGCAATGTTTTATTACATTGCTTGTACATATCACAGCAGTTTGGAAATGTAATTTCCAGTGAGTGGGTCTAAAAGGAAATGCTCAATTGCCTTGGAAATAATGTATTAAACCCAACTCTTAACATAACCAAACATAAGATAAAATCACATTAGCTGAAGTAGCCATGCCATTTTAACTTTTATTGTTTTATTGTGCTGGTTATGAGACACAAATGTCAAAATGTATTAGTTTACAGATTATGCACTATAGTAAAATTGTTTTATGTTCGTAAGTTCGTAGTATTGGTCGTAGTATTGTACTAGTATTCATAGTATTGTTCAAGAAGCCACGTGAAAATAAGAGTTTATTAATTAACCGTCTGTCCTTTTAATCATCAAATGTGTGAAATAAGTGTTTATTTCAGCTGAAAACTGCAGTCAATTATGTAGGTACATTTTTGGAGTTTAAAAAAATGTAGGTAGAGGCATATTTTTCCAATGTGCCTATGATGGTAATTGTAATCAGCATTAGTTTATTTCCGTGCTCTATTGCCAACGCGATTGAGCATTTCCTTTAAGGAGATTTTTACTCTCCTGCCAGGCTGTTGTTGAAAATAAGAACTTGTTCTTAAGTGACTTGCCTGGTTAAATAAAGGTTACCAACAAAACATTTACTACTGGAGAAAAATACCCTGAAGAAATTGAAGAACTGAATGCTGAATTAAGAATATATATTTGCACATAAAGTAAACGGGGTGCAGGCCAAAAAATGTTTTGATGAGTCAACAGAGGAGAGATCTTACATTTAAACTCTTGATGGAACTGCACTGAACTGAGCGTAATCTCTCAAGAGCTTATTCATTGTTTGACTCTTAAACATTTGCATAAAACTAACCCAGTGTGATTATACATATACTAGATCACCTCCTTTAGGGAAAATCATAGTGCAATTTTCAAGATGCACTTTAATGACTTTTGGTTTTTCAGGAGCTTTTACCTCCCTTCCCCAGAGGCATTACTAATAAAAGCAGTGCAGTGAACACAGTTCCTGTTACAGTCCGCTTGTGCTAAAGACCGAGTTTCTTACGGCAATCAGGAAGCGGAAGACTTCCTGTGCACTGTACAGTCTTTAGGATTCATGAGGGTTTTAGAAGAGAGATTAGAGAAGACAAGGGCAGCCATTCAGCGTCTGCCAACAGAAATTGTAGGTCATTTATGCATGTTTTCTTTGTCAGAAATCGAACTTTTTTTGCTTGAAGTATTTTGATCAAGAGTGGATGAGCAACCATACTGTATATCTGGAAAGCTGAAGTATTCATATCCTATAAGCATCTAATGCAGTCCCAGACACCAACATAGTGTCGCCCCAGATCCGGCCCATATTTGGTATGCATGGAATCCAAATGTAACAGATGTGGGCCGGATCTGGGCCAACACTATGTTGATGTCTGGGGTGGTTCTCAAACCTGTTCCTAATACAATTCATAGTATGAGCTTGCTTCTTGTTGTTGGTATATTGCTTTTCTGGTTATTTTACAAGAAGTTTGAGTATGATTTTAGAGGCATTGTCAAATTTATGTGCTTTTTTAAAACAGTAATTAAATTCTTATTATTTGTTTATTTATTTGGATGGCTCTTAATGTTATTTTATTTTAAACTTCATCAGTCGACGCTGTCTTTCAGGTCTGCCGCTGGAACAGATCCTTCCTCCCTTGATTCACTCCTACTGTACAAGCCTGCTTTTCCTTCACTCTCCTAACCTGAACCAGCTCTGCTGGATTCAACAATATATTTTTACAGCACTTATTTAATATAAGTTAGTATAATATTTGTAAATATTGAAGTGAACATAAACAGCATTTATTAATCTTAGTTAAAGTACCTAGTGAAAAAACCTATACCAAAATGTATTTAAAATACATTTATTTCATAAGTATACTACAAATCCATCAACATATTTACTTTGAAGATTTACTTATTTACTTACTGCACATAATAACATAATAATGATAATCTCTTTTTGAAGATCCTCATTAAATGTACACATGCTTCTTTGACATCTTCGCGTCTGACTTGATCACCTCCGTGCTTTCTAATATCCCTCCTTCTCTAACTGCAAGTTAATCAATCACGAATTGTGATTGGATGGTAATTTGTTCCCAAAATATAAAATGACGAGATTGGTTACCTTTTATTTGGCTATCCTCGTGTGACAGAAGATTTATTCACTTTTATGATCACCTTGCAAAGACTGTTTAGGAAAGAAGAAATATGGGTCAAAACATGATTTTTTCATAATAAGTCAGGACACTAAAAATAGAGCTGAAATACGGGACTGGCCCGGGAAAAACAGGACTTCTGGTCACCCTGTAGTTAAAGGATTTAATTGCATTGAGCTTGATCTGACAGACAGGAGAGAGTTAACTGAGGTACGTCATTATGTATTCTGATGAAATTTCTCATGTGTGTTTTCTGCCTGGTAAACATAGAGTACAGAGAACTTATTCAACTTACACTTCTTCAGGCTTTGTGTAAAGGTTGTGCAGAAAAAACTAACGATTATTTTGATAATCGATTAATCGGACGATTATTTTTACGATTAATCGGTTTATGTACTTATATTTTAGTTTTGCCCAGCATGTGACATAAAACAAGGCCAGCTATTGGCTATTCGCTACTTCTCCTGCTGTACTGGCTGAGTAAAACCTCCGGTGGCTCATTACTGCCACACTTTGGTCACCGCAGATTTAAAATATGCACGAAATGAGCCGCTTACGGCAAATAAAATGAGCCGCTTACGCCAAATAAAAGTTATTTAGCAACTAATCGATGACTAAATTAGTTGACAACTATTTTAACAATCGATTTTAATCGATTAAATCGATTAGTTGTTTCAGCTGCACCATGTGAAGTAGGACTGCTGACATGTAGGACTCCTGCGCTACTTTCAAAGCCCTAATGTAAATATTAAAAATAATATTGCTGTGCACATGCTGTAAAAGCAGAGTCCAAACTTGTTAACATTACATCAGATCAGAAAATGTGACGGCCTCTTCTGATTACAGTGCCTGTCAAAAGTTTGGAAACATTACAATTATGTTTTTGAAAGAGTCTCTTCTGCTCACCAAGGCTGCATTGATTTGATTAAAAAAATACAGCAAAAACAGTAATATTGTGAATTATTCAGGTTTGTTCAGAGGAATAAATTGCATTTTACAATATATTCACATAGAAGACAGTTCTTTTCATTTTTAATAATATTTCACAATATTGCTGTTTTATATATTCACAATATTACTGCATGTAAAATTAGACATTATAAATAACATAACAAATGGTATATAAAAGTGTTGGCTGCAGACGGGGTTAGAATGACTATTTGTGTTCAAGCCATGCAGTTCCACAGAACATCAATGAGACGTCTCAGTTATCGTTCGTTTTAATGGTTACAAATATAACCTGAGAATATTACCACCTGTTTTCCTGCCAATGATGAAGAGGATACACAAATACACCAACGCTACAGAAATACAAAGACTAGCTAAAGACAAGAAGTCAAAGCCAAACCTTTATGAATAAAATCCAATGTTTAAATTCAATATGAAATCAAAATTGACCCTATTTACTTAATTATGTTAAGCATGTTCCTCATGGATAAAATCAAGAAATGCATCTTTATCACAATGTTCTGAGATGCTTCAATTTTCCCAGGATTTTTTTTAAGTGAATCTCTGTCAGTTTCTTTCATTTCGTGTCAGGTTAGCAAATGCAGGCAGTAACAGGTTTGTTTCTTCATCACAGGACTAGCCTGTTGAAGTTATTCACACAGCAGTACATTCACTGTTAATTCATAACCAACATCAAACATGATCAAATTAAAACATCATCTTGCATACTACTAGAGTTTTGTCTTCATTCATTGATCACCTAACTAACTACACCAGCGGACAAGCTGTTAGAAGAGCATTTTCAGATAAATAGTTTTGGCAAAGAGGAACTACATTTGCAATTAGATAGCCACTAATTGGAGATTAAAATGAAGAGAGGAAAATCATTTGTCATTTTCTCTTTGTAATGCTGTTTAATTAAAAGCCCTCATTAGAATTAGGACGCGAGACATACTCGATCTGCAGTCTAATCAGTAATTTGTGTGTCTGACCTGAGTGAAACATGCTTTAACAAACACACCCAACCACTCAAATATACACAATTCTTTATCAAAGCATCACAGAATAACAATCTTCCCCCCTTTTATACTAAAAGGCTGTTTGCTGCATTAATGGGGTTTTGTACTTATACGTCTTTTTTATCTTTTTATGTTGCTGTTTTAAACATGCCTGTTGGCTTGGATGAATAGTGACCTAAAGCTTTTGATATTTCATGACTGTAAAATAAAGGTAATCACAATCCCAAAAGAATCACATTCGTTTCTATTGTCTTATCACAAACCTTTAAAAATAGATCTCTATAAATCTTGCAATGTGTTAGATAAAATGAGGAAACTTTGAGTTTATGGGATAGACTCATTGATCCTCTCAAACTAACAGTTATTCAAAGTGACTGTTAGACTTACAACACTATTTATGATCAGACTAAGTTTGAAATGGTTTACTATCGTACTCGGCTCTGCCAGATATATCAACCAGTGACAGTACAGCAGTATGCAACAATCATTTTATTAAGTAACAAGTATGGCGAATCATTTTCACCTGTGTCTCAAAGCAGTCCCAAACCCTTCATTGGTGAATATCCTGAGCTGTGACGGCAAAGACAGCAGACAGGACAAATGTCAAGTCAAGAGCCTCCAAAAACAATCAGTCACTTGTGAAACTTCTACTGTAATATAATGAAATATTTGTGATTTATATGTTGCTTGCCCGCAGACATTTATGACATCTACCAGCAGAGGCCAATTGGACCATACTAACCAGCCCAACCTGAACCCCAGTCCATTGCTACATATAAAGGCTGGAGTTTGACCATTGGCGTATTAAGAAAGGTGGAATAGTAAGCTTTCAAATATATATAAGAAAGAAAGTTTTGAATTATGCAATTACCGACTGCCTTTATTCCATTATGCTCCACTTGTATTTCTCATTAAGATGACAATATGTCTCATACATCCACATTGTTTCATCAGAGATGTTGTGTCCTTGCAGGTGCAGTCCCCAAATCCCAGGTCACGTATGTTCCTCCGGTAGTGGCGTTTGCTCCTGTAACACTACCTGAGGAGCCGTCTGTACAGATCGACCGGACGGCACAGAGTTCTTCTGTAATTCCACTCCAAACCCAGGGGGGGCGCTCTGCAACTGTTTCCGGTACTGCACAAAGCTGCACGTCTTCAGAACGAGGGCTAGGATGTTCTTGGCTATAAGTATCCCAGACACTCTGTTGTCCTTATAGAGGAGCATATTCCCTCCACGGATGAAGAGAGTGACAATGTTAATGGTGACCAAACTCAGAATGGGGTAGAGCATCATCTTGTGAGGACTGATGTTGATGCCTTGCATGCTGATCTCACTCAGAGACACGCAGGGCAGCACTAAAAGAAGAATATAACAGTAGAAAAACATCAGTCCTTCCACCCACAGAGGAAGCCCTTTCTTTTGCGGCTCCCACAGGTTGGCCTGGATGTCCAAAACATCCAACAGATCCACCACCACCCAGAACAAGCGGTTTCTGATCTCCTCCTTCTTCTTGAAAGCTTTCACGTAATCCATGTGGTCGATAGCGACCAGAATCACGAACAGCACGGGGATGCAGATGGACAGCAGGAGCGTCAGAGCTTTCCGGGCCAAGGCATCCAGGCTTTTACGGTCAGCCTTGTAGTTCTGGTAAACAAAATACACCTTAATCTCCAAGACGAAAATGTAAAGGAACCAAAGTATCATGGCATATCCCCGTTTTGCCGTCCTCACCTCTGCGCCCACCCACACCGCCACGTATCTCAGCACAATGAGGAAACACAGCTCGCCCACCGTCACCATGATGCAGATGCCGATCTTCCTCGGCCCGTGGTTCTGCTCCACGAGGTAGGCGTCCATCAGAGCCATGCTGCTCATGATGATGATGGTGGACAAGCAGACGTGGGGCTTGTTGGTGGGAGGAGGTGGCACCATCGTGAGCCGGGCCGGCGGACCCTTGCAACCCGTTTCTGGGAAACTCCTCGAGGAGCACTGGAGATTCTGGGAGCGCTCAGACTCTTCTTACCCCCAACACTGCTCCCATGGCTGAGGTCCAGGGTTCACTAGCTGGACACAAACAAAATCACTTCAATCACCAACATGCACAAACCATCATGTTTAGGTAAAATCTTCAAAAATCTCTAGTCTGACAGTGTTTTGGCCACTGTTTCAGAATCTTCATAGCTGCATTAAAAAAATCTTTTTTTTTTTTGTGGCCATCAGCCAGACACAGATGCATTTAATGTACTCTCAGAGGAGACATTTAAAAGAAACCGACTGGACACCTACTTTCTCCTCTGAGTGAAGTTCACCATAATGACGAGCTGTGGACCGTCCTCATGTGTGTGTGTGCTCGATGAGAACAGATTAGTGCTGTAATCCATATGAAAAGTGACAGCAAACGCACACAGTTCTTCCCTGGTTGTGTTGTATCCTGCGGTCCAGCATGTCTTTTCAAATTACAGCCCACAAAAATCCCAAATGCCTCGGATGTAATCCACTTAAGTTTGGAGTGTGCAGAAAAGGCTGCTGTGGACGTCTCAGAGGGGGGTTTGGTTTCAGCACAGGGAAAAAGCAGACTAAAGCTAACATCACTTTTTGGCTTCAGACTAAAAACTTACAGCTAGAGCAGGTAAGTTATTTTAGATGGAAATCCACTTACTGTAGCGTGAAACCGCCAAGGTGTGCTGGTGATCGCCTCACTGGTTCATGTGTGCGTGTGGTTCTTTGTCTTGTGAATGCAGATGCCGTGGGATTGAGTGTGTCCTGACCGCTCGTCCTCAGATCTGTCAGCTGTGGATCTGCTCTTCTCTAGCACACACTCTCTTCTGCGGATCGGAGCCTCGACGCGCTGCATCAGGAAAACCAGGAATGCTGGCGGTATGAGCAAGGAATCCAGTCTCTCTCTCTCTCTCCCTCATTTCCCATGTGTATTAATGAGGTGTGTGTGTATGTGTGCGCTTGCTTCTCCCTCTGCCTGCTCTCCTCACACACTGACACAATGTGGCTCCTTCAACTCCTTCTCTCTCTCTCTCTCTCTCTCCTCTCTCTCTCTCTCTCCTCTCTCTCTCTCTCTCTCTCTCTCTCTCTCTCTCTCTCTCTCTCTCTCTCTCTCCTCTCTCTCTCTCTCTGATTCAGATTCAAATAGCGTTATTTGGCGTTACATATTCACACACAAATACACACAGTAAAAAGAAGGTACTAATGAAGAATCGGTGTGATGGGGGTTAGTAGATGTTAGCGATGCTGAAAGAGCGACTGGATCCTCTGCTCACAGTTTGAATACCATAGGGGTTTCAATGACTTATAAATGCTTCCAGAATGCTGCCCATTCCTTTATTTGTGAATATTTGACTGATTCTGCCCTGCATGATTTATTTATAGATATAGAGCAGACATTTGATTTGAGTTAGACCAGCGGCTGCAGATCGTTCCAGTCTCAATGCCGGTTCATTGATGTAGATGTTGAAAAATGTCAGTGTTGTCTCTCTTTGCTCCTGAGAAAGGTTATTTTTTTGCTAGTTTTAATTCCATTGTCATTTACTTTCAGTGTGTATTGATTTAATGAGGTTGTTTCCTAAACCACCTTCTATAGGTTTGTAAAATAATCCTTGGCGCCAGTCTGAATCCAATAAAGTTAATAAAACATGCAGACATTTTGCCTGTAATTTGGGCAGTATGTTTTTCAGTTTAAGTATGTAATATGTGATCATCTAACTTTTAATCTGTGTCATGATGAAGTCCAGGAGTTTATTATACTGCAGAATAACTTTCACACAAATACATCTGTAATTACTGTGGTCAAATTTATCTCCATTTTTAAAGATGAAGGCTGTTATCAGAGACGAGACCGGATCTCACAACCACACTGAATCATCTTATTATGGCCGACTGGAATTTAGTGCTTGTTTGTTTTATCATTTCATTTAACATCCCATCATGCTTTGCAGTAACAAGGAAGTCAAATGGGTTTTTGATTATCTTTGATTGACACTTGTGTTGTGTTTACAATTAGTGTCAGGGGATTTTGGTTCTGAGTGTGCGTTTGTGTTTTATTATTTCAGAGAAGAGAATCTCTGTGTTTTTGGAGATCCGTGTTTCTGATTAGACAACATTCTGAGTTTTTAAGGAAATGATTGACATGAATCTTGAACAAACCAACGTTAGTCATTTTTGGCTATATGATTAAGAGCAGTTTTTCTGGACAACATTTCTTGATTATCTGTGTATTTTGTGCAAGAAAAGTGCAGTTCTGTCTGAGTTCTGTTTTGGTCAGTGTGGACACAAACCTCTCCTCTAGTTATGTGTTTTCTCTATAGTGAGTTTGTGTCCAGTGTCCTGTCAGTCTTTGATCTTATTGTACTAAAGCCTCTTTCAGACTGCCAGTCTAAATACGATTTCATTTATCAGATTTAGATAGTGTGAACAGTTAAAAATCACATGAAATCCGATCTTTACAAATCTGTTTCAAGCTTCATTCATATGTGGTTTGAAATCCTGAATGATCTGAATGATCTGATCGGATTTTGCGTGGTTTATGTGACTTTCTCACGGCACGTAAAACGTAAACGTTAGACGTTGTTATAGGAAACATGTCGAAAGTCGCTGCCGAAACAATGCTGTGTTGTTGCAAAGTGCCGGACAAGCAGAAAATGACAATATAACGAAGACAACAGCGCGGAATAAAGCAGCTCATGCGCGACAGCACTGTAAAATTTAAATAAGACTCTATTGCAAACCCCTCCATGTTGCGGCCGTTGTTGTTTTTGGCGTATGTCTACCAACGAAACGTCATTGCCATAGAAACGAATGCAGATATTACGGAAAACGGAAGTCCTGCATGGACACACAAATCGGATCTGAACAGTTGCGATACACAGTGTGGACATCAATAATTTTAGATCAGATTCCAATCGCATACACAATTAATCGGATTTGGTCTGAATGAGGCCTAAGGGTCTGTCATGCTATTCTGTCTTCTCAGGGTCAGATAGAGGAAATATACATGTTCCTCACACAGCTGGAAGAGGAACCTGCAGCTGCCCTGTACTCAGCATCATATGTGGTTCTGATGGATTCATCCCAAAGTGCAATCGCCAAACAATAATCACAGTTTCTGTTTATTCAAGTCAAGTCACATTGATTTATACAGCGCTTTTTACCATACAGATTGTTTCTAAGCAGCTTTACAGAGATAACAGGAAAATAATGCAACAGAGTTTGTTTCCAGCAGAAAATAGCGTCACAGTCCAGCTTAAGTAAGTTCAGTGATGGTTCATTTTTGTTTTTAAAAAAATAAGTTTTTAATTTAGTTAATTTATGTAAGGGATAATGTATAGCGAGGCGGTTGTTATAGCGAATACAACCCCGACAGGCTGATCGGGAACCCGATGCGAAGCAGAGTTATACTTGGTGTGGTCTGTTATCAAGAAATAACAAACCGCATTCTACATTGGAATTCAACCAAGCCATGTAATAAATATATATAGCCGCTCTGGAGTAAACCGTGATGTCATCGTCCAGCTCAGTTCATTTCTCATATTATGGTGTAATGCAGGCAGATCAATAATATTGTTGAATATTAAATTAAATGTTAAATTTAGTGTTCCCAACTAAGCAAGCCAAGCCAATGGCAACAATGGGGGAAAAAGGCGACAGTGGCAAGGAACCAAAACTCCATCAGGGCAGAATGGAGAAATAAAACATATGCCAAGCACATGCCATCATGGTTGACTGCATGATTAAAGTGAGTGTGAAGAAGCATTTACTCGTGCCAGTGTCAGACGGTTTCTGTGAATATGTGCTTTCCAAAAAGAATGACACACATCATGTGGTCCAGTCCATCTTGACCAGAAAGAAATGTTTAAAATCTTGTTTCTTCTTAAAAACGGAATCGCCCTTCTTTACCGTTATGGCTAATTGGTCGAAAAACATACAAGCTTCACATGAAGTAATGTTAGCACGATAATTTGATAATGGAATTATCTGGCATATATACTGCCATATAGATATTTTTCATATTATCTCATCATTTTTTGTCCATCCAATGAAATTCTAGGCAATCAGTATTCAATCGAGCAGTTTAATAAAAGTCCACCGAAGAGACAAAATATATGATGAACTTCTTAATTTAGGCTTTTATTCACATATAAACATTGATCAATTACCATTACAATCATCTCATGGGGTACAGTGGGGTAATGTTTTGCAATAGCTCGCACACAGCACAAGGACATTCGATTTCAAACTTTGAATTGAATTTATAAAAAGACAAGAAAACAGTTATACTAGCACATATAAACAAATAATAGCAGAAATAAATGCAACTAAATAAAAATAAAAACGGTGCTTAAATTTTAGTTTTTCAGGTAGTTCTAACAGTAGTATTCAGAAAAGAAATACTACAGAAATTGAATAAAGTAATCAAATGTAAAACAACACTGAATAGTCTTAACTGTAAAACTTAAATACAGATTAATCCTTACAATTAAAGTTACAAAAGTTTTTCAGCCGAGGGTAATTTTCTCTTTGTCTTTGTTGTTTGATTATCGGTGTATCAATACTGCGGAAAATGAGTTTTGGAACCATTTCAGATATTCCAGTAGCCTATCTATATATATGGACAGCACTAACAGTAAGTGTTCGGATACGGCACTGTAAACTTTAAAATGTAATTCTGTTAAGTTCATCTTTACCTGCCATGCGTTACACAACAATTACCGACACCGATGTCATAGCGGGGTGCTAAAGTGCCAACTAGTCTCTCCTTATGGAGGATCCCTTTACCACTCTACAGATTGTTGGGAAAATGCGTTGTCGGGAAAATGCGGTTCGCGTATCTACCCCGAAGTGATACAATTCTGTATCAAAATGTTAAGGCCAGACAAGTAGTTTTTTAAGGCTTGGTTTGTAGGGAATTCCAAACCTGCGCACATATATTCAAACGTGCATACCAATAGACTGAACTCGTAATACGCATGTGCGCCATCAGCGTTCTCACAGGTTTAGCGTTTAAAGTCTGTGTAGAGTTTCCTGTTAAAACGGTGTGTGTTAGCGGCCCCTAAGTTAATAACTAATGATCATCGCGATGGAAGTGAATCAATCAAATTAACTTTAGCTGGAAAATAACTTTATTCAAGAACTGCTATAAAGCCAAAACAATCTCTGTTACTTTAAACTATCCTTGTATCTCTGTAAAGCCACTTTGGAACAATCTACATCATTAAAAGTGCTATATAAATGAAGATGACTTGACTTGACTTGACAACATACTGAAATGAAGATGATGGTCGTGATGTTTCCCAGCATCTCTTTCATAAGTGACAGAAGAGATGTAATTCTGACAGCTAGTGTAATTCTGTCAAAGAATGAGGTGTTTTAGTTACTCTAGTCACACAGTCCACCCACATAATGCTGTATTCATAATTCATCAACTCATTTGCATGTCTTTCATGGTATTCATCTATTTCCAAGATGAGCTTTAAAAAGAGTCGTTAGCCTGAGCATTGCATTGAACTCACTCTCTCAGATGATGTGCTGAGAATCTCTTTTAATAAGATCATCACGTTTTATTCATTATTTTTTTGATTGTGGGAAGTATTATTGATACGCTTTCACTGGTAAACTGCTCAGGAGAGTTGTTCTTCCGCCTAAATTAAAGAAAGATAAAAGTTCACTCTTATTTCCTGAGTGTATTATATTTATGTTTAGTGAGCAGTGTTGAACCATTACTCCTGCCAAAAGCAATTACTCAGAACAAACATGTCCTGTGCTGCTCTGGTGCTGTGCGTCTCTGTCTGATGATCGTCTGTCTCTTCAGAGAACTTGCTCTGTATATTATTGCATGCACAAATAGGTCAACCTATTTCAGCCTAATTTTAGCTGAACGTATTTAAGCGTGCAGTATATAATGCAGTAGATTTACATTCAATCTTTTTTATGATCTGAAATGAAGTAAAAAATCTGATTGGTTGGCTTTATGTAACTTCCATGAGTAATGCTCAAAAACAATCAGTGTTTTTATCAGTCCATGAAAACAAAGTTGTTTACAACACAACAGGTTGGCAGAGAAAGTGCTAGAACTAGTCTCTGGTTATCCGGAAATAATCAAGTCAAAGTCAAGTCAAGTCACCTTAATTTAATTGTTCTGGGTGGTTGCTAGGGTGTTGCTCTGTGGTTACTATGGTACAGTGTTTTGACAATATAGATTGTTTCAAAGCAGCTTTACAGTGATAATAGCAGATTACAGTAACAGAGATTGTTTAGGCTTTACAGCAGCTCTAGAATAAAGTTATTGTCCAGCTAAAGTTAGTTTTGATTGATTCACTTCCGTTGCGAAGATCAATAGTTATTAACTTAGGGGCCGCTAACACACACCGTTCGAACACGAAAATCCTTAACGCGCTCATCCGCACAAAAAAGTGCCTGGTGTCTCGAGAACACTTCCCGGAAATAGGTTTCGAAGGTATCTCTGCACAAACACCGACATCGCGCACATGCGCATCACACGTTCAGTCCACGGGTATGCGCGTTTGAATATATATGTGCAGAGGCGTGTAGTCCTTCTTTACAAATCAACCCTCGACAAGCTACTTGTCTGACCTTAAAAATGTATAATACAGAATTATTTATCGCGTTCGTGTAGCCACATGGCCACACTATTATTAATCAGTATTTTTTTTCTGATCCGTTCCGACTCTACACATTTTTAGCTTTTTTTCTGTGTCCATATTTACATTTATTTATTTTCTATTTTAGAACAACCTAAATGGTATGTAAATATGTGGTATGTTTGACCGCTTTAAGGGTCTCCTCCTGTCTAAGCAAGCGTTTCTTTGTCAGAATAAGCAGCAAGATGGGACCATTTGACATTTAGTCAGAAGTCTAGCAATGCAGGACTCGGGGGTTTAAGGACTGTCCTTGGTCAGGCCGTTCATTGATTGTCAGTCTGTTCGGAGGTGAGAGAGTTATTTCTGTGTGCAGTGAAGGTTAAAGGTTTAGCTCAGAGTGCAGCGGCTTCCCTTGGGTTTTCAGACAGGCACTGTATCATCGCAGGTCATTAAAGACTCGCTGAAGAACCAGAGAAGGGCTAAAGATCAGAAGAAGCCAAACAGATCAACTCCCCAGGTTTCAATACGCTTTAGACAAACCCACTGGTCTGCACTAAATGGATAAGACATTCATTTCACTAGGGCTTTGTTTATATAACAGGGCTAAAGGAAAACATCGGAGCTTTACACTTTTAAGCCTCGGACTGAGGAAGACATACTGGACTTTATTCAGGTGGGAAATGCTGTGTAAATGCTGCCTGAAACACCACAAGGTTTTCTCTTTTATACTCTTTATCTTGCATTCATGTCTGTTTATTTATTTAGCTGACACATTTATCTCTAAACTCTTACAAATGTGGAACATCACCAGCAGTTTATAACACAAGAGCAGCGATACTCACAGCAATTGCAATTTTCAAAAGAAAGCTGGACTAAAATAATCTAGAGTAGAAGTGAATTTTTTTTATTTCATATTAACTTGCATCGGCTGGTCACATGATCTCAACGTGGTGGATTTCATGACCACGCCAGTGCCGTTTGCTATGTGTCACCCGTTTCACTGGAAACGAGTCTCACAACAGAAAGTTCCTCTGCTTTCGCTCGAAAAGAGCACGCATCACACCGCGCACACACACACACACACACACACACACACACACACACACACACACACACACACACACACACACACACACACACACACACACACACACACACACACACACACACACACACACACACAAAAACACAAACTCACACACTCACAGATTAAAAAACTGTAACTTTTTTAGCGTTTAGAGGAGGAGCTGGGGAGGGAGGAGGGTAATCCGCTCCTGAGAAACACGACAGCTGCTGATAATACTGAAGGAGCTTATATATGTATACAGTGATAGGTGTCGTATTTCTACAGGTAGAGGATCAGCTGAGAGTCACTGATGGCTTGACTAACGTGACCAGACAAAATTGAGATTTGCAAACGGTGTCTAACTGCCTGAACTTGTTTAATGTTTTACAGAAAAAGTGATTTATTCAACAAATTAGTTTAGGCTATTGAGAATTTGGTTCAGAAAATGTATTTATAAAATTTATTATCAAAATAATTTATTAATTACTTAATGCTCACTTCATCTTCAAGACGTGTACTCTGTTCTAATGCAATAATGCAAGTTAATTAAGCACAAGCTAAACTTAAAAACAGCACAAACCCCCACAGAGATGCTGATGTTCTCCATGTATTTCAGTATTGCTTTAACAGAGCTTTTTTTTTAAATAGTGATTAACATTTCTCTCTGTATAGATTAGATTGTTTACAGCTGTCATATTTGCTGTAGATTAATAAGAACAGTGGGGTTTTTGTGTTGCATGTTTATTTATGTCAAGCCTAATAGCTCTATCATTCAACCCAGCCAGTAATATGAGTGATGTGTGACTGTTAATGACAGTATGGATGAGGGAAACACAAAGCAATGAAGATAAAGTGAACTGTCTTTGATGTGATTTGCAGGTGTCTGGAGCCCAGAGGGGAAAAAAACATAAATAAATTACATCCGTTTTGTGAATCAGCCCTGGAGTCAGCAAGAACGCAGGAAGATGGCAAATTTACATCACCAAAGACAATTTGTACATGGAGCATAACAGCAAAAATAGGCTCATAAATCACATTAGCTGCGGCCCTGAGTGCCATCGATTACCTCACGGCACAATGAATGGGGACATTAAAGCCTCTGGTGCCTAAACATCGACATCAGGAGCCTCTGTACGGGATATATGAGGCCAGGACCCCCCCGAGACGAGAAGGAGAAGAGGGAACATCAGAGTCTGAGTAAGTTAAAACACTTTCATTCTGTTAAATAGGGGATCTGAATCTGAAAGAAAGAAAGAAAGTAAGTCCATCTGTGAATGTCATTCTGATTCTGAAGTGTTTCTGGACACTGATTCATGTACAGTGTGCTTGTTAGTTGCTGATGTATTTTTAATTCACACACTTCTTGCTGTGTTCTGTCTTGTTTTTAAAACAACCCACTGAGTTTTGATTTATTGAGCACAATCCAGGAAGGATTTCACTATTCCCACAGAAAAACATTAGCCTCTGCCTGGAGCGCCGACACACAGTCATAATTAAACAGCGATAAATCAGACGCTAAGAGACGAGCCCCCCCAAGCTGACATATTTTTCTCCAGCTAATAGTTTGTGGGAGTTTCAGATGGAAGGCATTCCACCCTCAGTGCAGCTAAAATGCTTTATCATCACTCGAGTTCATGTCTGCGTGTCGTAGGACAGTGTCCAGATAGACTGCACAGCAGTCGTTGTCGACCCACATGCTTTGAATGCGTGAAACCATTTCCATCCGTTCTGTAACGGGCTGAAGACTATCACTCTGTTCCAAAGCTTTGCTTTCTATAAGCACCTATGATGACTTGAAATGCCCTCTGTAGGTCTTGCAACTGAGTGCATGATATCACCCCTTTGCTACATGATTTATATGATGTGTTTCTGGATCAGCAGTCTGTGATGCTCAAGCACAGGGCCGTCTCATCGGGAAGCGTCATTGTAGCGATTTTTATCTTGCACCACCAAAGCTTTACTGCCGTTTTCACCTCAGTCTGGAGGATTGCATCAAGCTTAGATTTTTGGGGGATATTATCATCTTTGAATGATGCAAAACAAGAAAGTAGATTTAACCACAATATGCAGAGCCCATAAGCCCACCTATACCAGCCTCTCGTGCACTTCTCAGGGCAACTTTTTCCAGTGTGCAGATTTTGATGTATCCGTCCTTCAGATGAGACGTAAAATTGAGGCCCTGACTCTCTGTGGTCATTAAAAATCCCACTTCTCGTAAAGAGTAGGGGTGTGACCCCGGTGTCCTGGCCACATTCCACCCATTGGCCCTTGCCAATCATGGTCTCCTAATAATCCCCATCCACTGAACTGGCTGTGTCACTCTCTCTCCTCTCCACCTATAGCTGGTGTGTGTGTGTGTGTGTGTGGTGAGCACACTGGCGCCGTTGTACTGTGGCTGCCGTCGCATCATCCCAGTGGATGCTCACACTGGTGGTGGTTGATGAGAGATTCTCTGATATGATTGTAAAGAGCTTTGGGTGTACAGTAGTACATATGAAAGCGGTATATAATTGGCTCATTCAGGCTCAGGGCTCAGTGTTCATGTGTTTCTCAAATGTCCTTCACTTTAACAGCTGAGAAGGATCTAAATCTTTATTTTCTATGGTACATTTTACTGAACTTTACCAATGGAAAGAATGCTGATCTTTGATAAAAACTCTTATGGACTTGAATTGCACATTTCTGATCAAAGACACATCAGTCACAGAAACACTGATAGTCTCAAAAACATTTTCGTTCACTGTTACTTGTGGTGGAACGTTCTCCCTGCTTTCATCCGGAAGGCAGAATCCCTGAGAACATTCAAGCTGAAAACTCATCTCTTCTGTGAACACTTAACCTCATCATAAAAATAAATCTATGCTTTCACTTTCCTTTAATCCCTCCCTATTCTAGCTTATGCTTCTCTAAGCAACTTCTGAAACTTCGTATTTTGAGCACTTCTTTAGGTCAGGTGCATAATGCAATGCGTCGTGACTCGTGTACATTTTTTAACTCTATTTACAATAGTGTAAAAGGATTTTGACCACGTAATCATTCGGTGGATTGTGGTGCGCACCGATAATGAAGAGTGACAGGACCGGCAGGCTGTAGACGGTAGTTTTCTTATTCCCAGCGAAATAACAATACAACCTGTTTTTAAGAACGTTTTTTATCGACTGGGATACAACAACTCTCCTGGCCTCCCTCCCTCTCCTTATTTTCATGGAGTTTCTGGTTCCCTGATTTATGTTTTCTTTTCCCAGACATGTTTCCGTCAGTCAGTCTCCTGCTCTTCCACCAAGTTCTTCCACCCTGGGCACTGGGGGCCACTATAATTGTCACCTTTCACCCCACTAGTGACGGCCCTGTACAGCAATACACAATAAAAGCACTATATAAATGCCTCATTCATTCATTCATGAAATCATCAACGTCTAGGGCTGTGAAACATCACTTGTATTCATAATACCTATTACATTATGACTTGTATGAACATTTGTCTTCAGTAAACATTACTACAGAATAATCATTATTAACTGGTAACCCTAACCCTAACCCACTGTGTGTGTATCGTCCCTGTGATGGACCGGCATCTGTCCAGAGTGTTTCCCTGCCCACGACCCAAGACACTGGGAAACACTCCAGCCTCCCCACAACCCTACATAGAACAAGTGCTTTGGAAAATGAATGGATGGATGGATGGATGGACAATACTGTGAGGGTTCTAGTCCTCCCTCTCTCTGCCACCATGTTTCCAAACAAAATCATTCCTAAGCCATCCCGATTTACCAAAAGATAACCAAAAAAAGACTAAAAACATGACACCTGGGTTGGCTTTCAGCCGAAATTGCAATTAGTTGTGTTAGTAATAATTGTTATTTCATTTTATTGTAAATATTTTACTAAGATTTTATATTTCAATATAATTCTAGCAGAAATGTACAGAGTTTATCATTATTCTGATTTGAATGTACTTTTATCAGTTTTGAAAGCAGTGTGTTAGCATTGGAAAAATCTGCTGCAAATATGAAGGACAAAAGTGTTCATGGATTTTGGAAAATGTGGTCATTGAATGTATTTTGTGTTAAAGCAATAAGAAATGATTCACAGTTTGGTCCAAATAGACTTCTGTTTCACTGAAGTGTGAAGAGTTCTGAACATGTGGATTCAGTTTTGACTGGTCACAATCTCAGCCTGTGTTCCCCTGTCTTGTGAGGACTTTTGTTATGTTCTGTCTTGTGAGGACTTTTGTTATGTTCTGTCTTGTGAGGACTTTTGTTATGTTCTGTCTTGTGGCATGTTCTGTAGTCTTTCATGTTGATCAGTCTCCTCAGGTTTGCCCCTGTGTATCTATAGCCCTTATGTTTCACTTGTTACTTTATCAGTTGTTGTACATGTAATGATTGCTTCTGTTTATGTGATCCTCGTGGTTTTGTTCCTTGAGTTCTGTTTTATCTGTTTAATGTGTTGCTTTATTAAAAATCCTGCATTTAGATCCTCGCCTTCGCCTGCTTTCTCTGGCACGTTACATGACCGATGCTTGCTAGCAATTGAAAAAAATAAATTGTAATAAAATAGATATAATATGCAGGACTTGAATTGATATTGTCACGTGATATTGTAAGATTGTATAACATCATGTGAACCTTTGAATTGACTCCATTGGTTTTGGAAGAATTTAGAAGCTTGAGTTAAATATGGACAATTTTGACTTTTATTTGGTCTGGAGTTTTCTGGGACACATCACTTCTCCATTTTCACTCAGACAAATCTCACCCACTAAGATTTAGATGATATTTCAGGGAATAAAATGCATCTGGCTTACAGCTCGCCGGTTGAGGTTTCAAGTATGAAATGAGATGAGATTGGCTGTTTGAATTCCTAGTGGGTTGGAGAGACTGCTGTAACCTTTAAGGAGATTGCCGAGCTGAACTAGGTCATGTAACATCCAGCCGTGTTTGATAAAAATGTTTCAGTTCCAGAGGTGCAGACATTGATTTGTTTGGTCTTTCCTCCACAGCATCAGTGCCATGAGAAATCTGCTCCAAAGAAAGTAAGCATACCATCTTTTCTTTTTTGAGAGTCTGACACTTTTTCCTGACACTGGGTTTGAATGGTGTGATCTACGTCAGGAAACCCTGTCAATCACACACTGGGTTAATCATCAAACGCTGTACATGTCACCATTTCTGAAAGCCTGCTCACAGTGCCATTCTGAATTCTGTTCTTACATATTCAATACTTCAGCTTCATACTTCATAAGACAGAATAATAAAACCGGCACCTGGGCCAATGACTATCATGAGAGTGTATTTAACATTCATCTCAGACACTTGTGAAATTTATCAGAGATCTCACCAGTACAATGACTATTGATCATTTCACGATTTACTAACTAAATGAACAGAACATGGACATGGACAAACCCTAAACTGAAACCAATCTGTTGTGTTTGTAACCCTTGTAAAGTGTGAAGACACATGCAGTTAATCTGGAGCAGAAGGAGAGTTTCCTGGCATGTAATCCAGACACACTCATCCTCAGATTGCAGAATGGGGTCACTGCACTTCTCCCACAATCCCTGGGCTCTTGGCCTTATTATTCCACCTCTGTTTTTAGCAGGGATACCAGCAATCACGCAAAATCATTTCCAGCCCACACCGGACCGCTCAAGACTTCCAGACAGCAAGGTAATGTATTCCTTATTCTCACACACACACACACACACACACACACACACACACACACACACACACACACACACACACACACACACACACACACACACACACACACACACACACACAGACAGAGAAAAACACACACGCAAAATAATACACACTATAATACACACTCTCAGAGGTCAGGTTGTGAAAGAAATTGAGCTTTATTATCTTTTAGCATTAAAACAATATTCTGCAAGTCAATGTGTAATATTATTATTATTTTATTTTTTAACTGTTTAAATTTGAATCATGTAAATATGTCCAGTTTTGTAAAATCAATAAATTCAATAAAGGAATAAATTACACTTTACTATATATTCACATAGAAAACAGCTGTTTTACATTGGAATTGTATTTCACTGTTTTTACTGTATTGAAATTTTTTTAAATGCAGCCTTGGTGACCGGGATATATGAGAGAGAGAGAGAGAGAGAGAGAGAGAGAGAGAGAGAGAGAGAGAGAGAGAGAGAGAGAAAGAGAGAGAGAGAGTGAGAGTACTATGTCAAAAGTACTCATAAAGTGAATTTGTGGCTAATCGAGGTGTTCATGCATAAATGCCATATTGATAATTCACTGAGTTGAAGCCTCCGCATTTAAAGAGACTTTGAATATTTCTGAACCAAGGGATTAATTAGTAGACGACTTTATTGATCATATTCTTCCTGCCAGAGTCAACGTGATTGTAATGACCAACTAATCTTTCATGAGATTTTAATCATGAGCTGCTGTTTGTACCTTGAGCAGAATTTCAGAACATTGTACAGTTGCGAGGATGAAAAACAGTTCAAATCTAATATTGTCATTCAACAATGTGTTGAAAATACAACAAAAGATGATAAAAGCCGTCAGTAATGTGTGCCAAAACTGATGGAACAGGCTCTGAGCACAAATTCAAAACATTGGCAGAACTTGTTATAAATAAAGTGTAAATATTACACCATGTAAGCGCTTAGCTTTTTTGGCAAATCAATGTTAGGCACTGACACTGTGTTTGTGCGCTCAGTTTTTGAGGTAATGTGCAGTGCAAACACACAGAAACACACATATATTTTTTTAATAAGGTAAACACGTTCTTGACCTGGGAAATTAATTATACACTCTTACACTTCTTGTGCATATGTAAGTATAGATGACTAGTTGCTGACAGGAATTTGTGAAGAATCATTTACTAAAACTAGAGATGTCACACGTGTGAAATATGAAAGTATGTTTTATCTAGTGTTGAGGCAAAAAAGACGCTGTCTAACTTAATGTTTCTCAATGTGCGTATTCATTTTCACATCATAGCAAAACATTTTAAGTCTAAGACAAACATCTGACTAATTTATGAACATGCAGCCTACCAATGTTAGCTCAATGTTCTCTGTTGCACTTATTGAAGATTTTCCTTTGCCTCATGTAAAAGTCTGTATTGCTGTGTCTCAGACAGAAACCAGGTTAAATCAGGTTAAATCAGGTCAAAGGGTCTGTGAGGATGGAAAAGTACCTAACAAGCTCAGAGAGAAGATGTGTATAGGTAGTTGATAAGATGGTACTAAAAACATGCTAATTAAAAATGATGGATGGCACTAGAACACTGCAGATGCAGGGAATCATGTTACCTGAGATATTTTTTAAAAATGGGTGTGGCCAAAGATTTTTCCACCAATAAAAGGATGTCTCCAGGAAAGATGATTCTAACGGTAGCGAGATCTCGAGGTGAAGCAAAAAAGAAAAAGATAGCTGATTGGCAACCTAGTGATAAGAAAAGGGTATAAAACCTGAAGCCTGACCATTGCAAGTCAGATGTACAGATGGCCAGCTGGCATCTCACTTTGTTGCTTGTCAATAAAGTTAATTCTTCTGAGACCTGGAACTTCAGCTTGACGATTTGAGGACTTTGAATTTGCCACAACACACTCCATCAAGATGTTTACCTGGTCGGTGTCGCTCAGGTGTGCGTCTGAAATCTGGATCAAGAGAGTGCTGTGGAATCTCTTCAAATTCAGAAAACAACTCGAAAGAAGTTCTGGCAGAAACACATAAACTGCCGAAACTGTTTTTTACAATTCCAGTTACAGAATCAGATCTTTCTCAACACTATGCCATTTTAAAAAAGTGCTTGTGCTCGTCTAACCTATGAGGATTTTAGATATACTTATACTATTGTTTAGTTACAAAAATGACAAGATGGCTGCCGAGAGCAGAGGTGGTTTGTCAGGCTCAACTTCTGCTCTTTTGTACCAGCTTTTCTTGCGAATTTTGGTTGGATTGGTCTACATTAGGAATTAAATCAAAACTCTATCAGCTTTAAACCACAACATGGAAGTAAAAGGATATGACAGCATATGGCTGATCTGTTTGTTGGATTCTACATCTGCTCTTCAACTTTACCTTCTGTTCCAGCTTTGTTTACAAATTTTGGCTGAGAGAAAGAAATCAACAATCTTCTGCTGAAAAACACAGGAATTTCAGCTCTAAACCCCAGTTTTGAAGACAAAGGATATTTCGGCACATGGCTGTTTTGTTTGCGGTTTCTCAAATTACTCATGGATAATCCATTTAAAAAACTACATTTCAACTTAGAGGACAGATACAATCAACATCAAGACCAAAGTGAAAAATCAAGCACCAACTTCAGAAACAAAAGGTATGTCTTCATATGGCTACTTTGCATGTGGTTTCTTTGTTTTCCCATTTGGTCAACGCCTGAGCCTGACTGAAGATGAAACATCAAGTATCCCAGTCCATGCTTCACCTAAGACTAGTATATCAACACTGACTATCACACTTTTATGGGCATGGATATCATGTTATTTATTTAACTTGTTGGCAAATTGATCAAGAACTTCACATTACAAACAAGGTTAAACAACATATAAAAGGCAGAAGGAAAGGACATGTTTTGAAAGTACTGTTCTTTTTGCTCCTGCTAAGTGGTGATATCCAGCTAAACCCAGGCCCTTCAAATAACATCAACTTGGGTTTGTCTGTCGATATGCGGTCTGAAGGGTGTCTGCAGTGGACACTGGTGGACACTCATGGTGTTGAAGTGGTGAGGTCTTCTACAGGAAGGGTCCTTCATGGAATTTAAACAGAATTCAGTCATTGGTGGAACAGCAGAAGTAAGTGGAGAACAGGGATCTTTTGTTTGCATCTCAACAGGAGACTATGGGAAATTCCTCGCAAAAACTAGACCCCAACTCTGCTCTTCATATTGAACAAGCACATATAAACAACATCCCTAAAGTGGAACAATTTTCTAAAAAGTCACCAAAACCACATATTGATAAAGGAATTTTTGGTTATGCAGTGCGCAAGCAAATTATTACTTTTTTTTAATACTTTCAAACAGTGATTCATGCAATAGTGATCTGGGATTTAATGTCAAAACCAAACAATATTTTTGGAGGCCATCTTAGTATACATAGTGTTTAATCAAAAAGAGAAGAATTTGGACTTCTTAGCACTGAGTGAAACTTGGTTAAACGCTAATATTCCTACAAATATGTTTGATGTCCCTGGTTATACATGTTACAGGAGAGTTAGATTGTCTGGTAAAGGAGATGGGGTATTGGTTTATATTAGAGATATTTTTAAATGTTCTGTGATTGAATTGGAGACTTTTGGGTTAGAATGTTACATTTTAAATGTAGTGTTATCAGCAAAAATAAACTGTAATATTATGGTGTTATATAACCCTACTTCTCATAATGTTTCATTTTACCATGATTTTTATGAACAGTTTTAATTGTTTAATTGTCGTACAGAAACAATTTTACTGGGAGATTTTAATATAAATTGCATCAAATGATAACGTGTCCTACAAGAATCACCCGGACTGGTAAAACATTGATACTAGATTTAATTTTTACAAATAAACCAAAGCGAATTACTAAAATCTATAATTTGTTAACAGGTTTGTCTGATCATAATTTGACCTTGATTGTCAGAAAATTAACAAAACAACGATTTCAGAGCCGTTTTCTTGGAACTAGAGTTAATAATTCACAAATTGGAATTCCCAAGCAGAAAATGTCTCAGTTTGAAAATGAGTTCAATAACATAAATTGGGAGACTATATATCAAATTGATAATCTGAATGAGTGCTGTGACTTTTTGATGGACACACTTGCAAATACAATCCAGAAGTTTACATGCTCCATTAAAAGTAACAGGAGAAAAGTTCTCTTTTTTTATGCCTTGGACAAAGACTGATATTCATCTGCTAATGAAAAAGAGGAATCTGGCATTGAAAAAAACAATATCTACAAACAGATATATTGATCTTTAAAGGTTTGAAGAATAAAGTGGTTAGTGAACTGAGAAAAGCAAAGTCATCTTATTTCATGCAGTTGTTTGCTGACTCACATGGCAATTGCTCACTTATTTGGAAACATATGAATAAATAAATAAATACATAATTTATTATTATTATAAATAATTAAATTATTTATATTATCAATAATCTACCCTTGTAATCAAAATTGATGTGAAAAGAAATAAAAGCTGTTGGTGTTTTACTGCCACTAGAGTTAATTTCAGCTGGAAAATGCAATGAATTGTGTGTGCAAAATGTAGGTATAAGCATGTTTTTCCTATAAGACTGTTTGAATAAAAAGTTCTTAAGACCTTAAAAAGCTTCTCCATGACATCAGGCTATAAACCTTTTTGTTTCTATTTTGGGCCTTTATTTTTAAGTGTGGTCTTGATGGTCACGCTGAAGCTGTGGACAGTGCTTGAGTCAGACGTGTGGCTCCAGATGCTGGAAATAAATGATTGTCTCGCCTAAACAGAAACATTTCAGAACAGCAGCAGCAGAAAGACTCAATGATTCCCTACATATAGAATTCACATCCAGCTTACAGAGGTTGTGTTTCACTTGGTTATGAGAGTTTCTCTGTGCCTTTGAAACATAGGTCGCCTGTTTTTATAGCCTTACAAGCAACCTTTTGCCTCTGCAAATTCATTCTTCTAGCAATCCATTCTTGTTTCTGTCTCTTTCAGTTTGATTTCAGAAGTTTCCTGCAATCTTTTTACATTTATCCAGTGTATAATTCACAAAGCTTAGTGCAGTGTCCTCAGCTCTACCTTCTCTGTACAGATCGCTCTGCTTTCTTCTTTGACTCAAGTATACACACACACTAAAACAGCTCTGAGACTGTCTGTTTCTGCTAAGACATCCGTTTACAGCCTGTTTTAACACAGGGCATTTCTTTAAATAATACATGTCCTCTAAATAAATGATAAATCTGTCTTGGTTTTTCTGGCTTTGATGGAAAAACGTATTTTCAAGATATTGGTATAACAGTCTGATCAGATGCTGAATGTTTGGACTAATTTTCTGGTAAGAATGAGCTGGTAAGAGTTTAGGGACGGATGAAACGCAGCATTGAAAACCATATTACACTGAGAAAATTTCGTTAAAAATGTGACAAGACATCAAGCGGTGTACAAATAAATGGCTTGCCTATGCAGTAAACACTTCATAACAGTTTATAAAGGCCCTTCAGAAAGGCTTTACTACAGTACTCAGGCAGAACACAGCCGTGTGCCGTGGCATCTTCTGTTTCTCCTTTGAACGGCTGAATGTTAACGACAATGACATCTAATAGCTTTCTGAGGTGACACGATTTGCACAGGACTTCACAAGTTATTATATCAGTGTGATGAGGTTCAGTGTTTGGAAGGAAGAAGACGGGGTCGGCGTGACTGGGACTCGTACGTTTTATTGTAAAACACTCGAAACAATACACAAAACAAAAGGCACGCACACAGCGCATTCACCGTAGCCGCGCTACTGCACAAAACACTTTCACATTAACACTCTTTCAGCTGGATCAGCTCAGACTCTTTCCACTTCTCAGTCCTTCCAAGTCCTCAGTCCTTCTCTCTCTGCCGTCTCTCACTCCACAGCGGCTTATATCCGGTCTCTCCATGCCAATTACTGCAACAAGACACAGGTGTTCGTCATTTGCACTTGACCGCCTTACGCACCGCTCGTCTCCTTTCTCTCTCTCCCGTTATAGACCTCATGGAACTACGCCCCCCTCGCCACAATCAGCTCTCCACACAGAGATACAAGCTGTTTTCTCCCTGAATTATATGGCATCTGCTAAACAGAGGTAATAAACTAATAAACGCTCACAGGAAATAGTGTTTCAAATTCTCTTTCAGTAGGAGTGAATGACCTTCAACTCAAGAGGAGGAAAAAACACTCAAAACGGTCGCCTGTCACTTTCCCTTCTGCTGAGAATCTCCACGGTTCACTGTGTCTGGCTAAACTGAATTTACCACACTAATGAAACGAAACTGATTTTTTTATGAAACTCTATTTTCATTGCTAGCACATACAATGATGTTACTTTTAAAAAGATCTACCCGCGCAGAGTCTCCGCTTCAGACACACACACACACACACACACACACACACACACACACACACACACACACACACACACACACACACACACACACACACACACACACACACACACACACAGAGAGACAGACAGACAGACAGACACAGATCCTCAGTTCGGTCACTGACCACTTTGAAATTCAGAGGCTCCACTTCACAAGGCCTGAGTGGTCCTGAAAACAAATATCATCTTTTAAAGGTACCAGGTTGATATAATGAGCACTTCTGAGGTAGAACTAGCCTAACTGAACTGTTTATCCAATAGCTCAACACATAAGAACTTTATTGCATTTTCTAGTCTTCCTTCCTTCCTTCCTTCCTTCCTTCCTTCCTTCCTTCCTTCCTTCCTTCCTTCCTTCCTTCCTTCATCCCTTCCTTCCTTCATCCCTTCGTTCGTTCCTTCCTTCCTTCCTTCCTTCCTTCCTTCATTCCTTCATTCCTTCATTCCTTCCTTCCTCCTTCCTTCCTTCGTTCCTTCCTTCCTGCCCCCTTCCCCCTTCCTCCATTCCCCCTTCCCCCTTCCTCCATTCCCCCTTCCCCCTTCCTCCATTCCTTCCTTCCTTCCTTCCTTCCTTCCTTCCTTCCTTCCTTCCTTCCTTCCTTCCTTCCTTCCTTCCTTCCTTCCTTCCTTCCTTCCTTTGTGGGTCAGGTTAGGGTTAGAACTAGCCTAACTGAACTGAACTGTTTATCCAATAGCTCAACACATAAGACCTTTGATTATTAAAGACTTTATTAGATTTTCTAGTTTTCCTTCCTTCCTTCCTTCCTTCCTTCCTTCCTTCCTTCCTTCCTTCCTTCCTTCCTTCCTTCCTTCCTTCCTCCTTCCTTCCTTCCTCCTTCCTTCCTTCCTTCCTTCCTTCCTTCGTTCCTTCCTTCCTGCCCCCTTCCCCCTTCCCCTTCCTCCATTCCTTCCTTCCTTCCTTCCTTCCTTCCTTCCTTCCTTCCTTCCTTCCTTCCTTCCTTCCTTCCTTCCTTCCTTCCTTCCTTCCTTCCTTCCTTCCTTCCTTCATCCCTGTCCTCTTACAGCAGCTCCAAGAGAAAATAAAGAGATTCCTAATTTTCTGCCATTATCTACACATTTTTGGGAGAGTTATTAAAAGGTTAGTTCACCCATAAATGTAAATTCTGCCATAATTTACTTACCCTCATTTTATTCAAAAGTGGATGTTTTAAAGGTGCAGTATGTAATATTGACAGCTAGTGGTTGAAGTAGGTACTGCAGTCCAACTTCTGAATGTCGGAGAGAGTTGCTTCCCTGAACCACCTCCTCAGACCCGGAGTGTCGAAATACCATTGGGTAAATCGCCTGTGGGCGGGATCACACAGACCAAAAAAAAACAACAGATTTTCCAACATGGAATGCACATTTAAAAGTAGAATAATTGGCTGAAGCCAGGGCCGGAGTGGGGCCACTTTTCAGCCCGGGAGTTCCAAACTGGATAAATGAAGCAACAGTTCAGCTCTTACTATTATGTAGTTTGTATTAATACCATGGTTCAACAAATAATGTAAAGGTTAAATAATAATTCACTTAGACTTTATAAGAAGCAATTGTGACTTTATTTCACGCAATTCTGACTTTATATCTTTCAATTCTGACTTTATAAGAAGCAATTGCGACTTTATTTCACGCAATTCTGACTTTATATCTTTCAATTCTGACTTTATAACACGCAATTGCGACTTTATTTCACGCAATTCTGACTTTATATCTCGCAATTCTGACTTTATATCTCGCAATTCTGACTTTATAACACGCAATTGCGACTTTATTTCACACAATTCTGACTTTATATCTCGCAATTCTGAGAAATAAAGTCAGAATTGCGAGATGTAAACTCGCAATTGTGAGATAAAAAGTCGCAATTATCTTTTAAAATGTTTTATTCTGTGGCGGAAACAAGCTTCCATACCTCGTGGCCTCTTCCTCCCATCCATCCTCCCTGACGCGTACCGTTACGGTAGGGCCGGCCCAGCTATCGGTAGGCGGTGCTGCGGTAGCCTACCTGAGAAAACGTTTTAGAAAAGACGGGCTATGGACCCAACCAACTCTACAGGAGGGGAGAACTCCCTCACATGGTACAACCCATGCAGAGGCTGCGCGCTGCGGTGTCAAAATGCAGAACGTGTGTAGCCTAATGTAACTAACTTGACAAATGTGAAAGAAAAAAAAAATTTAAAAAAAAATAAAAATCCTCGACCGGCCCAAAAGTGAAGCGGCCCACCGGGAATTCTCCCGATTCTCCCGATTACCCACCTCGGGCCTGGCTGAAGCATTGTTTTTCAGAGAAACAAGTATGTGAACTTAGCATGTTTCCAAAAAAATCTGCAAACGTATTATGGCATTTTTATGGAAAAAAATATACATACAGCACCTTTAAAGAACATTAAGGTTAGAAAAACTTTGGACCCCACTGACATTCATTGTATAGGCAAAAAAACAAACAAAAAAAAACAACATTTATTCAAAATATTGAATTATTCATTATTCAAAAGCATGTTTAAAGCACCTTTAATGATCATTGAGGTTAGAAAAACTTTGGACCCCATTGACATTTGCTGTATTGGCAAAAAAAAAAAACATTATTCAAAATATTTCATTATTCAAAATATGATGACAGCATTGTCATTGTTGGGCCAATTATTCCTTTAAGACTGCCCTGCCATGTTCTTTTGACCATCTTAGCTGTGCAACACACTTCACCAGTGATTTTGTGACTTTCTGTGCCTTTTCCTTTTGTGCACTGTATTAATGTATATTTTTATTCTCTACTCTCTCTATGAAGCGGTTCAGCCATGCTTCAGCTCTGCTCTGGAACTCTGTAAATGTCACTGATGGTATTAAAGAGCATAGTGATCATTCCCAGCAGTCATTTCCAGTGCTGACGTGCGAGACCTGGAAACCTAATCATGAGACTGCTATATATCTATGTGAGCCTAGTCGGAATTCATGTTTTCTTCCTTACAACGCTAAATGTTTTATATTTTTTTACATGTATTTGATGACCATTGTCCCCTTCTTCTTCTTTTCATTATTTCTTATTCAGTGCCTGTCCAGCGTCATCAAATACAGTCAAATTCTAAGTAAGAGCAAGTTTACCTGGCCAATAAAAATGGCTAAATCTGAACTTTCTGTCTTTACCCAGTCGCATTGGTCGAATCCTCTTCAGCCATCGTTGTTTTTGCTTCCTGTGATCTAAGGTATCACATTACTGAGTGAAAATACTTCTTTCAATCCCAGTGTAATGAGTCTCTACAGACAAATGACATTGGCAGGTTGATTTCCCTGAAAAATCCCCAGAATTGACTGTTTGATTGCTGCAATATTGTCATTATTATTGAAAACATATATTATTGAAATAGAAATTTTGTAGTCAGGGCCATCACAAGGGGGGTTCGAGGCCCTGTGCGAAGTTGACATGCAACGCCCTCTGCAGTTGTGAGTGGTTGCTATATTAAACAAACGCAACTTTCACGCACATCTGATCGACAGATAAACCGTGGGTAACTTTATTAATACTGAACGGCGCACATCCATTTCAGACAGATCCTACATTATGTTCTTTCTCCATCCATGCAATAAATGCATGTCCTTGAATGAGTGCTGATTTCCTGCCTATTTACTTGAACTTATCAGGTAATATCTATGGTTTGACCCATTTCAGAGGTGGCCAAAATTAGACTTTAAAATGGACTGATTTACAGTTCTTTACGAACGTATTGAAACTTATGTAACATATTAAAAAAAGCTTGTGACTAACTGACCTAACTCATGCTTGAAAAAAGTGCAGCATACATTTAGACCGTCTCTGATTGTTTGTATATATGTATATACATATATATATATATGTATGAATGTGGCAGGATAAGTGATGTTTCCCTCCTATTGGCTCTGGTTAAGTGTGACTTTGACAGACCAATGATGTGGAAGTGGCCACAATATTTAAGGACCCTTATTTTGACGGGTGTATGGGTCCTCTAAGTCGGGGTTCTTCCCTTCCGGGCATTTTCGTTTCTGTTCTTGTTTCTTCAGAGGTATGTTGATACTCTCTCTGGCAACTAGTAGCTCTAGTAATATGCTCTATTTATAGTTTAGTTAGAGCGGGTCTGGCGGTGCTGGCATTATGGCAAGTTTGTGGCGGAGTTCACTCTCCGGTATGTCGATATTTGCACTAAATTTTGATTGCTTGCGTTTGGGGTATTTATGATGTCATGTTCAGCAGTAACAACACGCTACAGGTGTGTGAATGCTGGCCGGTAGACAGAGTAACCATACAGCTTTGCGATTGGTGGTTGTTCTACCTAAATCGTAAGTACGTCTCTCCCTTGTTTACATTTGGGGTTTGGTGCATTTAGTTGGCCTGTTATTTTGGTGCCACTAGGCGCTGATTGTCTGACTTGGCTGTAGAGGGTGCTGTTAGGGGGCTGGAGTGTTATAGCCACCATACCTGGTGGCTGTAAACTTTACTTTGGTTTTCTGTTTTTTTTTCCCCATTATTTAGTGTAATTTTTCTTTTGTTGTTGATGTGTGTCCCTTTCTTCTCTCTCCAGGAGCCATTGAGGACTTGGTGTGGAATGGGGGAGGCTAGCTGCTTCATTCGAGTTGTGTGCTACACCGTGTGCTTCACTGTGTGCTGATGAAACTTCCTTATGGTGTGGGTGCGTGGTGTCTGATTTGATGTGACTTGAGGTGGGTTTGGACTTGGTGGAAACTTGGGGAAATAACCCCTTATTGGGGTTATTTCCCTGGCGCTCCACCAGTAGTCGGATTAAATTATTAGTGATTCACTTTTCCCTCCACTTGAGTAATGCTATATATATATATATATATCTCAAATCTTCAAATCTGTGTATTTGAGGAGAGGAGAGTTTCACATTTGTCAGAGTCATAACAAGTACTAAATAGCTTGTGTCGCAATTCCGTCTTTAATAATAACATGAGATTTTGGCCAAATTACAAAAAAAAAAAAAAAGAGAAACTTTATAATCTGTAAGTTGATGAAAACGTAATGTGGTGATTTGTCGACAGCGAAAAATGCTACCACAGAACTAGTCTCTCCCCTGTGAAGGATCCCTTTACCACTCTACAGATAAAGCGTTGTCGGGATAATTTCGGTTTTGCGTATCTACTCCGAAGTGATAAAATTCAGTATAAAAATTTTTAAGGCCAGACAAGTACTTTGTCTAGGCTTGGCTTGTAGGGAATTACAAACCTGCGCACATATATTCAAATGCGCATAACTATAGAATTAATTCTTAATGCGCATGTGAGCGCCATCAGCGTTTCTTACAGGTTCACGTTTAAAGTCTGTGTAGAGAGAACGGTGTCGTCTCAGCGGCCTCTAATTTAATAACTAATGATCGTTGCGATGGAAGTGAATCAACCAAAACTAACTTTAGCTGGAAAATAAAGCCAAAACAATCTCTGTTACCTTAAATTATCCGTTAATCACTGGAAAGCCGCTTTGAAACAATCTACATTGTTAAAAGCGCTATATAAATGAAGATGACTTGACTTGACTTCCTGGCATTATTTGATGATGCTTTTGAAGCTTCTGAAAGTCCAATTTCACTCCTCACCATTAGGGGGTGATCTAATGATGCTGGGTTTAGATAAAATTAGTTGACCAGTAGAGGAAAAGAGTAGCCTGGGTTTCCCCATACTGCCTTGCTCGCAGCGCGATTTTATTCACGCTGCTAGGCAGTCTGGACACCATGGACCAGATTTTCCCCTGAAAAAGGGAACCAATCACAGAACGGGGAGGGAGCAGCAAGACGATGACGACACCGAAGCAGTTTGTTTATATCTATGAATCCAACATGGCATCAGACTCGACGTTACCTTCTAACCTCATGTTTATCTTGCACAAACGGTAATATTCGCGAAACGCCATCGTGTACAAATAAATCTTTGACCCATCGTCTTTTTCCTCGTCGAATTTCTGTCACTCTACATACATCATCTGGTATAATTGAAGCGATTGGCTATGAGCTACGTACAGGCGCATTTGATAGACATTCATAGCGCCCAATAAACGGCTCTGGGCATTCGTAAACCACGCCTCAAATACGAGAAAATGAACACGTGGTTCCCAGACTTGGTTCAAATGAGACTTGGTCTGATGTTAGCCAGGCTAGGCTAAATGAAGAGATGTCTCATCGATCACAAGTTCAGTATGGCGTACCACAAGGCTCAGTACTAGGACCGCTGCTGTTCACTCTGTACATGCTACCCTCACACACACACACACTCTGTACATGCTACACACACACACACACACACTGTACATGCTACCATTAGGAGATATCATTAGGAAACATGGAATTAGCTTTCACTGTTATGCCGACAATACTCAGCTGTATATTTCTTCAAAACCTAATGAAACTTACCAATTCACAAAATTAACGGAATGCATAGCTGATATAAAAAATTGGATGACTAGTCATTTTCTACTACTTAATTCTGAAAAAACAGAGATTCTAATTATTGGACAAAAAACTTCCACACGTAATAACCTAGAATACTGTCTAACACTTGATGGCTGCTCTGTCAAGTCTTCGTCGTCGGTTAGGAACCTGGATGTGCTCTTTGATACCAATCTTTCATTTGAAAGTCACGTGTCTAGTATCTGTAAAACCGCATTTTTCCATCTTAAAAATATTTCTAAATTACGTCATATACTCTCATTGACAAATGCGGAACAATTAGTTCATGCGTTCATGACCTCAAGGCTAGATTATTGTAATGCTCTACTGGGTGGTTGCCCTGCACGCTTAATAAACAAACTACAGCTGGTTCAAAACGCAGCAGCTCGAGTTCTTACCAGAACCAGGAAGTATGACCATATTAGCCCAGTTCTGTCAACACTGCACTGGCTCTCTGTTAAACATCGTATAAATTTTAAAATATTGCTGATTACTTACAAAGCACTAAATGGTTTAGCTCCGCAGTACTTGAGCGAGCTCTTAACGCATTATAGTCCTTCATGTCTATTGCGATCTCAAAATATCGGCCAGTTAATAATACCTAGAATATCTAAATTGACTGCTGGCGGTAGATCCTTCTCCTATTTAGCACCAAAACTTTGGAACAATCTTCCTACCATTGTCCGGGAAGAAGACACATTCTGTCAGTTCAAAGCTAGATTAAAGACACATCTCTTTGACCTAGCATACACATAATACATTATAGACTTCTATAATTCAATGTTAGGCTACATAGATTAGGTCAGCCGGAACCGGGAACACTTTCCATAAATCCTGATGTACTCGTTACATCATAAGAAGAATGGCATCTACGCTAATTTTAGTGTTTTTGTTTATCCTGAGGTTTTCCCGCAGCCTGCCGGATCCAGGCCGTATCCAGATCTGACGAAGGACCTTCGCCTGGACCCGATGACATGGCAGTGCTGAAGTGCCAACTAGTCTCTCCCCTGTGAAGGATCCCTTTACCACTCTACAGATAAAGCGTTGTCGGGATAATTTCGGTTTTGCGTATCTACTCCGAAGTGATAAAATTCAGTATAAATTTTTTTAAGGCCAGACAAGTACTTTGTCTAGGCTTGGCTTGTAGGGAATTACAAACCTGCGCACATATATTCAAATGCGCATAACTATAGAATTAATTCTTAATGCGCATGTGAGCGCCATCAGCGTTTCTTACAGGTTCACGTTTAAAGTCTGTGTAGAGAGAACGGTGTCGTCTCAGCGGCCTCTAATTTAATAACTAATGATCGTTGCGATGGAAGTGAATCAACCAAAACTAACTTTAGCTGGAAAATAAAGCCAAAACAATCTCTGTTACCTTAAATTATCCGTTAATCACTGGAAAGCCGCTTTGAAACAATCTACATTGTTAAAAGCGCTATATAAATGAAGATGACTTGACTTGACTTCCTGGCATTATTTGATGATGCTTTTGAAGCTTCTGAAAGTCCATTGACTGGTATTGTATTAAACCAACAGTACAAACCTGACCAAAATCACCTTTTGTGTTCAGGAAAACAAAACAAAAAAACAGAGGGATCAAACAACATGAAGGCGAGTAAATAATGACTGAATTATTTGCTTGGGTTCACTAACCCTTTAGTCACTATTTTACTGTGTGTAGTTAATGCAAAACTTAAGGTAGTTTGTGTAAACACTAACAGTCTCAAGTTCAGCTTAGGTCATGGAGGGCTATTGTCCTGCAGAGTTTTTCCAGGAGTTTTTGAGGAGGTGATTTGCTCTCCGACCAGAGATGACCTGGAGGCAGTGGGAGCAGGATTTGCACAGCTGTCTGGGTCACCAGCTTTCAGCAGAGCAGTGGGTGCAATAGACGGCTGTCATATCCGTATCAAACCTCCAGCAAATAACTCCCACTGTTACTTCAGCAGGAAGCTGTTTCACTCCATCCAACTCCAGGCCATCACTGATCACCAGGGGAAATTCATTGATGTCTTTGTGGGATATCCTGGGTCTGTGCTTATTATACACACCTGAATCAATTTAAACCAATTAATAACTTACTACTTGAAAATTACAGACAGGTGTGTTGGAACTGAACCCTCCATGACCTGCCTTGAAAATCCCTGCATGAGCTCTGTGTGCATTTAGAAGTCATATAATACACTCCAATACAACTGTTGGTTTAAAGTGTTTTTTTTGTTGTTTTTTTTTACATTACACCACACATTCACTAATTATTCATCACTTCATAAATATTTAATTTATGAATTTTATCACAATCTTAAAGTATCACTAAATTTCTAGAAGTCTATAATGTACTGTGAATGCCTAGAAATTGTTTGTTTTATATGCATAGTATTGTACAAAAGTCTTAGGCCACCATTTGTTGTTGTTGCACAGTACTGTGTATGTATGTATATAGAATTTAATTCTATTTTATTTAGATTTGTTTATTTTTCACATTAACCCAAATGTGTAAATGATCATAAGATGTTTTTGTCATATCATTTATTTTTTGGCAAGGATTTCAAGGACAGAAAGGAATCTTTCATCCCTTTCTTTTGTTTCTTTTTCTCTCCTTTCCTCTTTCTCGCTTGCCTCCCGGTGCCATCTCTCTTCACTTTCTCTTACTTCTATTTCTTGTCTTTCCTCTCTCTCTCGTCTCTCCCATTCTCTTCTGTCCTCCTTCTCCTCTATTTCTCTCCATAGTCTCTCCTCCCTCTCAGCTGCGTTCCGCTCTCTCTCCTCCATCTCCCGGATAAAGTCCTCTATATCTTTAGGCATTTTCCTGGCTCTTGATGGCTCTGGCCTCACTGAGGATGAAGAGGCCACAGCAACATCCGGCCCACATGAGGCAACGAGGGCAGGAGGAGTGATGGAGGGTCTGCCCCCAATTGCCTCACCCATGGCAGCGTACCACTTCCAGGATTCAGCTCCGCGCTCTCCATCCTCAGTGCTCACCCCTGTCTGCGGACATTTCAGATCCTGCAAAAATGCACAAGCATGATACAAAAGCAGTCATTTTAACATCAGAATATTTAATCATTTAATTTCTGTATTAGAAGAAACAAAATGATCTTACTTTGTATTTTTGTTTAAGGTTCTAAGGTTTACAAATGCCGCCGTCACTCTGCCTTGCAGGTCCTGCTCCACCACAAAAGATCTGCAGCAAGTGCAGAGAAATCAAGAATCAAAAAAGTGCTGTAATATCTCTGTTTGAAAATACAATAATTTAAATATACTACAAATAAACAATTAAATAGATTTTTAATTATTTCTGTATACTCACTCAAAGCCTTTGATGGCAGCATTCCGCTTTCCGGTGAAGAGGGCTTCATGAGCCATTCTCCAGCGGATAAGCAGATGTGTGTGCTCATCTGTCCCTGTAACATCCAGACAAGATTCATGTTACCTCTGTGATTTATGAGCTCAACACTACATTTACATGTTGAGGTTGTTGCTGATAAGTAGCTTTTTATCCATCATAAATGTTCCACAATTTTTCAACAGTACTAATGGACAAATGAAATAATTACTTATGTTACTATGTTACTTATGTACTTTAGTTACTTCATGTAAATGTATTAAACATTCGTCTAATGAAAACAGTGTTGACAACAGTGAATTCTCCTAAACAATAGTACACATACATCACTCAGATGTCTATTTCATATCTATTGGACGTAGTAATCTGCAATTCTTTTAGAAGATTTTCTTGCCAGATATTAAATAGACATTTAGTAATTGTATTTAAGATGTATACGGTTTAAAATGTATGCAAATCCACTTTGGAGACGTATGTGTCCTTACTGGAGCTCCTTTGTTAGCTATACATAATCACAAATTTACCATACTATATAGCGTCTCTACACCTTCAGCAATTCAACAGTTTACTGTATAGTAGTTCAACACATGCGATTTGGTTTGTAATACTCACATTTGAAAACACTCTCGTCCATCCTTTCCGTCATGTTCGAGTATGACATATCCTCTTCTTCTTCTTCTTTTTTATGACGTATGACGTGTTTATAAAAGGACTTTTCTTGTTCTCTACATGCTTAATGCATGTTTATGTCAGCGTTGTGGACCTGGTTGGGATTTTTACCACATCTGACGGATGTAAAGACCTGGCCTAGTTTGATTAGTGCTATGGACTAAAGATTAATTTTGAACAACTCATTTGTGGATTGTGGACATTCGCTGGTCAAAAACCTTGTAACTCCACTTGATTTTGGAAAAATGTTAATAATATAATGACACATGTAAGTGTCTGACCATAAATAAAGCCACAATATCAACTTTGACTGCACAATGTTTAATAATTAAAAAAATACTGCAAAAAATAAATTTTTAATAGTAATAATAATAATAATAATAATTTGTTACATTTTTAAAGTGCTTTTCTGGGTACTCAAAGCGCTTTACATGGAAGGGGGAATCTCCTCCAATCTCCACCACCAATGGGCAGCATCACCTGATGATGCGACGGCAGCCGTACTGCGCCAGAACACACACACACACACACACACACACACACCAGCTTACTGGTGGAGAAGAGACAGTGATGAAGCCAATCAGTATGGAGTAGGCCTGTCAACGAATATTCTAAATTCGAATATATATTCGAACAGTTTTAAAAAACAGAATTTCGAATGTGAAAATTAATATTCGAATGTGGAAAAAGAGGCGCGGCTGTCTGCTTTGCGAGTGGGCGCGCTGCCTGAGGGGTCAGGGACATGTCACAGGAAGAAGTGTTAACGTTAAACAGAAACATTACTAAAGTGTAGGCTACTTTACTGACCGAATAGATATTGCATGAATAAGGTAGGTTAGATACAGCAGTTTCGTGCACTGCAGGCTTCCACTGGTTTGATTATTTACCGTTTCATGTCAAGGAAAAGTTCCATGTTTACCTCAGCTCGCTCGGAGCGTTCAATGTCGGATTCGCGTCTACTGCGTCTAGTTGGACGCGTGAACATTTTGAATCCATCCGCGCGTCAAAAGCAAAAGTTTGAAGCAAAATTGACGCGTGGAGAGCGTGACGCCTCATTCGCGCCGCAAGACCTCGAGACGCGTGTAAACGCGTCTTTACATTGACTTAACATTGAAATCACTCGCGCCAGACGCTCTATTCGCGTTTACGGTGCGTGTCCACTACAGCGCAAAACTCCGCTCAGTGCCGCTGGCAACGCTGTAACGTCTCCGCTTTGGGGTGTGTCTGTTGCGAGTGTGTTTAATCTAAGTTTTTTTCAACACACGGACAGTATAATCATCAGCGATGCACGCGATTACATTTATAAATAGACAAGCTTTGTTTCCAAATGCACCAAGCAAAGATATCCTTTCAATTTTATAAACTTTTATAAACCCAGCCAATATAATCACAATGAACACATCCAAAATAAAATCTTTAACATATTTATAACAACTGAAAAGGGTCTAATTTGTAAACAAAATGGTTTAAGCGCTAAATCCAGCCTAAACTCCAGCACAATTTGCATATTTTTAAACTCTCAAAACAGACGTCACATTCGAACCTCACAGCAATTGGCTGCCGACCGCGTTTTTCGCTTGATATTTGCATAAAGTCGAGAACTGCCCAACCTTTTGACGCTCTCGGTCGCTCTCAACGCTTTCTCCGGTCCGCTGTCAATTCCAAAATGCACTGCGCGAGCGTGAAGCTCAACTTCCATAGGAATGAATTGAAAACGCTCGCTCCGCTCCGCTCGCACCGTGCCAGTGGACACGCACCGTGAGTGTGAACACAGCCCTATAGTTATGTCTCTTTGTATTCATTTGTCCTTTTATTGACGTAATGTGTGTCATTGACAAAATGCACAACCAGATGTTCGAATAGTTTGAATATATGTGTTTTTTTTAGAGGGAATATTCAAACGTTATTTTTGAGCAATTTTGACAGCCCTAGTATGGAGAGGAGGCCATGATGGACAGATGCCAAGGGGCAAATGTGGCCAGGATGCCGGGGGTAACACCCCTACTCTTTTTCGAAGGACATCCTGGGATTTTTAATGACCACAGAGAGTCAGGACCTCGGTTTAACGTCTCATCTGAAGGATGCTCTTTGACAGTATAGCGTCCCCATCACTCTACTGGGGCGTTAGGACCCACACAGACCACAGAGTGAGCGCCCCCTACTGGCCTCACTGACACCTCTTCCAGCATCATGATACACAGTCATACTATAAGCTCTGACTTTTAGCCATTATATTCTTTCGAAGGACAAAAACATGAACTTTAAAACCATTAGCTTTACATCATCAGGTCAGCTGTCACTTTATTTTTCCGCAAGAACTTCTGAATATCTTGGCACAGCCCCTGCGACGGCTCTGCTCGTAGTGTTAGAGAATTTCACTGCTGCTTCTGTTAAATCACATTTGAGCCTGACTAACAGCTGGAGTCTCTGAAGAGATTTGATTTGTCTTCTGCCAGTCTTCGTCCTCAAATGCTTGTTTAGCATCTCATTCATAAAGACTAACACAGAAAACATGTCTATGTAATCAACTCATTGGCGCTATATTAACATCTTAATTGCACTGAATTGCTCAGCAGGGAGAACAAACCTAGCTATTAATTATTTAATGGCTCTTTAACTGTGAGCTAGATGTTCTGCGACAAATATAATTTAGTTTAAGTGTCTGGCTTGTCATTTATGGCCGCAACAATTTGTTTGATGTCATATTGCGTTTGAGCATAACATTTCCAATAATTTATCCGAGATGAAAACAAACAGGCAGCAGGAATGTTAATCTGAACTTAGTGTCTCACTTGCAGAAGCGATCAGTTATCAGGATGTGAGGAAACATTTTACCCTCTGTCTGAAACGGCTCTGCAAGTCTTTGATCTCATGACCTTGAGGGAAGTGATGCTCAGAACAAAACAATTCTTCACAGATGTAGCATTACATCAGTATTCCTGTGCTACTGTCTGTGTTGAAAAGAATAGACTTCCACGACTGGCCTACATGAAAGGCTGCGAGTGAACTGCACCTGGAATTCTTTCCACAATCAAAGATAGATTTAGAATTTCTTTACAATTTGAAAAATATTTAAGAATGTATGAGCAATATCACACTCGTAGCCATGTGATATTGCTCTATATCCGCAGGTTTGGACGTAGGCAATCACCGTTGGGTCCTCAGGCTGTGAATCTCACTGACTCTGCAGCTGCACAACTCTTCTGGGAGTAACATGCTTTTCCTTTAGAGTTTTCCTTGTCATTTTTGGCTTATTGTATTTTTACAGTATGCAAGTGCTGAATATACAGATATTCAATACTATACAATATTTAATACAATACTATACTTGCAGTACATACACTAAATTGTGATTACTATACTTTTTTTACGTAATTGCAAAATTAGTTTACTTTGTTACAATATCATTTTTTTTTCTTTTTTCTCATGCTCTGGATGCTGTTCTCCATTTTTCTATGTAGTGTCTAATGAATGATCTGTAGTGTTTATATATTGACTGATGTGTGTATATGTGGCAGGATGGACTGTGGTTGAATCCAGTCCCTCCTCCCCATTTGGATACATTGGCTTTTATCCTTTCTATCCGATTCGCGATTGGCTCGTGGTGTGTTCTTGGTGGCCAATCATGTCAGGAGGAGGATGTTATAGCTCGAACGTACGCCCTGGCAGTGCGTGACGCTGGAGGCTCGTGTTGTTTGGGTTCACCTAGGTTTTGGTGGTGTCGCAGGTATGTGGAGGTCTATTGCAAATGTTGCACTGTTGCACTGTTGCACTGTTGCTAGTTTGCTTGTGGTTTATGTGGGATTCTGATTTTTCATAGAATTCCTTGCTGTGTTGCGGCTACCCCATTTTCCATCGGATTGAACGGAATAACGTGTTACTTTTGTTGACTTGCGCACTGCGCATTGCCTGCGAGATTTGTGTGTCAGCGTGTTTTTGCTCAGGTAAGTTTTCTCCATTTGGGCTATGTGGTTGCCTTATTTGGGTGGTAGCTTAATAAAACTATTGTGTGTTTTAGGGATAGCTATCATAGCAAGGAAGCGTTTGTGGTCTGCCTTGGGGCAACTGCTGCTTTGCTTTGTGCTGTTAATGCACGTCTCCCCTATGTGCTGAACTTTTTTTCACCGAGTCCAAGTTAATGGACTGAGCTCATTTTCCAAAGAAACTGCATCATAGGCCACTTGTATGGCCGACTGAGTATCTGCCCTCAGATTTGTGTTATCCACGGATGAATGTGTTTGTTACGTGATTCACTTGTGATCGTTCGAGTGGGTTGTGCCTTGTTTTCTAACAGTTATTTAATTTGCCTCGTTTGTTTGTTTATTTCATTTATCAGCATTACTGTTGTTTTCTAAAGTTATTTTATTTGCCTTTTTGTTTATTTAGTTTACTAGCATTATTGTTGTTTTGCAACGTTATTTCATTTGTCCTTTTGTTTGTTTGTTTACTTACTTTATCAGTACTGCTGTTGTTGGTAAAGTTATTTTGTTTTTGTAATTGTATTGTTAGTCTGATTTATGGTGTGAAATTATGATCTGTAGTTAATTCTGTTTATTCTGTCCTTGTTATATGTTGAGGAGCTGAGTGCTGACGGTGGGGACGGCGTGCTCGAGGTGGTGGGCCCTCTTTGGTGTGTAGTGTGGGTATCTTCACAGTGTGACCGTTGCCGTGCTGGTTGTGTGGCTGCGCACGTGCGTTTGGGGTGGATTATTTGGATACTCATGCCCGAGTCGCTGGACGCCCACCAGTAAGCCTCAAGCCCGGTCTTGTGAGTGTGCATGTGTGAAATAGACTCCATGTCAGTACACTGATTCACACATCCTTGTGTGCTATTCATTATTGTGTTTTATTGATGATGATGAATTGTTCGATCTCCATTGGATTGCTGTGAATTTAGATATATTGTGATGTGGTATTGACTCTTACCCAGAGTGTAGTGTTTCAGGAATATGCTGACGTCAGCTTTCAGAGTGTTTACTATTTTTGCTGTGAATTTGATTAATAAAATTGTATTTTTTTGTATGGAACCATTTCTCTGTTTTGTTCAGTGCCCGAACCTGATTGCCTAATTCTATAGAAGCCTTGGTGGTTATTTAAAGTTCCCCGGGCTAGACCTCGGGGTGGCGTAGTCGAATTACATTACTGCCGCTGCTACATATAATCTGAAAGCATTGTTTGATTTGAGCACAGATAATATGGTTTTGAAGCGATTGCTTGATTTTGTCAGAAGAGTCAGAGGTTCTCTAAATGTAGTTTTTGAAGATTTCGTTTTGTGTTTTTGAGAAAGTTTTAGAGAAATGTGTTTTAGCAATTCAGTAAAACTGTAATTTACATTCATGATTTGTTTCAACTGTAGGGCTCAATTGGGTTTAAAATTCATTCACAACAGCAGGGTTAAATATCATGGTGAGGAATGTTTCACAGATGCTCATGTTTAAATAACACATTAAGTGTTTTTTTTTTTTTTTACCTCATTGTACAGTGTAAGAGGTCTCACCGGAGTCATTCTCCCCACAGGCTTTTATGAGAAGAAAAATTGCACGCACTTCATCTCCATATGCTGAGATTTGTGGCTAATTGTGATCTAATTGCCTTATGCATTTGCACTCTGGACCATTTTCCTCGTCAGAGCCACTGGGCTAGGCTCATATTAGCTCTGTAATTCTCTGTAGTTTCTCATATAAATGTGTATGTTGGGAAAATATAAAGCAGATTTTTCCCAATGATGTATTTGTGGCTACTGCCTGCTGGGATCTGAATAAATGTCAGGTATAACTGGGATCTCTGTCCTGGTGCATTAGCTGAGGCTGGTCGCATGGCTAATTTTCCTGGTGTGAAGGTCATGCGCACGAGTGGGCAGCGCTGCTGTAGTCCCTCAGGAAACACTGATGTTTGAACTCATGTGAATCAGCTGAAAACACTGACATTTACAAGCATGCAGATGTCACATTGCTGAACAGAATAGAATGTTCTTCTATGCAGTTTTTCACAATACATATTGTTCCATTGCTTTTCAAAGATTTGTACTGTGATGAAACGAAACAAAAAAACGTTCAAGGAAATGCAAGTTAATAATAAATAAAGGTAGAAACGGCTTCATTAAAATAAATCAGTATGACTGTTTCTCTGTTATTTCACCATGCATTCTTGCTCATTAACATCATGTCTATTTCAATCCACACATGCGCTAGTGCAGAGTGACACACGTCACCGTTAGACCTGCTCACACACTCGCGTCACTCTCACACTTGCGTCACTGATGCGTCTGTGTGTCTCCATTGACCAGCAATGGCATTAGAAATTTTAGTCTGGCATACACCGAAACAAAATGACAACACCACTGTTATTTTTGCTGGTGTACAGTTGTCAACAATAGAGAAGATCACTCACTGTTTTACACACCTGTCTAGTGAATCAACATCGCCATGTTAAAGTGAATCACGTGATTTCCACACCAGTTTCCAAGTAGGAGGTCTGACTTTAAATGGCTTTCTTTTGCACTTTTCCAAGTAGGACGCTGAGATCAGTTAAATTTCAGCTCTTTGGATTGTTACTATAACGTTTTCCATGTAATGCAGATATTATTTGTTTCTATTCTAAACTCCAGAAGATGACCCAGATTCAGTTTCCTTTGAGGGTTTATTTTTGTTGTTGTTGTTGTATATTTTATGCCCCAGCAGTCTTTTAGTTTGAAAGGAATTTGAACAAAAAAACAAAAAAACCCAGAATGATCTGTTCTGAATGTAAAGAGGCTTTATCTCTGGGATGGGATGCAGCAACTGTCTGAGATCTCAGTCTTAGACAAGATGAGTTGTATCTTTCACTTCATTTCACTACATTCAGTTTTTTTTTATTTATTTAATTTATGTACAGACAGATCTTTCTGTAAAGCAGCTTCTAAGATTAAGCACTTCATCTTCCAAAGCATATCTCAAACCCATTCACACTGTAGTCTTCAAATAACAACTGCATTAAAATGTTGAAGTGAATCACCTAAATTATTGCAATTATTGCACTAGATGGATGGCAAAAGTTTAACCTATTGGTGTTTTTTGATCAAAGTAAAATTATAGTGAACAGTCATGTATTCTCATTAGGCAATGATGGAGGAGCTGTGCTGAATGGTTATTGAGCTGTTGTTTTAATCCGCTGCTCTCTCTGGACCGGTAATGTACCGTATGGGTTTCCTCGACCGCAGGGCTGAAGCTAATGTAAATGTCAACTAATGTCATCAACTTTTGTACACGAGTCAAAACACATTCCTCTGTTTGTGGTTTGTTCGTTTACACTTCAGATGAGCTGTCAGTGTCCAAAAGATGTTGACATTACTGCAGAAACAATTAGTGGTTCTGTTCACATTACCGGATTCAGTGCGTGATGAGAAGGATTCAGGTGTCCTCGACACAATGAGGAGTCACTCCGTCTTGAACTGCAGTTTGAACGTGACCAAATGTATTACAACAGCTTGTTATATGGGTGGGAAATGTGACAACCCATATACATTTAGAATAATCGTCTATATCACAATTATACTTGAGTGATGTTGCCGTTGTGTTTCATCATGGAACTTTATCCTTTGCTTCCATTTTTTTTATCCCAAAGATTTATGTTCACTTTGTTTGTTAATACTTGCTGCTAAGACTGGTGTTTTGGCGTAACTTTGTGTGTATTTGACCGTTTAAGCGCAATAAGATGATAAAGACAACTAAATTTGGTATTCGCACACTGTTCTTCTTTTAGTGAACTTTTTCTCAGATAAACATTACACTTCAATCAGATGTACATCAGATATTATATATCTATATATAAAACAGGCACACCTACACGTATATACACATATGTACATACAAATATATGCCCATAGATGCACAATACAGTTGTGCTTGCTGTACATATACTCATCAGAAATGTAAAAAAAAATTAAAAGAAGAAAAAAACGAACTATTTACATATAGGAGTAGTCTTTCTTTGCATTATAAATATGAACTAAAAATAAAATCAGGTCTTTGAGATGTTGCATAGTTGGTCCATTTTTCCCAGCACAAAGAAAAAAAATCACATTTTATGATTTACAAATGCTGTTATCTTCTCCATTTTATAGATGTCCATTGTGATTTCCAGCCATGCATTTAGGGTAGGGCTCTCCTGTGACAACCATTTTTTGGTAAAGCTCTTTTTTAACAGTCACCAGCAGTATATATCCAGAATATAAGGGTTTACTGTTAAAGAATATTAAACATTTAAAAATATCTCGTAAGGCAATATGTATTCCTCTCCAATAATCCTTATTAAAAGGGCAATCCCAGAAAACTGTCATGGTTTGTTTTGGGTTTTGTTCATGGTTCAGATCTTTAATGTTGCAGTCATAGTTCCTGGTTTTGTCATGTGGTTCCCTTATCCCATATTAGGTGTGTTCGACATCGGCTGCGGCTGGATGTAACCGATCGGCGAGAGTAGCCGCGTGCAGGCGGGGAGGAGCTGCAAACGGAGATATGAAGCCGGACACGTTGTGGCTCCCGTAGTTTGCTGCAATTACGTCAGTCATGGCAGATCACGTGGCGTTTGCTTACTTTATCGCAGACGAGCTGGAAGCAATAGAAAATCCATTATTTTTGCAATACATTGAGCACGATGAGCAACGAAGGTGAGTATAAGGTTAAATGTAAAAATTATATTTTTAAACAAATTATAGACACATTATCAATTTAGTTTTAAAGTTACTAGACCTATACCTAGAATCTGAAAATTATATGTTGAATAAAAATACTGTATCGAAACTCTAAATTCTTTGCAATGTATCACTGATAATAAATGTTTGACTAACGTTACATGTGTGTTCAGTTAGGCTACATGTACTGTATATAGTGAGTACAATTCCTCTTGTTCTTATATAGAATGGTTCCAAAAATAGACAATTTTGTGGAGGATGTTGTCCCTCTCTACAGTCCCTCAGAATTTAGAGGTCATTTCAGGCTTTCCAAGGAACAAGTGGAGGTTTACTGGACTGGTTAATATAAAATTCATTGAACTATTACAAGTTTTAGCATGTTGTCTTGATAACATATTTTTCTACCTTTGCAGGATGTCATCACTACCCTTGGTCCTGTTTATATGAATTTACAACAGACCAAACTGCCAATCACGAACAGTGTTCTTGCCTGCCTTTGGACATTGGCGAATCAGGAGTCATATCGTGGGGTGGCAGATAGATTTAACATGTCAAAATCCACTCTTGCCAAGCATCTCCATGAGTTTTGTTACAATATTAACACATACATGGCCCACCACATATCCTGGCCCAGAGGTCAAAGGCTGGAGATGTCAAAGTTAGGGTTTGACACAGCAGGTTTCCCCAACACTGTATGTGCAGTAGATGGGTGTCACATTCCTATAATGAGACCCCACTGTGATAATCCCCTAGCATACATGAATAGGAAACAGTTTTATTCTGTAAATTTAACTGGGTTTTGTGACAGTCAGTGGCGCTTCTGTCACATTAGTGTGGGTCACCCTGGGAGTTGGCATGATGCCAGAGCATTTCGCTTCACAGAAGTTTGTCGTGTTCTTGAAGAAGATCCTCATTCACTTGTTCCACAGGGAATGCACATAATTGGGGATTCTGCCTACCCTTTGTTGCCTCAACTTATGAGGCCTTATAGAGACAATGGCCACTTGTCTGCTAGGCAAAGATATTTTAACAGAAAGCTCAATGCAGCTCGTGTGGTCATTGAGCATGCATTTGGCATTCTAAAATCTAAGTTTAGGAGGCTCCATTACCTGCAAATGAGAAGCATTTCTAATATCAGCTCAGCAGTCTCAGCCTGCTGTATTTTGCATAATCTTTGTTTAGAGCCCAGTGATCAAGTTGTTGTGGTAGATGATGGTGTTGATGATGAACCATACCCCCAGCAACCCCACAACACTAATGCATGTCATTATAGAGACCAGATTTGTGGCCAGATCTAACTTGTATGTGTATACTTAACATACAAAACAAAAATGAAAAGTAAAGATTTGAATGTTCAGAAATATTCAACAAATGATAAAACAAACAAACAGATTTTGTGTTGAAATAAAGAAATTTGTTTTATTGAACAAAATTAGTTTGTCATTAGAAATTGTTATTTGGGAACAAAAAAAAAAAACATAGGACATTTTGGGGAAAGGTGTAAATCAAAAGAGATAACATCTTTAGATTATAATTTTATTGGGGTTCATGTGGGTTCTGTAATAGATGCATAATTTGCTCTTGTCTTTTCCCCATTTTTTTTTAGCTCCTCCACAATTGTTCCCAAGCTGGTCACCATCTTTTTTTCAAAGGACCTTCTCCGCCTCTCCTTAAGTCGCCGCCATCTCTCCAGATCTGGCCTTACCAGGGACTCAAGTACAGAAGTCCTTCTCTCTGCATGCTCTTCATAAGCCTCCAGAAATTGTAAGGGTTGTGGTCGTCTTTGCCTTCTTGTGATGTTTGCATTTTGTATGGTAGCAGTTCCTGGCTGTTCATCCACACTAGCACCTACCGGCTGGTCTTGAAGAGAAGATGTTGTGGGCCTGCTTGTGGAAGAGGTCTCTTCCAAACCCAGAGGTGTGGAGTGAATGGTGCCAGGTGGTGCAGTACCGATCCCCGATGACCCAAATAACTCATCCATTAGCTGGTGGGGGTGGATGTAAAATGAAAATGACCAATGTTTCAGTCTTGTAAGACATGACAATGTTATTTCAGAAACAAAGTAAAGCAGTCTTCAACTTACTGTATAGTACTCCCAGGTGATCTTCCCTTCCCCAGTTGCACGGCGCCTGTCTTTCACTCTCTTATAAGTAGTTAACATGTTTGCTAGTTTTTTTCGAATTTTCTCACTTGACAAGTTGTAGCCCTTTTGTGAGAATAAGTTTTGTATTTTTTTATAAAATGCCATTTTGTTCCGAAAATAAAGTTGCTGGTGAGTTTTTGTAAGGTCCAGTAGAAATAGTGTCATTGTATGTGTTATTTCTGTAAAATGGAGGGGATAAGGAGAGAAATAGATTAACAAAAAAAAAGGATGTAATTTAACAACAGTATTGCCATTTATATTCCTTACAGTATTTGATGCAATACCTTGAGATTCATGCCTGTCTGACTGGAAGGAAGGGGATGAAGTTTGAATGGATGCTGAAGGGTTTCCACACACTGCACCAGGTTGCAGAGTGGCAGGTGGTGGGTCCTTGACAGTGGAGGTAAGTAGTACAGGGGGCCTAGTAGTAATGGGGCACTGGCTGGTGGATGGTGGAGGTGGTACAGGGGGCCTAGTGGTAGTAATGGGGCACTGGCTGGTGGATGGTGGAGGTGGTACAGGGGGCCTAGTGGTAGTAATGGGGCACTGGCTGGTGGATGGTGGAGGTGGTACAGGGGGCCTAGTGGTAGTAATGGGGCACTGGCTGGTGGATGGTGGAGGTGGTACAGGGGGCCTAGTGGTAGTAATGGGGCACTGGCTGGTGGATGGTGGTTTCACAAAACTGAGGTTTAGGGGTACTGGCGACCTAGTGGAGGTAGTGGGACATGGAATAGGAGGTTGGAGGAGCTTTGCAGCACAAGCTGGGCCACTGAGGAGAGCTGTTTGGAGAGAAGATTGTGGATGTGGTCAGTGTCACTCAAGAATTATTTCCTGTATATTCTTGTTCATTAAGTAAATGTGTACCTTTTGTTTCAACAGCTGATACTTTCTCCATGACAGAAGAAAGGAACATTTGATCTGGGGGAATAAATGATAAATAAAACACTTGCACAAATCATTGGTGACTTGTAATTATTTCACAGTCATGCAGTTTACTTACCATTTTGCATCCTTTCAGCGATGTCCTTGGAAACCGTTAGCATGACAACATTGCCTTTGGTGTCTAACACATTAATGGTTACGTTGTCCATTTTGTTGTGTGTTACACAGGGTAATGCAGGTTCTTTATATATCCTAAGGAACCATGGGACCATAGCCAACACCTGTTCCATTCATTATTACTAATAGTTAGCAACAATTGCAATTACCATTTTAAGTCCACTTTAAGTTTTGGCTCAACATTTGTATCAGTGATTGCCATTGTTTTCATGATTTAGTGATTAAGTAACTTTATGTATTAACCATGGTATTAACAAACTTTTAAGATGTGTGTATAAGTGGTGTTTTGGAAGGGTGTCTCCCAAAACAAGATAACATATTGGATGTATACTTTAGCAGTATGACATGGGTCTTTCTGCTAATACAAAATGATAAAAGTAACCAATAAAAAAAATTCCCTGGTGGGTATGTGTTTTTTAAGAAGGTTTCAGCAACAAGATTTACAGTACCCTCCAGCTGAGCTCTTTTTAACATTTTAAACATAACACCATTCATTTTCATATACAGAAAAGCACAATTCTGTTGGATTTATATTGTGATTTAGACCAATTCTTTGAAAGTGAACAGAATGTTGTCCAGTTGTTAAGTTGAAGTTACAGCAAGTTGTTAGCAGTTTGCTAACCACATGCAGGTGAAGTATAAACACAGCAAAATAAACTAGAGAATATGAAGAAACCAAACAAATGGAGGAACATAATGTATTGTATCATTTGTATAGGAGCATACATTTATGACCACATTAGATTGTATGTTTTTAAGATTAACATTTTAGTTATTAAAAATGCTCATTTGAATAGGTTATGCTGCTGAATACTGTAAAAGGTCTGTATAAAAAAGAAAGTCAAGCAAAAGAAACATACACAAACTCTATATTAACAATAAAGTAAATACAGTAAAACAATATTTAATAAATATGATTTATAAGATGAAGACGACATAAAAACGTATTGAACTGTTTTAAAAGTCCATATGAGAATTTCTGAAACTGAAGTCGCAACGCACGTCATCGGTGTCGTCAGTGAATCCAGCCAATCGTGGATCAGTTGTGTCGTCATCAGAACCTGTGCAGTTGCTCTTCAGAAGCTGCGCTGGCTGAGTTCTCCGGCTACTCTCGAATCAGTCTCGCGGTACTTTGATGGCATACGTCACAGTCACGTGGCGTCGGCGCTGTATCAAGTCGGACAAAATTTCTAACTGGCATGCACTGCTCCAAGTCAGCCGCCGATCGGTCTGCGCAGAGCTGCATGAAGTCGAACAAGCCTATTGTGATCCTGTCTTGTGTTTCCCCTGTTCATGTGTCTTGTTTTCATTGGATCATTGTTTGATTGTGCACAGGTGTCCCTCGTTTAGTTATTAGTCTCTGTGTATATATTGTACTCATGTTTCTATTGTCTCTTGTCTAGTTTTGTTCGTGGAGCCATTGCTGGTGAGTTTGTTTAGTTCAAGTTTGTTCATGTTTCTATTCTTTGTTTATTTTTGATTGATTTTACATCTATGCTAATAAACTGCACATGGGTGCTCAACTACAACTTGCCTCAGTGGACTGTTACAAAAACATGATAATGATTTGCATTCTGTTGTTAATTCAGTGACCTGAGATGTGGGAGGGAGCATACGTTAGTACACTGAAAAAAAAGAATTTAATTTTTTTTTTTTATGGTAAGTGGTTGCACACAATTGATTTTAGCTACATTTAAACAAATGCATTAAGTTGAACTAAAATTGATTAAGTTCAACTTAATGCATTTGTTTAAATGTAGCTAAAATCAATTCTGTGCAACCGCTGACCATAATTTTTTTTTTTAAATTAAATTCAACTAATCATTTTTTCAGTGTAGTAGTAAGTTGATGTATGAAGGAGCTGTTTCAGTGCTAGTCCTGAAAGCCAGCATTAAAACTTTAAATAGAATTCTGGCCACAACTGGGAGCCAGTGGAGTGAGATCAGGAGTGTGTGACATGGGTTCTCTGAGGCTGATTGAAGAGCTGTCGCTTTCTGGATCATCTGCAGTTTAGTGGTGCTGGTTGGAAGGTCCGCCAGTGGAGCATTGCAGTAGTCCGATCTTCAGCTTACAAGTGCATGGACGAGTAGTTACGTATTCTGACAGGAATGAGTCTGATTTTTCCTTATGTTGTGGAGCACAAACCTAACCATTAATGTGTTAAATAGCAAGATGTAGTCATTGTTACGATTTTTTTATTTTATTTATTTAATCTTTTTTTTTCTTTTTCTTTCTTTTTGGTTGTGTGTATGTGTGTGTGTGTGTGTGTGTGTGTGTGTGTGTGTGTGTGTGTGTGTGTGTGTATGTATGTTGTGTTTTCTTTGGTTGTGTGTGTATGCATGTATGTATGTTGTGTACTACTGCAGCTTTGAGTCCAGACAAATTTTCTGAAAAAGGACGATAAAGTATACTAACTAACTAACCTGATCGACTGGGCCGTTGTTGAGATGTGGGTGGAAAAGCTCAGCTGGTCATCAAACACTATCCTCAGGTTCCTTGCTGCCCTGGTGGTGGTAGTGTTGTGGATCCCAGGTGCACAGTGAAGTTGTGTTCAACTGATGGGTTTGCAGGGATTATAAGGAGCTCTGTCTTTGCAAGATTGAGCTGCAGATGACACTCCTTCATCCAAGCAGAGATGTCTGAAAAGCAGGCAGAGATCTGAGTTGAGACAGTCATTAGGTTTAAATGAAAGATATAGATATAGCAGTGGCAGGAGAAGCCATGTGCCTTGCCATGTGTCCATCACTTGCCCTGTACAGTTCAGATTGGAGTGTTCTCTCGTTCCTAAACCGACAATGTACTGTGTCAAGCTGTTGCCTTTGTGTAATGTTTTAGATATTTTCCTGAGGGCTGTTTCATAAAAGACGATAAGAAAAGCGGGGATTAAACTCCAACACCTGACTCGAATGAACCTAACAAATAAGTTGGGGCTAAAGCGGTTTCATAATCCAACTAATTTGATCCAGGTTTATCTAGTCTGGATAATTTTGTGCACGCATTTCTTAAGCAGACCTAGAGGTCGATCATAGATCAAATCGATCCACCATTCAAACAGCAAAGTATTTTGTGCTGTTTTATGCGTTTGAGATATTGTCCATCTGTAAATGTGGGAAAGTCGTGGCAATATTTCCATTTTGCTGCTAAACTTCACGTTGAACGAGCGCTGCTGCGCGCTTGCGCGCCAAATAGTCTAAAATATACATTTTGCTTTGAAAATTAATATGCAATATTTTAGAACACCAGTAATATCTTCTTACTATAATAATTTATCTTTAGGATGTTGGATAAGTTGCAGTGAACTTATAGCTCTTCACACTCATTGCCTATATTTTATACTTAGAATAATAATTAAAAAAAATTGAACCGAAGTAATTCAGGGAAGACATTTTTAAGAAACCAAATATAATAAAGATGGATATAGTTATAGATAGATAAATATAGTTTTGGGTATAGGACCTATGCTACTTAATAAAGATGACATACTTTAGAATGCTGAGAATTACAGCTTTTAAAGCAATACTTTTTTGGAGAAAGCAAGAATCCCCAGTTTTAAATGATTGGTTAGTTTTAGTTTCTAAAGTACACTATGGAGAGGATAACGTATGTGTGTGTATGTATGTGTGTGTATGTATGTGTGTGTGTGTATGTATATATATATATATATATATAATGTGAAAACTTGGAGTAAAAACACTCACCAGCTTAGTCTTAACCATTCTGATGTTGCCCATGCCTCCAGTGCCAACAACAGACAAAACATTTCCAGACTTCTTTTTCTGCCTGGGAGTGACAGCAGGCGAACTTACTTTAGTAGCAGTGTCCTTAACGTCGAGCACTTTTCACCACGCGACTCCACTTTGGAGAGTTTGAGGACGACGTTAATCCACTATCTCCATCTGTTGGTCGCGTAACTTTCCACACTCTGAGCATTCAAAGCACAGGTCACGGCCGCGGCTCCCTCGCTGGTGCCCACATCCAAGGCTTCCACCGGCGCAACCCCCAGCGCCAGCCCTCCAGAGGTGTAGCTCTGCCCATCACTGCCGACACCTCCGGACTAATCCCTCGCTTCAAATCCGTAGAATGCTCCAAATCAGACACTCTACGATTAATATCCACTGTGATAGTTCGGAGATCGTCACCAATATTGACGTGTAACTGCATTGCGTGTTTCATGGAACAAAGCTCAGCTGCTCCATTCTCCCAAGTAAACTTAAGACATCCATATTATTGAAGGACACTATAAATAATGAGAGACAAATCTTGGGATATTTTCACCACATTTATTCATCACTTTAAGTCAGCTTTTTATATTGTTCACATCTTTCTGTGGCCCTTTATGAGAAACATTTTGCTGTGTGGTAGAACTTAGTTCAAACAGCACCTTCTTTGAGGACTCAATCCACTCAATTTCAAAAGTATTTTCAGCCAACAGAACAATTTTGTCCTGGCTTAGTCTTAATTTTAACAGCAAGAAAATGAATGAATTCACTATAACTTTGCTGTCAGCAGTGTTATAAATCTCAGGTTTCAATCAAGGGTGTTTAAACACAGACGCAGTCGAACCTCGTGCTGCTGCAGCGTCTGCCATGTTTCAAACCTACACTCAGTCCAGCCAGACAATAGTAGTTTGTACAATCCTAATTTTGCTCTGCAGGCTAGTATTTATCTGTGTGTTTTTTGCCTATTTTAACTGTACATCTGTGTATGTTGATTTTATGATGTTATTTGTTTTATGTTTTCCCATCCAGATCTTCATTATCTGGGCCTGAGGATTCAAAGGCCACAAGCCAATCAGAGTTTCTCATCTATTAGACTGGAGAACACGTGATCTGAGCTTCCTACTGGCCTGGCAGAGAGGAGCTGTGTTTATGAAGACTCGGCACTTTATAAATCTGGTTGAAGTTCTAAAAGGCTTACAAGAAGATTTGATGGCGGGTATTTTTGTCCCTCATCGAGTTTTTATGCAGTACGGCTGGCACTCTTTTGCGGCCACACATGTGACGATGCATGCGTCGATTACTGTGATTTACTAACTCAATTAATGTTAATAAAAACCAGAGTAAACAGATCAGTTAAATCCTGTTAGCAAGTGCTGTGGTCAGCATGTCTCCTGTGTTCAATACATCAAAGCAATTAGTGAAGATGGTAAAACATCTGAACATTTAAGTGCTGTACTTTAAAACATTTATAGGCGGATAGTGTAAAATTTCTATCCAGAGGTTGACTATGAAAAGGATTTGTCAAGGAGTTTACTGTGAGTCTGTGTGTCAGAAATATGGGTCTCTTTAAGCATCTTTGACTGAAAAACCTGAGAAAATTGGGTCTCTCTAGTTTGAATTATGTTGAAACATGGAGAGAAAAACTTTTGTTGGGATTTCATTGACATTAGTTGGTGTCAGTATACAACAGGCTGTGTCTTTGAGAGGAACATTAAATAAGACATTCTGCTTCTTGGTGTGTGTTTCCATAAGAAGATAAATCCTTTTATAAAAAGTAATTATAGAATTTGTCCCTTCAGCTGAAAAATATGAAAGAAATGTAAACCTTCAGAATATTCAACATTCATAATATGTATCCAGTTCCACCTGGTTGAAGATCGGAGTCACGCCGGTATGGAGACGGGTTTGTTGAGGATCTGTGCCACTGGTGTCGTGTCGATGAGCAGGGGAGAGTCTAGCTGACACAATCTCTGCTGACACTTTGTCCTGGAATGATTCGCTAACTATGACTCCTGTCTTCATTTAGTCATTTGTTTGTAGCATGTCCAATTTTTGGATTTTTTTTTTTCCAGAAATGGGCAAAGTATCCTTGACCTTAACTTGCCTTGAATGGTGATTTGAGACAAGTTCATTATACTTGAAAAATTGACAATCCGTTTGATCTGATCACACAATCTACATGCTTTTGACTGATCACAGGACTGGATTTCAGGAAACCACTGCAGCAACAGAGAATAGTGTTCAAGTCTGTGGTGCGTACGGATTTTAGTCTTTGTAAATGAAATGCTACACTGCACTTTCGCATCTGTATCCAATATGCACATGTTGATCAGCTGAGATCAGTTGAGTCACATGCTTTGCTGTTTGTCTAGCTTTTAGCATAGAAATTATGCCTGTTTAACCAAATCTGAGGCCTGTGTGCAGTGCTGATCTTGTCAGTAAGCTATCCTGGATGAGTTCTGATAATTAGTCATCTGATATGTGACTTTGCATCAAAGTGGTTGGATCCTTAGTGGTTATCTCATTGCCAACCGCTGTAATTGAGTTCAGATCCCAGGCTCAGATATGATGAACACCATTGAGGGAGGCATTAACTTTACACAGCTATCATATATTCAGCTATGGATATAGCAGGGTAATCTCAAATGACACCCCATAAATTAATTCACAGCAATCCACTTTTATGTCTGATCCTGATCGTGAATCGTTTGTTTGGAAATAGCCGTGCAGTGTCAGCCCTTTGCAGTGTTTGTCAGAAGAAGATAAAAGTTTTATTTCAAAAGGTTTCCAGCTACGGTTTATCAGAACAAGGTTATGTGAAGGCCAGAGACGGGCGTATAAGGGGGTGTTGTAGGTCTGATGCAGTTTAGAGCAACTGAAGCGGCTCTTTGTAGTAAGTCTCTGAGCCGACACACACCATTAAAATGATAATCAGATGTTTACATGTTAATATCAGTTTTTTGTTGCCATTTTTCCATTTCCTCAAAATGTAGTTTGTATTTAATACACAATGCAGTAGATCATCAGTAGCCTAGTCATTCTTAAGAAGCTGCTGCTGAATGGACAGATGAGGCTGTGTCTAGAAAAACACACATGGTGTTATGTTCTGTAACTAATTCTCTCATTCTCCTCTGAATTTTGACTGAGATCCTAATTACAGGATGATAATAAATGTGTCTGTGCTGAATATAATCTGCCCAGGGCTTGATGTGACGGAGATTCATTTGTTGTGCTTTGTGGGAGCGAGCACATGTCAAATGCTGAATGTTTTGCTCTCAGCTGTTTTTCCTGCTGTAAAGCTATTTGCATTTTCCATATCTGGGTGTGATGACGTTTATATATGCTTATATATTTTTCTTATCTTTCTTTATTTTTCAAATCTTTATTTTTTTTCTTAGTTATAAAACATATCATATTTTTGTATAATTAGAATTTTGGTTTCGCTCCCAGGTGAGCGCGCCATCTCCTTCACTCCGCCATGGAAGTAGGTGCGTGCCGGTACAGGGAGTCACGGTGGAAAGTGTACTGTTAGCGGTAGGAGAACAAATCGGTTGTGAAAATATATCTTCAGCATCAAGGATGAACCAGGCGGTAGTGGTCTTTCTAAAAGAGGAGCAACTGGTTGCAAAACTTATCGAAAGTGGTGTCGTGATTAATGGAGGATTTTGTCTAATATTTCCACTGACAACGTTAACATCTAAAGTAATTACCTTGAATGTGCCGCCGTTTATCCCTGATGAAGTTATTGAGCGAGAACTCATTAGGTTCGGAAGAGTCGCCAGCCCGATAAAAGCCATATCACTGGGTTGTAAAAGTTCGGAATTAATACACGTTATGTCGTTTCTATGACAAGTTCTCATGTTTTTAAAAGAGCCAACGCTGGATATATCGTTTCGCGTTGTGGATGAAGGTAAGACGTTTATGGTTTATGCTTCAGCTGTTGGATTGAAATGTCAAGTCACCTTTATTTATATAGCTCTTTTTACAATACAGATTGTATCAAAGCAGCTTCACAGTGATAACATGAAAATAATACAACAAAGTTTGTTTCTAGAAGAAAATTGCGTCATCGTCCACCTTAAGTAAGGCAGATCAATAATATTGTTGAATATTAAATGTCCCCAACTAAGCAAGCCAAAAGCCAAGGCAACAGTGGCAAGGAACCAAAACTCCATCAGTGACACAATGGAGAATAACCGTTGTGAGAAACTAGACTCAGTCGCTCAGTTCTCCTCTGGCCAACGAGCGAACAGTGTATGATTATGATTCAGGCAGCATTACAGGTCAGAAGTCAGATTGGATCAGAATATTCAGAATATTTATCCAGTTCCATCTGGTTGAAGATCGGAGTCAACACGCTGGTATGGAGACGAGTTTGTTGAGGATCAGTGCCGATGGCTGTGGTGTCGATGAGGCCTTCACAGGGCTGATGAGGCTGGCACTTCAGGGATGCGTTGTGTATGGGTCCAGGCGCAGGTCCACCATCTGATCTGGATACGGCCCGGATCCGGCCGACTTCAGTAAAACTCGGAATAAACAGAAAGGCAACATTAGTGTAGATGCCATTCTTCTTATGATGTAACGAGTACATCAGGTGTTATAGGAAGTGTCCCCAGTTCCGGCTGACCTAATAAATGCAGCCTAATAAATGCACTCTTGTCCTTGTTCTTCTTTCCTTTAGTTCACCCCACAATTTCTGACATTGTTTGGCTCACAATTATCTGGTTCTATTTGCTGTGTGTGTGTGTGTGTGTGTGTGTGTGTGTGTGTGTGTGTGTGTGTTTTCTAGAACAGAAAACAATCTAATCTGAAAACTATTTTCTGACATTAAAAACTTGAAATGTATCACACAACTTTACTTACTTCACAACACAAGTTTCTGATATTTTACTCTTCAGAAACTTACACTGTATTTGTGTATCAATGACAAATTAATTCAGTAAGGGTGAACTAATTCCTTTAATCTCTGCTCAGAACATGAGCTGATGCACAGATCAGCTCGAGTTCTTTAATTACTACTATCGGAATGCTGAATCTGCTCTGCTATGGACAATCATTCAAATGCCATTGACACTGGAAGGTGAATGAATTCCTGGTTCCTCCTAACTGACCTAACCGTGACAGATTTCCTGACATGTGGCGAGACATGCACTCCTTTTCATTTTTCTGCAGTTCGGTTAATAGCGATAGCGGAGATTGCTTTAACCAGTAATAATTTCAATTGATTCAATTTCATGTCATTAAGGAGCTCAGTTATAGATGGCTGAAATTATGCTTTTTTTCATGTGATGAAATTGAGATAAGAACATTCTTAAATTGATGTCTCAGTAAATTACCTTTTCTCTGTTCTTGACGACTAATATGTCATGAATCATAGGTGAAGCACTAAAGTCACTTCATTCCCACTCAATGATCCAGCGGTGGAGACAAGATCAAATAAACTGAGCTGCAAACACACTACAGAAAGTGCAATGCATAAGTGAATACACCCATGCTAAAGTTGACTAAAAAGAGGAATAAAAAATCATATTTTGGAAATTGAACTTAATGCCTTAATTTAAAAAATTAGGAAAAATCCAACCTTTAAGGACACCAATTTTCTTTGTGAATGAATAATGTATCGTAAATAAATAAATGTTCTTCCTTAAAATACATGGTGCATAAGTGAGTACACCCCTATGTTAAATTCCCATAGAGGCAGGCAGATTTTTATTTTTAAGTTTTTTTTTTTTTTTTTTTTTTTTAGGATACTATGCATCCTGATAAAGTTCCCTTGGCCTTTGGAATTAAAATAGCCCCACATCATCACATAGCCTTCACCATACCTAGAGATTGGCATGGGGTACTTTCCATAAGATCATCTCTCAATGCAAATCAAACTAGCTTTTAGGCTAACTGAAATAAAACCATGCCAATCTCTAGGTATGGTGAAGGCTATGTGATGATGTGGGGCTATTTTAATTCCAAAGGCCAAGGGAACTTTATCAGGATGCATAGTATCCTAAAAAAAATACTTAAAAATAAAAATCTGCCTGCCTCTATGGGAATTTAATTCTAACCCTAACCCTAAAACTTAAACAGGATTTTTTTTTTGTTGCTTTTGTAATACAATTACAATTTCATTTAATTTATTGTTTAATAAAATTATAGGCCTATTATTTTTAGTTTATTAACAGCAACAACAGCTGTAAAGATGAAGTTGACGATCGCCATCTCCTTATGAACGCGCCTATAGAGAGAAATGCACATCATGGATTACATAATCAGAGATTAGCCTATTTCTTTTCGTTTTAAATTGTTAAAAAGACATTTCAAGCTTTCTTAAAGGAACACTCCGACTTTTTGAGACTTTAGCTTATTCACATTATCCCCCAGAGTTAGATAAGTCCATACATACCTTTTTCATTTCTGTGCGTTCTGTAAGTGTTATTTGACGCACCCACCGCTAGCCTAGCTTAGCACAAAGACTGGATGTAAATGGATAGTGTTAGCATAGTAATCCCAATAAGTGACAAAATAATGCAAACATTTTCCTATTTACATGTTGTGATCTGTATAGTCACAGCGTGTACAAAAAACAAGGCTATATGAGACAGAGACCATTTTTAATCGTATAAATACTGGGAACTATATTCTCACTCGGCGTAGGAGCACAGCTAGCGTTACTTGGGCGGAGTGGCTACTTGGGCGGAGTGATCAGCGCAGCTCACGAGACGCCCTGTTCTGTTGATGGTTCCGTAAACAAAACAAACGTGACTAACTCGCTAGACGTGACTCATGATCATGGCTGACTTTGAGGAATTGTCAGACTCAGAGGAATTTTACTGTGTATCAAACCAAGATCCCGAACCATATAGGTTTGAGCCAGAATACACAGACGAGGAGTTACAAACTTTGGAAGCTGTAAGACAAGATGTCGAACAGATTGATGTCGAAGGGAGAATCAGAACGAACACGGACTGGTGGTGTAAATGTGGAACATGCCAACCTATGCCCACAGAAACCGAGTGTCTTTGTTGTAATGAATGGGACCGGGTATTGCCATCAATGTCAAGGGCTGATGAAATTGAATGTTATAACGTTAGTCCTGAGAGTTACATTTAGCGCCGCTCATTTGTTATTGAGCGATACGGTGTGTTCATGACAACACAATAATAACAATAAAGAGGATACACGGAGCCCCTATTCACGTAATAATTTCACTAAATTTACATTACATTAGCATGGCACTGTTACAGTATGGCTAATGTTAGTCATCTCAAAACATAACGGAACACTTACCGCAGCAACAGGTGATCCAATTTGTCCTGTCTTTATCGATGGGATGGCTGTATCCTTTAGCACACGTTTCATGGTCCGTGTGGCAACTTGCATTTTTTCAAAATAGTCGTCCTCAGTGAAATGTTCTGAGCAAACTAAATACTTCTTGATGGTGTTTACAGGTGTGTTTGGAACGATACCCAGAACAAGTAGCCATCGATTCATCAGGTCAGCGTTTTTGGTTGGAATTCTATGAAATATCATAGTATTACCTGGTCTCCCCTGTTTATTGTCGCAGCTCTTTACAATACAGCGAACACCCATGACTGTAAACTTTAAATTTACTATCTAGTAATTGCTGACTCTATTACTCCAACTCTGAGCGAACTCTCTGCTCCTCACCACAGGGCGTCTCGTGAGCTGCGCTGATCACTCCGCCCAAGTAGCCACTCCGCCCAAGTAACGCTAGCTGTGCTCCTACGCCGAGTGAGAATATAGTTCCCAGTATTTATACGATTAAAAATGGTCTCTGTCTCATATAGCCTTGTTTTTTGTACACGCTGTGACTATACAGATCACAACATCAAATCAAATCAAATCAAGTATATTTGTATAGCGCTTTTCACAATACAGATTGTATCAAAGCAGCTTCACAGTATAATAAAATAATACAACAAAGTTTGTTTCTAGTGGAACATGTAAATAGAAAAATGTTTGCATTATTTTGTCACTTATTGGGATTACTATGCTAACACTATCCATTTACATCCAGTCTTTGTGCTAAGCTAGGCTAGCGGTGGGTGCGTCAAATAACACTTACAGAACGCACAGAAATGAAAAAGGTATGTATGGACTTATCTAACTCTGGGGGATAATGTGAATAAGCTAAAGTCTCAAAAAGTCGGAGTGTTCCTTTAAGATATATTTCATGTCTGTGAGGCCTATGCTGAGTTTTGTTAAATTAGGATAAGATGTGCTCCAGTTCACGAGCAATGCAAGTGACCGCGCGGGCGCGTGCATGATTAGGCCTATCGTCTGCTATATTTGCTGCTTATTTATTAAATACAGGCAATTGGTTGATAAAAAAATTATTAAAATTAAGATACAATTTATACAAAACGAAATTCACTTCAAAAAAGTCTTTCTACAAAACCAAACTTAATTAAGTGGTCAAAATCATGTCTGACCTGCTCCATGTCTCTCTATATTGCGCATCCTATCCTACTCGTGCGGTTCACTTTTCATAATCAACATAAATTAAAAAATAACATTATAATATTTTAACAAATATTAAACTAAATGAGCTTATTTAATGGCTACAACACATATAGTAGACCTAGACTCTCTATTTGTACAAATTGCTGCACATTCTTTTTATTCAGAATTTTGCACACATAAGGTGAAAGGCATTTGTTTGTGCATGCATAGCAAAACATATCTGCAACATTTATCAAGTTCACTGATAATTATGCGCGCATTTATTAATTATTATCTTAATGAATAATGAAACAAGGACGAACCATATAAACTGCGTTGTTTGTTTAGAATGAAATGGATCGCAAATAGATCCGAATGAAGAAACGTACAAAACAGTAGAAAATGGGTCTCGAGTGTTCCTGCAGAGAGGGGGTTCTCGCTGCAGAATCGGATCAAGACGAAGCAGCGAAGTCGCCTAACAAGGTTACGCGGCTTATGCGCATTGCAGGTAGTGGAGAGACACTGGGAAGTTTACTTGAGTAAAAACAATAGGCTTCAGATAGTTTATGTGGGGAAGGGGGATTGGTTTGTTAAACTATGAATGTGAAACCATAGTAAAAACAATTGGCGTTGATTGACGCCAATCGGACGTTCACGTTTTTTTTCTGTTTTTTTTTATTTGAAAGTTAGGCTAATAAACATGTTGCATTCGGCCTGATTATGCCATTTTTTAAGTTACATAGCCTTCCTCCAGTTTTCCTCAACTTGACTAATTAAGAGGCGATATTTGACCGGCATATCATCAAAATGTCCGGAAAACAAAACCTCTGCCGGTCACTTTGACCGGCACCATTTTTTTCTAGCGGAAACTCTGAGATATATATATATATATACACACACACAATCTAAAGTTACTTTTATTTTGACATTCTAGTTAGTGTGCACAACACAACTATGACTGTCCACTTTTTCATAGTTTCCTAACCCTAACCCTAACCCTAGCCTTGGTTTTGGAAGTAAAACAAAATCGACAACAACAACAACAAAAACCCTCTGTACTTCCATTGGTTTGCATAAAATATCCATGATGCATTGGGAATGAATTAATAAGATAGATCATTCTGTCGTCATTTATTAATCTTAATGTTGTTCCAAACCTTTTTTCATTGTGGTTTGAAATATCTTCTTTTGTTTATCAGAGAAGAAAGAAAGACATTCAGGTTTAACAACATGAGGGAGAGTAAATGATGACAGAATGATCATTTTTGGGTAAACTACACCTTTAATAGATCAGCACAATAAAGAAAAACTGCTGTCTTACTGTTATTCTTTTAAAACCCATATGCATATTTTAAGTAGCTTGAGAGTGTACAGACTCAAATTATTGTGGGCAGTCACTGCTCTTCTGTTTTATGGTTACCTTGGTATCAGTAACTTAATGGATCTTTTTTTTTTAGGATTATGTGTAGTTTAAGTCTTTACCAGAAATGTAGCTATTTAACATTATTTTTAGTTCAAGTGTAGTTCAAATGAATCTGCAATTACACTGATTCTTGTGTCTTCTACACAAGCGAACATGATCACTGAACCCCCCTCTGTCTAGAAAGGATTTCTATTGCTCTATAAAGAAAGTAAGAAAGTGAATGTGATCTAGATCTAGATAGAACCCGCATAAATAAATATGTAACTGTCATTCACCAACTGTCTGCATTAACGGAAGTATATCATTAACATGGACATACTAGTTGTAATGACAACCAATCTGGACCCAGACCCTAACAAGTGCTTCAAGTTATAATTCCAGAGATTTTCCCAATGCTCTACAAAGTTACACTAGACTAGATGAACAATCTGATTTTAAAAATCATTAAATTTTACACTACACTTCAACACTAATTAAGGTGTTGAGAGAGCTGGAGGCAGCACTGCACTTCTGAGCTCAAAGAGAGTCTGTGAAAGCTGGATGTTTCCCAGACAGCAACACAGGGGTCGGCCCAGATCCGGCCCACATCCGGTACATGTGAATTCAACGCTTACCATATATGGGCCAGATCTGGGCCGACATTGTTGCTGTCTGGGTTGTCTTTGGAAAACGGCAACCTCACTAATTGAGCTGAGCTGGCATCACTAATGCAGGAACTTGCCAGCATCTTCTGGCCGTGGATTGCAGTTAAAGTGGCTCATCCAGCAGTGAAATGGCAAGAGTGCAGCATTAATAGAATCGTCAGGAATCATTAGGGTATTTTAAGAGGATTTGAGGGTTGAGTTTCAGTAGGCTGGTTGCTCTGTTAAGCCTTTCCAAGGTGTCACTGGCTGGACCAAATCCCACTAGAGAATCCTAGAAGCTTGTCATAAAGACGCCAGTACTAGAGAACAGTGAGATTTGTGCCATCTTGAGGTTTAATTGGGTTTTATAATTCTGTGATCATCTTGAAGGTGTAAGCTGAAATTTTCTTTGTTATTTGATTACATGGACTAAATAGACTCTGATCATTTTCAGAATCTTTTTGAAAATCAAATGTGCATAAAGACTTATATAATAGCAGAACATGTAAAAATCAATATGTCTGGATTTACTGTATAAGCCACAGACTAGCTTTTTATTTTTATTTTAGCAGGTATTTATGTAATATTAATGTACCATTGTTAGGGTTGGGAACCGAAAACCGGTTCTTATCCAGAACCGGTAGTGTTTTTTGAAAAATACCGGAACCGTGTGAAATTCCTAAGTTTCGGTTCCAAAAACGGTTCTGGCCCGATGTGTGGGCGAAGTGCTGGGAGCTTATCCTTCAGCGACGTCTTACACTCACCTCATGAATATTAAAATAGTAATGAAAGCACTTGCGCTACTCATATACGTTTTGAGAGAGAGAGAGAGAGAGAGAGAGAGACGATCTCGAATCAAACACTCACGCGATCTTTATTCCTAAATGACAAAAACTTCACACTGGAACATTAAAATCTGTTTGCGCTGTCGCTGAGAGAGCAGTTGTCAATATGAAACAGCTTTACTTTCACAATCTTTTCAACAACACAGTATCGGTATTTCGGTGTTACAAATATTCAAATGATCACAGAAGTACTGAAATAAAAGTTTATAGTTCGAGAATAAACACTGATATCTACGGTAGCAACCAAAACTGAGTAAATCACCTTTTGAAAGTCGCTTCAAATAGCGAAAATACGCTTCAGAATTTAAATGTATACAATGAGCGAGTACATCATGAATGCCTTTTTTCAAACCGTGCTTTTGTCTTATCCTGAATCACTACAGCAAGCCTGTAATAAGCGTTTATACTCGGACTACTTTACACCAGCACCGCTGCGGAGTAGCACAGTGCCTGAGTGACTCACCCTCATAGAAATAAACATAGAGAAGTAGCTCCGGCTACAATGTTCTTCCGCAAAACGTTCTGTTTATTTAACTGCTAGAGCGCTGATTCATCCAGTAATGAAGTGAAGTCTTTATGAATCAATCATTCAAATTGAAATATTATGTTTCACCTGTCTAGATCTTACATGTGTGTTCAATCATATTCTACCCCTTCTGAGAGGGTATTCTCCACTGCTGGAGATACAATAAGGCTTAAGCTATAGGAGAGGTCCCAAATTATCCTAGAGAATGCAGAAATATTTATTTTCCTTCAGAAAAATGTATTATTTTTGCAAAAATTGCTAAACTCATTTGACAAGTATAAGAAATAAACACAAAAAGGATTTTTGCCTTACTACTATTTTTTTATTAGTTGTTTTATAATTTGTATTGAATGGGAACCAGAACCGAAACCGGAATCGTTTGGCGGAACCGGAATCGGAACCGGAACCGGAAAATGTCTTACGATTCCCAACCCTAACCATTGTCTCTCAGAACAGGATCATGTCTTTTCATGACTGCTAGAGAAGAACACATTCAGAATCAAGGTCTGCTGAACATCTCTTCCGCTCTTTTGTTTGTTAAAAAAAACAAAACAAATGTTGATGATTATGACAAAAAACGTATTTGTAGATTATTGCCCTTGACTTGATTATTGTTTATTGATTATTGCTGTCCAATGTCAATAATTCCATGTAGTCTTTTTCACAAAAATTTTGGTTAGGGTTAGATATATCGGCAATAATACATATATTGTATGTATTTATAGGTGAAATAATAAATACAGTATACAAAACAGTTACTCGATGTATTTTTATATCGCCCACTGGTTAGGGTTAATGTTAAAGCATTAAGGCTTTATAGACATAATAGTAAAGTTGCTTTGAAAGAATGTGTTTGTGACAAGTGCCATTCAAATCAATTTTAAAGAAAGATGAATAGAATTGACATTAAATGTCTATATGATTGTCCATTGCATTCATATGCTTAAAGGGATAGTTCAACCAAAAATGAAAATTAGCCCATGATTTACTCACGCTGAAGCCATCCTAGGTGTATATGACATTCTTCTTTCAGACGAATACAATTTGAGTTATATTAAAAAATGTCTTGGCTCTTCCAAGCTTGATGATGGGAGTGAATGACTGTTTGACTTTGGAAGTCCATTAAAGCGCATCTATTCATGATTAAAGAGCTTCATGGCTCTGCGGGGGTTAATAAAGGCCTTCAGAAGTGAAACGATGCGTTTGTGTAAGAAAAATATCCATATTTAAAACTTTATAGACTACAATAACTAGCTTCCGGCAGACGGCCATACGCATCGATTTACGCCAAAAGAGTAACCCTTGAACTTGATGCACAACGTAATGACGAACGCGGTTGCCCAGCCCTGTTTGTTTGAACCGTGAGAGGCATCAACTGCCGTCATTACGTTTGTGGATCTGTCAGTGATTACTTTCACAGATCTGCCAGGCTCTTTAAACCAGCCAATCACCATTCACTCCCTCACCTGAATACTAACCACGCACACCTGCACCTCGTCTGCACCTCTCATTAGCCTGTGTAAATGCACACACCTTGCCTCAGTTTCTCTCCTTGATTATCTCTAGCGTCTGACTCCAGCGATTCCCTCCTGTGTATACTCTCCAGCGTCTTCCTCTCTGGCATGCTTACTCCTCCAGGAGAGGTGTGTGCATCTCATCAGCTCTCAGTCTTCCCATCCACAATCTCCAGAACCTGTAAGACAAAGATAACCATATCACCAACTATTCTGTTACAACAGTATATCTGAACTGCCAACTTCACCATTCTTCTCATGTGCTGTTAATAAACATCTTCCTGACTGTCATATCTATGTCTGAGTCTACATTCCGTAACACAGACAAAATGAACAACCTTTTCAAGGGTCGCTGATGATGCCTTTTTCTTTGTTTGAGCACTTGTAACTTATGAAAGAACATTTGTTTCTTTGACCTTCATTTCCACTTGACTGTATTGCATTAACCTCCGCAGCGGCCCTCATCAGACGCTTGCAGCTCCAGTTATACTATATATGATTACTTATAGATTTATATATTAGACTTGACACATTCGAGAAACTATAGGTAATCAGTATGATTGGCTTCTTTTTTCTGCCTCAGCTCTCCTTGGGAATATTCATGGGTTTTGTTCTTTTCATATTTCAGCTGTATGATTGTGTATCTACTTGAGTCTCTTCCTTGTCTGTTTCGCATGTTACTAAACTCATAAGCACACAGAAACAAAATAAATTCACACAGAAGGCAGTTAGCAGTGTTCTGCGGTATGCAGCACATTAGGACATTAATGATTGATGTTGACCAATGTCTTTTTTTTTCTGTCACTGGACACATTCATTATCCTCATGTTTACAAATCTCATGGAGCTCAGAAAGATATCCTCCTACAGAAACATCAAAAATGACCAGCTTTGGACTGATACCACATTATTTTCAAATCAAATTATTTTCAGTAAATAAGTCTGAATTGCCAGTGAATAAATATGAGACGTCTGATCAGACTCTTGAAAACTGTTACATCTTCTATCTGAGTGTTTTTGCACATGTACGACTAAGAACCAGCTACAGGTGAATCTGGACTGGTGCCTCTTTACCGACAATGTAAAGATACCTACAGCTCTACAATCACAGGATCTCACACACCAGCATGTGAACTGCCCACAATGTTAATGTGATATGGGTAATAATATGCCATTACTGTATAGTGCAAAGACTGTCTGGCTCCAGAGTTGGCCATGACAAATATGAACCTGGCCATCTCAGTCCGTTCAGTGTTGCTGTAAAAGGAGGCAAAGCAGCGTCGGCTGGTTGTCCACCTCGATTATACTGGATCTTAACTACCTAGAGTTAGGGTTAGGGTTAATATTGTCTACCAGCATCACCTAAGACAAATCTGAAAATGAACGGTGCACCATCTGCTGTCATATTATAAAAGTAACTGGGCAACAAATAGTCCCCATTAATGCTGCTGTGTACTTATTTTGTAAAAATTAAGACAAACACAAACACTGAATACTCATCACAGTGTTTTTAACATTCTTTTAACAGTATATTTACTCTGTAATAAAAACAAATATTGGTGGGTATGCTGTGTTGTTTTGGAGCAGCACTGCCATCTGCTGTGTACATGTAGTCAGTCTTTCACAAATAAATGCTCTGTCTTAAATCATAAATCAAAGATTTAAGACGGCAGAAAATGGTCTTTATTATGGAACTGTTTTAACATACTAAGTCAAGTCACCTTCATTTATATAGCACTTTTAACAATATGAATTGTTTCAAAGCAGCTTTACGGTGATAATAGGAGATTACAGTAACAGAGATTATTTTGGCTTTACAGCAGCTCTAGGATAAAGTTATTGTCCAGCTAAAGTTAGATTTGATTGATTGATTCACTTCCGTTGAGAAGATCATTAGTTATTAACTTAGGGACCACTAACACGACACCGTTCTAACAGAAAACCCTCAACGCGCTCCGGCCGCCCATCCGCACAAAACAGTGCCTGGTGGCTTGAGAACGAACTCCTGGAAATAGATTCCAAGGTGCAAATGATTATCAGTTATCTCTGCGCAAACCTACGCAACCTCTGCTTCCTTAGCAGTAGCTACACTCTGCTCATCTCTGGCTCTACTGAGACCTGGAGTCAACCAAAGGACACCGCAACACCCTGCTCTCAGCCAGCTTCCATGTTCAGTAATAGGTGAACATATGCTTCTGTGCAATAACTCTTAATTTCATGATGTTACAAATGCTGCATTATAATCATTCTCTGTTCTTGATTGAAGCCTAGTTGTTGACTTGTACGTGGATGTTGAAGTCTCATGTCACAATTCCAAGGTTTTCTATTCTCATTTGACCCTTAAATGGCTCACAACTCAAAGATGAACCTCGTTTTACACAATTTCCAATATTTCTGTTACTCCTAGTTGTGTGAAAACAGTTTACCTGCATAAGGGCTTTTCCCCTTCCCATATCACCCAGTACTTTTTTTTCTCTCAGCTCTCTGGCAGATCCAGAGTCCCAAAGATGACTATTCCAGCTGTAGCTGCACTCATTTTCGAACTGACTGACCTTGATTTGACCAGAGGGCACTGCAAAACCGTCAATTCCTTCCACACCCCTCATTAAATTAGGATTAGAGAAACCGGTTTGGTTATCAACATTACTTGTAAATTTAAATATTGACTGTAATATAGCATGATATTAACTTGAAATATACTTCTGTGAAGTGACTTTGTTACAGTTCCCCATCTGCTGTTCCCTCATACACTCCATACTCCATTCACACACACATAGGCCAGTATATCACTCAAAACTACAATTCCCAGAATTCCTCCTGCTCATCACATGCACTTACTCAGCCATCATCTGCACCTGCACCTTCACCTGCACTTGCACCTGATCAGCACACTCATCACGACAGTATTTAAGCACACCTCAGTCACACACTTTGTCTGGTCTAAGACTTGTCTTGGACTGTGGATTACTTATCTTTCTATAACCTGAGTTATTTACCCTCTGAGATTTCTCCAAGATGCTGTCGCCTTGTTTCCTCATCTGTTCTCTACCTCCAACTTTCCACAATCCCTGTATGACAAAGACATTGTTTATTCATTCACTATCACAGCAACAAAAAGGTGTGTGTGTTTGGATATACTTACCATTTGAAGTCATCCCCTCTATCTTCACCTGCAAACCCCAAAACTGAAGCATTATACTTGGATTGCTTATTATTTGTTGTCTATACACACCTGTTTTGGACACTGTGCAATACAGCATTGGATCATAGGTGTGTATTGATCTGGTGTGACTTTGCTGTTTAAGTGTTGTGCTTTTTGTTTTAGTTTAAAGTGCTGGACTGTACTATTTGATCACTCATGCACCTAAATGAGCATTAGCACTGATGCTAAAGTTTCAGCCTGTCCTCTGAAGCACTCTGTGAGTGTGGAGGCGGTCTGAGCAAGGATGCACATCAGGCACTTGAGGGTTTTTTTTTGCGCACCTATCTACTTTTAATGTCTTGTTAACCTACACTTTGTCTCTCACTCCTCATTGTTTTACAGCTGTCTGATGGTTCCAAAGTCCCAAAACTGACTTGGTCAATCCCAAGATGAGCCAAGTATGACAATTGGGTAAAATTGAGACCTGGATTTGATCAAAGAACAAAGTAACACCACCTCCCTCTACAAACTTCAACAAACCTTGGAGGGGTATGAGAGCAGGTGAATACTCTTCTGTATAATAATTTTCTTGAATTCATGCTGTTACTAATACTAACAGGGGTGTATTTAACAATGTGGCTGTTAAAGTTTTTGGGGTGGTTATTTATTGATGCATTAAATTAATGTCAATGTTAACATTATATGTGAATATGTGTATATATATGTCTTTAAGTTTGTTCTTGTTAATGTTGTTGTGTACTGTGGGTGAATGATCCATACCTCTGTTCCTTTTCCCCTTTAAACGCTTGTATTTATGCCTTTGTCCTATTTGAGTCAATTTTAGTTGTATAGTGCTTCTCAAAATGGTTTTAAAGTGGCTTTCTGGCACTTTATTTTAGCCTTTGTGCTCCTTTGCACCAATTTGTATTTATGCCCTTGTGCCCTCTTCAATTATTTCGTGTGTGTGTGTGTGTGTGTACGTACGTACGTACGTACGTACGTACGTACGTTCGTTCGTTCGTTCGTTCGTTCTGGATAAGGTCTTAATTATGCATTTTATACCCTTTTTGTATTCATTAACACTTTAACTACTACTACTTAGTTTTACTTATTACTAGTTGTTGTTTTTGCACCCAAGTGCTTTTGCCATTTTAAGTGGTTTTGTGCCTCATAGTGTTGCTTTTAATTGTTGTGTTGGTTTCATTTGAATGACTTTTGGACTTTTTAGCCCTTTATTTGTCTCTTTTCTTTATCTTACTCTGTGAGCTGTTTTTATTTCTTGGCCCTTTTTTTGTACCTCAGCTTTTTATTCCTCATTGCATTAATGATTTTTTTTATGTACCATTAATTAAGTCATTATAAATGTAACTTAACCATTGTTTTAGTATTATGTGCCTTTTATATTTATGCCCCTTTCTATTTGTTTCCATTATACTTATACAAGTTGTATAAATTTGACTATAGTATTTTTTTTGTGTGCCTTTTGTATTACCTTATGTAGGCTTTTTTTTGCCTTGTGCATTCACTTTATGCCACTCTGTATTATTGCCTTTTTCCTTTTGTATTTATGAAGTTGTCCTTTTTTATGCTCTTGCATGTATTTTGCTTTGACTTAAGCCCCTTTTCTTTGTGCTATTGTTCTTGTGTACCTGTGCCCTTATTCCTCTCTGTATTACATCTGTGCAGTTTAAGGATTATCCTTAAAAATAGAAATGTCTTTCTTTACTCTTCACACCTCAGATTGTCACCACCTGATCTCATTCTACTGGCTCAGTTACGGACAATCTACAATCTAATTTAAGGCTTTGACACTCCTTTTCAGGAGTGCCACTGGAACTACACCTCCTACCTCAATATACTTGTTCAAATGTAACTGCTGAGAGGGAGCATGTACTTGTACAAGTGTGCCATGTTCTTGTGCAGTTTTACTCTTAAAGCTGTGTAAGGAATTGCTTTAACACCACACCCATATATAAGTTTTGCTTTTGTATTCTTGTCTTGTATTCCTTTAAGACTCGTCTTTTGTCCTTTTTGTATTTTTTTTATTTTTTTTGGTCTGGCAATCACTTTTTAAGACACATCTCTGTCCTGCTTGTATTTTTATTTAATGTCATTCATATTTATACTCTTTGCTGACTTGTTTTGATCAGTTTTATTTTATTTGTTTTATTTGTGCTTTTTGTTTATTTATGCCTCCAAGCTGGAATGCCCTTTATGCTCTGTTTTTTTTCTTTCTCTGACTAGCTTTTATGTGTACTCTTATTTATGCTTTTTGTATTTGTATGCCCTCTTATTTCTGCTTTGTCAAGTCAAGTCATCTTCATTTATATAGAGCTTTTAACAATGTAGATTGTTCCAAAGCAGCTTTACATTGATAATAGAAAATTAAAGTGTTTTGGCTTTATAGCAGCTCTAGAATAAAGTTAGTGTCCAGACAAATTTAGTTTGATGGATTTACTTCCGTCGCAACGAGCATTAGTTATTAACTTAGGGGCCGCTAACACGACACCATTTTAACAGAAAACTCATGTTCTTTCTGCGCAAACTTCAAAAACGCGAACCAGTGAGAACGTCGATGGCGTGCACATGCGTATTATGAGTTCAGTCTATAGGTATGAGCATTTGAATATATGTGCGCAGGCGTATAGTCCTTCCTTACAAATCAACCCTCAACATACAACTTGTCTGGCCTTAACATTAATAATACAGAATTTTTTATCGCTTCCACGTAGCCACGCGAACCGGTTTTATCCCGACAACGCTTTATCTGTAGATAGGTAAAGGGAGGGGAGGGTGGCTTTCACAGGGAAGAGCCTAATTGACATTTCAGGACTGCGCTGTCGTCGCATCCAGGCGCAGGTCCTTCATCAGATCTGGATATGGCCTGGATCCGGCAGACTGCGGTAAACCTCGGGATAAAAAGAGAGACTAATATTAGTGTAGACGTCATTCTACTTATGATGTAACGAGTACATCAGGATTTATGGGAAGTGTTCCCGGTTCCGGCTGACCTGATCTATGTAGCCTAACATTGAATTATAAAAGTCTATAATGTGTTGTGTATGCTAGGTCAAAGAGATGTGTCTTTAATCTAGCTTTGAACTGACAGAGTGTGTCTGCTTCCTGGACAATGGTAGGAAGACTGTTCCAGAGTTTTGGTGCTAAATAGGAAAAGGATCTACTGCCAGCAGTCGATTTAGATATTCTAGGTATTATCAACTGGCCGGAATTTTTAGATCACAATAGATGTGAAGGACTATAATGCGTTAAGAGCTCGATCAAGTACTGCGGAGCTAAACTATTTGGTGCTTTGTAAGAAGTCAGCAATATTTTAAAATTTATACGATGTTTAATAGGGAGCCAATGCAGTGTTGACAGAACCGGGCTAATGTGGTCATACTTCCTGGTTCTGGTAAGAACTCGAGCTGCTGCATTTTGGACCAGCTGTTATTTGTTTATTAAGCGTGCAGGGCAACCACCCATAATAGCATTACAATAATCTAGCCTTGATGTCATGAACTTTGTAATTTTCTATGCCTTTGACTGCATCAGGCACACATGCAATTTGTCAAATTTCAATTTAACCTGTTTGAATTTTATCCCTCCTGGCTACTAATGAAAAACAGACCAAAACAGTAGATCAAAATAATTTCTTCCTTTTTTACATTAAACAGGCAATAGATCTTTCTAAATATCAATTTAAGAGTAAGACTTACAGTAAGTTGAGTTTGGCTACTTTGCACAAATTATTAAAAACCAGGCCAAACAAACAGAAAGTCACCCGATGTGACCACATGCTAGAATTAGCTAAAAAGCCAGAACAGCTTCTGAATTTAACTTTTATATCTTTGCTGTGGTGCATCATGGGAGGTGGGAGACACCAAGTGTAGAAGATGAAGGGGGTTGTTTGTTGTTTTAAAATTAAACATTTTTCAATGAGTAAATGTGTAAAAATGTCTGTTAAATAATTTGTGGATTAGGGCATGTACAAAAAGCTTATTATAATTATTGATTGTAAGGGTGAATTTAATTCCTGATTGTTTGCATGTCTGTCAATGTTTGTGCTCAGGAGTATAAATGCCCACAAGCTGATCTTGCACAGGGTGTGTCTGTGATGGAAGTTGGAGCGTGAGGAAGCTGCTGGAATTTGGAATTAGTGAGTTAAAATTCTGTCTTTTTTCTGGTTTCACAGGCAAGGGTTAAAGGAATAGTTCACTTGAAAAATGACTCACCCTCAAGTTGTTTCAAAACTGTATGAATTTCTTTCGTCGACTAACACAAAAGAAGATATTTTGAAGAATGTCGGTAATCAAACAGTTGATGGACCCCATTAACTTCCCTAGTATATTTTTCCTACTATGGAAGTCAATGGGGTCCATCAAAATATACTTCTGTGGCATAACTTCTTCGAGCTTTATTAAATTAACACTAACTACATGTCATTTGTAATATCATTTCAAGCTCTTATAGACCTGTATTACTGAACAGGTCATTACTGTATGGCACAGATAGACCTTATTTACATATGTATCTCCCACACTTTTGTTACTCTAGACCAGTGGTTCTCAACCTCTCCTGCAGGGACCCCCTGACAGGCCATGGGGTTTCTGTTTTAACCCTGAAATGGCACACCTGATTCAATTTAATGAGTAGTTATTAGAGTAGGAAGAGTAGGAATTAGTCAATTAATCAATTAGTCAACTACTCATTAAGCCTTTAATTAACTGAATCAGGTGTGCCATTTCAGGGTTAAAACAGAAACATGGCCTTCAGTGCAGCTTGTGATCAATCAATGCAAGGCTAAGTAGAGCATAGCATCAGTTGCCTGCAGGTGTAAATCCACTGCTATTTGAGCTCAGATATATAGGGGCACCCTGATTTTAGTTACTATAACTTATGTGGTGTGCACACTAAATAGCTTTAGGGATAGTTGATCATTGGTGTGTATTTATCAGGATTAAAGTGCTGTGCTTTGTTTTAGTTGACCGTGCTTGACTGTTCTATTTGATCACTTGTGCACCTAAATGAGCATTCGCACTGATGCTTAAGTTTCCGCCTGTCCTCCGAACCACCCTGTGTGTGTGTGTGTGGAGATGGTCTGAAGAAGGATGCAGATAAGAGGAGTTAGAGTTTGTTTTTTTGCCCACCTGAGTACTATTGATGTCCTGTTAACCTACACTTTGTATTTCACCCCTTCATTGTTTTACAGCTGTCTGACAGTTCCAAATTCTCACAACTGACTTGATTCTAGCCAATAGCCATACTGGCTCATCTTGGAATTGACTGAGACCTGAATTTGATCAAAGAACAAAGTGACACTACCTGTCTCTACCAACTTCACCAAACTTTGGAGGGGTTTGAGAATAGGTGTGACACTTCTTGGAAATTCTCTTCTGTGTGCAATCTTTCTTTTGAATTTTATACTAATTCTAACTGAAATGTGATGCATCTTCCTCTAGGTGAGCTGGGTGTGTGGTTGTTCTCCCTTCAGAATGGAAGTCCACATGTTAACCCTACCGTCCACCTTGAGGCTCATGGTACATAATTTCTAGTTCTTCTAACCTTGTTTGACCTTTTAGTGGCGGCTGTTACATCAGCTCACAGCTGTGTCTTAGTTACACCACAATCAGAATGTTCTTATTACTCTAGACATTTAATAGTTCATTTTTAATAATTGTTTCAGTCAGTTCCTGACAATGCCAAGGCAACCTTGAATTGAAGGCTAACCTGCGAAACATTGTGTATATTGGTCTCTTTCCTGGGTCAACAGTTTTATGGTGACTGCCAGCATTTTTAGTAATGGTTTTTGTATTATGCTTTGAGTCATTATGCCGGTTTCATCTCTTCCTTTTTATTTTTGCAAATAGGACCCTTTCATTTTGTCCCTGTCCTCTTTGTATTTATCTCTGCCCGTATTTGTTTTGAATTTGCTTTTGTTTTTTCCCTTTATACCATTGTCTTTTGTCCTACTTATGGTTGTCAGTCACTTTTTTCAATTCATTTTTTTAAAGCAGCTGTGTCCCTTTGTC